>LQNS02276769.1:10843614-10867507 GCA_001587735.2 Parhyale hawaiensis
AAGAAAAACGAAAGCGTAGATATGATACGGGTGAAATGAACTCAAGTCTCTAATTTACGCCTATCTATTTGTGAAGAGCGTGACACACACACACACCCACACACACACACACGTAGATACAAGCGTATTAATATATAGATTATACATAGTAAAATTTACACAAATAGTATCGTAAATTCCAAAATAAGTTTATTTCCACTCGTTTTAGCTTTCAAGGTGCAAAGTATATGCTAGCATTATCATACAAGGCCAGTTTAAACAACTCTGCTACTTTTTTATCAGCACTCTTAATTAACTACTGCTTGCATATTAATTTTCAACATAACTTCCATTCAAGTCAATGCACTGGTGTTTTGCCCCTTTAACACTCCCCAGTAGAAGTTCATGGTTAGATTTGTGTACCATCTTGATACAAAAGTTTCTGCCCAGTTAGTAGACTAAAATTATGTTCCTTTCAAGTGTTCTTTAAATTTTGTCCACAAAAAATAAAATAAATAAAAACTAGTGAATAAGCACAGTGACACAATCGTAATAAAAACATGTTCTCAGAGAGAAAACAATAACGAAAACACACAGATGGGGCATTGCCAAACGAGAAAACAGTTTTAAACATATAGGAAATAAGCACAGGTGTACAATTCATAGAACGCTGCGCACAAACTCCCGTTCCGGTGACACAAACAATAATTAAGTTAGTTCTCAATTATTCCTAAATTCCAGGCAGCTTCCGGGCTTACTATGAGCCGGCTCTGATTCCTGATTCCAGGAGTGGAATTGTGCTGGCTGCCGCTGTGTGAGTTGGAATCTACCTCAGTAATATCTGTTCGCATTTGCATTTTAGGTGTACATTGTTAATGGCCTGCTTAAAGAGAATTTGTGCAGCATTTACTCAGTGAAATCTGCTAACAGTGATTTTTCCAAACAATTTCTTTGTTAAAATTTCAGATAAAGTCTTAAAACAAACATCAAAGGCGTAAATCGAAAAAAAAACTGTTCAATATAATGATCAGAAGGCAACGTTTGACGATCGAACATAGACTTTGGGCAGTTGGCCCGATGGAAACGTTGCCTCCTCACAACTACCTATATTGAACAGCTTTGTTTGCAAACTTACGCGTTTTAACAATGCAAGTGACTGAAAAAAATCGCGGTTTTGTTTATAAATTTCACTCAATAAGGGGTGTAAAAATTCCGTTGAAGCAGGCTTTTAATCTCGGCTTCAAAACAATAGTTATCTGCCTAGAACACAGGCTTCGCAGTTGAATGATAATTACTGGTGCTAACTCTCCTGAACAGAAGCAAAACAAAAAATGCAGTGCAATCATAAAAACCTTTAATGCTTAAAACGACCCTGCAAAATTTAGCATAGGTCTTAACTTTTTCTGAACAATTTAATAAAGAAGTATAAGTGGCACATTGACAAGAGTACAGCAATGCCTGCAGAGTGCTACTGAACATTGACAAGAGATGTTTTTCAGCCAAGTATAGGTGCCAAGCGAAAGCAAGAGAGATATACGGAATACGGATTGACCCATGGTACAAATTACACGNTATAAGTGGCACATTGACAAGAGTACAGCAATGCCTGCAGAGTGCTACTGAACATTGACAAGAGATGTTTTTCAGCCAAGTATAGGTGCCAAGCGAAAGCAAGAGAGATATACGGAATACGGATTGACCCATGGTACAAATTACACGTATTATTAGAAAAATATTACATCTCTCCTACCTTTAAATCTTCATCTAACAACAATTTTTCAAGGTTAGCTTTGCATTCAGGTCAGAAGCAAAACAAAAAATGCAGTGCAATCATAAAAACCTTTAATGCTTAAAACGACCCTGCAAAATTTAGCATAGGTCTTAACTTTTTCTGAACAATTTAATAAAGAAGTATAAGTGGCACATTGACAAGAGTACAGCAATGCCTGCAGAGTGCTACTGAACATTGACAAGAGATGTTTTTCAGCCAAGTATAGGTGCCAAGCGAAAGCAAGAGAGATATACGGAATACGGATTGACCCATGGTACAAATTACACGTAATATTACCAAAATATCACATCTCTCGTACCTTTAAACCTTCATCTAAAAACAATTTTTTAAGGTTAGCTTTGCATTCAGGACATTAAAGTACCTCTGAATTAACTAATCTTATTTTAAGATACCAACGGCTTTTTAAAAATTGTTAACCAGTGTGAGTTCATCTACTATATGCTAACGGAAAAGTGACACACACTGCTCCTAAGTAGGTAGGTCATAGATAGAGAAGTAAGTAGGCAGAGATCTAGGTTCAGTATGCACCTAGAAATGTATCATGTGATATAATCCTTTGGTAGGTACGTATTACCGGATCATAGATAATACAGATAGCAGTAATAATAATCATCACGGCGCTAATATCTTACCTGGTCATACAGAGAACATTATACGTAGTGCAAAAAAAAAAAAATAATAATAGATTGCTAGTTGCTAGAGTAAGTGACAGTGCCACCCTAATAAGATATATCGTCTTTTATGTTTTCTAAAATAAATTAAATTTTCCATTCAAAAGCTCGCTTTAGCGTAGATCTGGCAGCCGAGAGTGCTGTCATTTTTATTTAGGAAAAATATAATTGAAATGCTACGCCGTAGTTGAACACCAGTTATCGTAGGAATAGCGCCATTTCCCTAACAGAATTCTCTGTTACCCCAGCTACTAAAGTCTTCAAATAGCGTCTAGGGCGGCCATAAATTCTTCCAGGGTATAGTAACGTGCCCGAGTGGTACATGAGGACTGAAATGTTATGATGTATGATATTTCAATGCATATTTTTACTTAACGGCATGAAAAATTTGAAACCAGATTGACACGCGATATATAAAAAACTAGAGCACTCTGTGAGCGCAAACTTTCGCCAAGCAATGTAACGATAACGAATAATTCAGATTGGTTCTGAAAGTATAATTTCTTCTTTATCAGCTTTAAAATCTTGTCATTTAAACCTTTGACAGTAACAACATCTTCTAACTTTCTTTGAGTTATGTTCTGACAAACATTTTGATAAATATTACTCAAAAACACAACCGAACCAACCAATCATCACCCAAATTTGGTGATTTGTGTCTTTCGGTACTTCCAACACTTCACGTAAATTTCATAAAGATCCGCCCTTAACTTTTCGAGTTATCTTGGTGACAGACAAAAGGACAGACATACAAACTCGACAAAACATAACCTCCTTGGCGGAGGTAATAATATTTTCTAAGAGGTTATCCGATTTGTAAATATATTTTTCTAACTGGACATGAAGACATGAAGATTTCCAATACAAAATACACGTAACCCTCCAGCAAGGTCAATGCCTCGAAGGTCATATTCTTCCTAGGTTGAAATATTTCTGATACCTTAATTCCAATAGGCTAACAACTCAAGTAAGGTTAAAGACAGAAAAAATATTGGAACATGTGGTTGCCAGGGGCGTGTTGCAATCAGGTTTTCGGTCTTGCAGGTGCTATACCAGCCTCTACTGCGACACAGGTTGTGTAACACCGGGTGATACCGACAACAACCCTCCTAAGTTTTAGGGCTACGACTTGGGTAACACTGTCTTTGTTTACAAACATTGACTATGATACTCGATAATTATTATTACAAAATGTATCACTGCCATATAGTGCTTGAATTCTAGCACGTGAAGCACTTTTGTGTAGTTTCCGTGACTTTTTATCCAAACATACGGCTAAAATAAGGCTTCACCAGAAATGTATATGTTTAAGCTTGCCGAAAATTTTGCAACACTCTGTTGGGGCGCAGAGATAGCACGTCGCATCCACTGCTACTCGTGTAACACTGCAAGGGTAACACCAGCGTCTGATTGCAACACGCCCCAGAGCTCCCTAATTCTAGGCGACGTGGTGATGTCTCGATTTTAAGCACTTTTCAGTTTATTTCTGCACAACTAGCTATTTTAGTAGCAGACGATGGCTCCATATATGATAGCAACAAACGAAAATGGACAACGGAATGCTGTGATCAAGAAAATTAATTAGCGAGAAAAGATAAAAATTCTTTGAATCGTAAGGGGACCGTATGCCTAAAAATCTGCAAATTATCACATTTCTCCTTTTTTTCCACTTAACAGTAGCTATACATTAGACACACACGCAGGGAAAATTTTAGGCTGCCAGTGTAACCCTAAGTGGTGGCTGAAGGTGAGGTTTTTTGTTTTTTGTAACACTTAATTTTTCAGTTTAAAAACTTTCTTATTATTAGTCCGATCTTCATAAAACATGGGAGAAATATATCGAATCGGAAGAAAATGGGGGTTTGACTCATGTACTTTTTCCCATTTTCGCCACAGAAAACGAGTCATTCCGTTTTCTTTGAATAACTTATTTTCTATGGCGAAACTGGGAAAGAGTACGAGTCAAATGATGTTATATTTCGATTTTACATACGTGTACTAAGTTTCATTGGAATCGGTCCAATAATGATTTTGATTTTTTTCATAGGGTCCCCTTAAAATGAAATTTGACTTACAAAAAAAAATATATATATACAAGATGGCCAAACCGTGGGACAGGTAGCTATAGAGATCTGGAATTGCATTATAGCACAGTGCATAGCATCAAAAATGCATACGTTCATATAGAGAAATACAGAGCAACTATTTCAAGTGCAGTAGTATTCCATTAATTAGGTTTTCTGTTAAGCCAATGCCTGCCAAAGAAAACTGTTTCTAACGGTGGACTGACCTCTCGTGCAAGGTCATTCTCAGGTTAGGTCAATAGCACTTGATCCCTATTTCTTACCTAACCGGAGGGTTACTTGTACACAACATCAAGTAAATAATGTTTCAAATCCCCGTAAATTTTATAATTATGATATTGTTAACCACCGAAATAGATTGTGTAGTAGGTTAGGGTTCAGCTACGTTAGTCATTGAAGGGTATCGAATACGTTGAGAACTTCAAAAAACTTGCTACTGTCTGAACTAGAATTGTTCGCGTTCACAAACTATAAAAGATTCGTACGCAGCTGTATAACGACTCAAGTGTAACATATGGCGGTAAAAAAATACAGTCAGGCACCATCTAGAGAGTAATGACCTACTCACATTAAAACAACACGGTTTTCGACATAAACGTTCCACTACTTCACAATCGTTGAAGCATTATGATTCCATCGTAGAGACATTGTGCCAAGGAAAGCATGTGAACGCAATCTACTTAAATTTTGCTACGGCTTTTGACAATGTTGACCACGGAATCCTATTGTTGAAACTTTCCCGCAAGGGTATCCGTGGAAAATGTCTTCGGTGGCTTGAAGCATTCCTGTCAAATAGAACCCAAAGTGCTATTGTCAACAGCAAACTGTCATCCCGACAGCCGGTACTCAGTGGAGTGCCACAAGGCACCGAGCTGGGGCCTGTTCTCTTTCTCATCATGATCAATGACATGGGGTACGGATGTAACTATGCGGTACCCTCGTCATTTGCTGACGATACACGAATACTAGCTGCTGTGCAATCCGTGGAAGACGTGCTGTCTGTGCAGCGAGATTTGGAAAGTTTGTGCTAATGGTGGGTAAAAAATAATATGACCTTTGATGAAACAAAATTTGAACTGCTAAGATACGGAAAAAATCAAACACTCTTTGAATCCACTCAATATACCACCAGCGGTGGGCAACAAATTGAGAGAAAGACAGTTTTAAGAGACCTCGGAGTGAGAATGCAAGACGATGCTATGTTCGAAGAACATATTGCTAGAGTTATCACTGCGCGAAACAGATGGAGTGGATGGGTTTTACGAACTTTCTCGTCACGTGAAGTAGATGTAATGCTCACACTATGGAAGCAATTTTTCCGAGAATGGAATACTGCTCTCCCCTTTGGATGCCGAGTACAAGAAAAAAGCGTGAACAACTTGAAGGTATCCAACGATCGATCGTTCACGGCCAAAATTCGAGGCAGACAGGAGTACGATTACCACAAACGACTCAGCTGTTTCCACTTGTATTCAATACAGAGCAGAATCGAACGATTTACAATCAGATATGTTTGGAAAATTCTGGAACGTATCACTGTGAATGTCAATGAGCGAATTGTCGCCAGACACTCGGAAAGAACTGGAAGGACCTGTGATATCCGTATCCCAAGCAGAGATAGAGGAAAAGCCGTGGCCACAAAATATTCTAATAGCTTCGCTGTACGGGGAGCAAGATTGTTTAACAAAATGCCTCGGCATATTCGAAATGCCACTGATATCTAAATTCCAGAGTTCAAAAATTTGCTGGATTCACATGTAAAAAGAAAAATACCAGATAGACCAGCGGTCAGCGGTTACGTGCACTGTGGAGATAATTCGCTGCTGGCTCTCTCTTTGGTCGCTAACTGCGGCACCTCAGAAGACACCCAGCACAGTGACTCCACACACGTGGGGTGACGTGAAAAACGTCACGTGGACTTCTTCCGAAGACCCTCAAGATACTCAAGGTAGGTAGGTAGGTCACATAGCTTGGTATGTAAATTATTACTAGTACATCAATAAACATTCAAATTCGAAATTGGATTGATGGTCCAAAATATATCTACGTCATTCGGGACATAAAATATGCGTCAGTATAAGTTTTTAAATTCAAAACGACAATGTAATTTTGAAATTCGAATATAGATTAATGAATGTTTATCAGGTCATGTGCGGTTATCTAAAGATTCAAATTCAACATAGCGTTATGAGGACAAAGGCTGCTATTACATAATTTGGAATAGAAGTTGCTCGAACTCTCTAAAGTTCCACGAAAAAAATATATACTAATCAGAAATTCAAAATGATTCGAATTAGTGCTGTCATACATCAACAATTAACTGGTTCAAATAATTGCCTAACCCAATTAAGGAAATAAAAGCTTATTCAGTCAGCAATTGCATAATGATAAGAATTGGATCTTCAGGACAAGGAATTGTAATTACGTATTCAGAGCCACAGTCAGAATTCGCCATCTGGGTCTCTCAGAAAAGTATTTATTTGGAATAGAGACGACAAAACAATTGAAATTCGTGAACGAAAAACTACAAAGACAAACAAACATGCACTTGAACTGGAAATGTCAAATGAAAAGAACGACTACAGTGAAAAAAAGTAATTACGTAAATCGGGACGACCCCGGGTCTCCACGCATAGCTGAAGCGCTCTAAATACAGAACCGTTCAGACAAGCAGATCCGGCATGATTTGAATGCGACATGACAATGTCCACTCTAAAAAACAACAATTTCTTGCATCGAAAAAATTAGTTGGCATGGGTCACAGAGCAGCAAATCGAGAGGCGAGCATTGCATGGATGTTGGGAGTTTTTTTTTTTGGGGGGGGGGCAGGGCGCGATGGGAATCAGCCGTCGGTTTGTAGGAGGGAGAGGGTCGACGGTAGAGGGGTGACGGTAGAAGGGTGAGGGGTGACGGTAGACGGTGAGGGGAGAGGGGTGACGGTAGAAGGGTGAGGGGTGACGGTAGAAGCGTGAGTGGAGAGGGGTAACGGTAGGAGGGTGAGGGGAGAGAGGTGACGGTAGAGGGTGAGGGGAAAGGAGGGCGGTAGAGAGGTGACGGAAGAGTGGTGACTACAGAGGGGTGATGGTATGTGGTGACTATAGAGGGGTGACGGTAGTAGGGTAACGGTAGAGTGGTGACTATAGAGGGGTGACGGTAGAAAGGTGACGGTAGAGTGGTGACTACATAGGGGTGATGGTTGGGTGGTGACTGTAGAGGGGTGACGGTAGAAGGGTGACGGTAGAGAGGTGACGGTAGAAGGGTGACTCTAGAGGGGTATCGGTAGAGACGTGATGGTAAAGAAGTGACGGTAGAGGAGAGGAGCGAAGGTACAGGGTCGAAAGTAGAGGGGCGACGGCAGAGGGGAGACGGAGGCTCACAATTCGTTTTGCAAGGATTTTCTGATGCAAATTATCGAGGCGAGAATTCGGCAGACGGCGGGCATTTAATGCGACAATTGAAGCTTTGTCAGCTCAGGAATACGACAGTTCTTAGCGTCGCTCATTGCATTTTTCTCTTTGGCTACCAACTGGAATGTTCGCATTTGAATAATACGCAACACCGTTTGTTTGGTGTAACGAAATGGTTGGTTCAACTTAAAAGACGGCCATTGCCGTTTCTTTGGTGGAACCAAACAGAACGTTGAAATATGACTCAACAAGAGTCACATTTGTTTTGGGTTAAAAATTGATAGATGAATTCAAAATGTTGCAAATCTCAGCCGACTGTAAAGTAAAGCAACACCGTCACCGTTCCAAGACCCATTCCAAAAAATTATCGTCACAGTTCCAGGACCTAGTTAAAAGCCAGATAGTCACCTTGCAGAGCAAATTCCAGAGCCACTTTGTCTCCAGTTTAGACCACAGGCCAGAGCCATATATTGTCACTATTCCAAGACAGTCCAGAACCAAACCATCACCGTTCCAGGTCCCATGCCAAAACCATATCGTCACCTTCCATTCGTCACCGTTCCAGGTCCCAGCTAAAAGCCAGATAGTCACCTTCAAAGGCAAGTTCCAGAGCTCCACCGTCACCGTTCCAGGTCCCAGCTAAAAGCCAGATAGTCACCTTCAAAGGCAAGTTCCAGAGCTCCACCGTTCCACGATTCTGTCCACATCATCACAGTTCCAAAGGCTCATTCCAAAGCCACCCACATCTCCACAATTCCTAATTCATTGCAATTCCAACCCCGACACTCGGGCCAAATCTGCACACTGTCAACCCGTACTCCAGTGAAAGATTTTACATTTGCACAATCGTCCCAACTTCAAGTTCGACATCAGAGCCAGGTGGTCACAATTCTAAGAGTCACTTCAAAACGAGGTCGTCATACTCCAAAAAACCAGTTCAGATCCAGGTCATTATAATTCTAATAGCTAGTCCAGAGCCAGTTCGTCACAATTCTAAGTGCCATTCCAGAACCAGTTCGTCACAATTCTAAGTGCCTGTCCAGAGCCAGTTCGTCACAATTCTAAGAGCCAGTCCAGAGCCAGTTCGTCACAATTCTAAGAGCCATTCCAGAACCAGTTCGTCACAATTCTAAGTGCCTGTCCAGAGCCAGTTCGTCACAATAATATTCTAAGAGCCAGTCCAGAGCCAGTTCGTCACAATTCTAAGAGCCATTCCAGAACCAGTTCGTCATAATTCTAAGTGCTTGTCCAGAGCCAGTTCGTCACAATTCTAAGAGCCATTCCAGAACCAGTTCGTCATAATTCTAAGTGCCTGTCCAGAGCCAGTTCGTCGCAATTCTAAGAGCCAGTCCAGAGCCACTTCATCACAGTTCCCAGCGCCTCTTCATGGCCACGTCGGCACAATTCCACGTTCGTCACAATTCCAAACTGGAAGCTATCAGAATTCCGAATACAAAGGATTCTCTTAAATGCGCAATTTAAAAGAATTCCCGCGCAGCACAGATACGGGGTGGGAATAATACTTCAAGTGCTGTAACTCCGCATCAACGCCGCTGACGTTACCTGACTTGGCATCGAAGCTCTCAGGCAACGTCGATGGGCTCCAAATTCCTGGTCGAATTCTTAGGAACCGATGCGCTCCGCGCGTCTGGAATCGTTAGAACCATTCCTGATTCCCAATGCAGCCGAATCGCCATTCCAAAACTTCAAAGGGACGTTCAACTCAAGTTTGTTATTAACTTGAGTCATGTCGCCAAGTCTCTTATCGGGCCCAACTTTCGGCAAGCATTTAAACTTGACCATCTTTGTAATTTCAACTTTAATTTCGAGTAAAAGTTCCATTTCCCTTTCTAATTCTCCATTTGCAAGTCGCCCAGCGACGACGACACGCGCCTCCGAATCTTCTTCAAAGAAATTTTTTCGTTTTGTGGGAGTAATATTTTTATTGACCAAAGTTATTGAAGGAAACTTAAATTGATAAGATTATTATTAATATTACTAAAAACTAAAATTATTACTAACGTGACAGCCCATAAAAAATAGCGGCAAAGCATAAGCATGGACACGCCTTCACATTGCTGAACGTGACATTGGTTCTGCTATGGAGAATAAATATATTCACGTATTTGCATGATGTTTAAATCAAGCTGCCGAAAGCTGAAGGCGTCCATTTCCTTCTTGGCCAGCGAATGGTACCACGAAAATAAATTATATTATGGCTGCAATAAATTATACAAAAATAATACAACCTCTGAGAAATATATACCCCAATACCTCAGGTCTATTCAAGATGCGAAGTAGCTTACTTTCAAGATTATGAGCAGAATCTTATTGGTATAGCTTCTTTCTAACCCTAAAACTTCAACTTTTTTAAGATGAGATGGCAGAATTTGAGGAAGCACAGAATATGGTCAATTGTCAATATGCTATCAAAATATGCTCCATCCGGCCAAAAAGTTTGTCGCAAGCTTGAAAAATGTAAATACAATATAAACTAGGGCACTCTGAGAGCGAATACCTCCACCCAGTAATGCAACGTAAACGAAAAATACAATTTTGTTCTGAAACTCTGATGTCCTTTTTTCAGTACCAACAACTGGTAATTGTTCCTCTTGAGAGTAACAACAGTTTTTTAAGTTTCTTGAAAATCCGTAGGTAACTTTTTCAGTTATATTCTGGCAAACATTTTAGCAAACATTAGTCAAACATACAAACGAATGAACCGATCATCACAAAAAATTGATTTTTATGTCTCATGAAATTTCTAACTATTTCTGTAAATTTCATAAAGATGCGTTCAAAACTTTTCAAGTTGCTTAGCTAATACGCACAAAATCAAACAGAGACATACAAACGGACCAACAGATCGTCACGAAATTCGGTCACTTCCTCTTCGTGATATATGTAACATTTCAAATAAATTTCAGAACAATCCGTCCAAAGCTTTTTGAGTTATGTCATTAAAAAAAAAAAAGGTAAACAAACACACAAACGAACGAATGGATCTTCACTAAAAGTTAATAATCTGTTCTTTGCTAGCACACCTAACAATCCCTGTAAATTTCGTAGAGATCCGTCTATAACTTTTTGAGCTATCTTGTGACAGACAGAAGGATGAAAGACAAACAACCAAACTCGACCAAACCATAACCTCCTTGACAGAGGTACTAATATGTATTAATTTCATCACAATAAATTTAAAGAAAAAGAAAATGTTACAATAGCTACGCGTGGTCGACTGCAGGCGTACCTACTTCTCTGGGGCCAGCTGGCCTATATCCGCAGCGCGAGCCAGTGCGCGAGGATTTCCTAGTGGAGGGTGCGGTCAATCTGACTTTACAGTGTCTCTGGTATTGCTTTTTCTTTCCCCGCCACAACGAGCATGAATAATCCCCTGGGAAAAGCCTACAAAACACCCTTAGTCTTTGACGAAGGACAGGTTACAGGCTTCCACCGAGCTGGGAAAGCCGCAAGAGAAGTGTGTCAAATGGTAGGCATAGGCCTGAGGACTATGCGCAGAACACTAACTGTTCAGAAGAAAGAGATGGTGAAGTGTAGTCATTTATTGGTAGCAGCGGCAGAGCTAAAAGTTTGGATCTTGGTGACAGGCGTTCTCTGATGTGAATGGTGAACGTCAACCGGCGGATAAGTGTTCAGCAGCTGGGTAGCAGGTTCGACGAAGATCCTAAAAAAATTTCTCGTCCAACAATGCACCGAAAGTTGAAGCAAATGGGTTTAAAAGTTATGCCACCTCTAAAAAATCATTGGTCACTAAAGAAAATCGGACGAAATGGCACTAATCTGCAAAGGCTCACAAAGATTGGGGCATAGAGCAATGTAAACACGTCCTATGGTCGGGTGAATTGGGGTGCATCTTGATCTAGAAAGATACCAGAGTTAGAGTGAAAAGGGAAGCACAGTGCAGGCTCCCGGAGACAATGTAATGATCTGAGGATGCCTTGGTAGGGATTAGGTTCGGCGACCTTGTGCAGCAACAAACTGAAATCTCAGGTTTATCCAAACATTCTTGATGACCAAGTACACCCGTGAATGAATTTTTATTTTTCTGTCGGTTCTGGTATTTTTCAGGACGACAGCGCTCGCATACACCGATCTGCTCTAGTGCAAAATTGCTTCAGGGATAATGAGTGACCGTTTTCTTATATGGAATGGCCTCCACAATCTCCAGATTGGAACCCTATTGAGAATTTGTGGGACCAGCCGCGGAGGGAGCTGCGAGCCTTAACATCTCTTCCTTCTTCATTGGAAGCTCTTGCTTAACGTTTACTGGTACTTCGGACAAATACCTACATACCGTATATATTCTCCAGGGTTATATATGTATTAAGAGATCATAGATACTTTGATAACGTTGTTACATTACCATTACCGCCACATTACGGTACCATAACCTCTACCATAGACTACACTATACTTTGAGTGTCCACTGAAAGCGGGTCTTTCCCAAATGAACCTTAAATCCTGATCACGTAAGCGTTGATAATTACAATCACGGAGACCTCAAACAAAATGTAATTTCTTCGTCTTGCCCTAAGGAAGTAGTAGTAGTAGTAGTAGTAGAAGTTTTACTAGCGCTTCAGCGGCACACTGCCTATATCGCGCCGAACTATTCCTGTGTTTAACCTCTGGCTCGTGCGCCAACTAGGACGCGTTTTAAATTGTCAATGATTTTTGTCTCGGCTTTTCTGCCGGGAGGTCTCAGAGTGGTCAGTGCGCTACTGACAGGAAAAAGACGCAAGTTGAGCATCTCCAACTCCCGGGCACGGCTGAACGCTTTCGCTCAGCTACGCCGCACAGGGGAAGGAAACGGAATACAAGAAGATAGAAGTCTAGCGGGAATAGGTCAGCAACCTCGATCAGCAGCCAGACCTCGCGAAACAGAAG
The DNA here is from genome assembly GCA_001587735.2 of Parhyale hawaiensis. Lineage (NCBI taxonomy): Eukaryota > Metazoa > Arthropoda > Malacostraca > Amphipoda > Hyalidae > Parhyale > Parhyale hawaiensis. The sequence goes on from LQNS02276769.1 coordinate 10,856,453, forward strand.
GGGAAGTATTGAGAGCCTACCTAACTTTACAAATCTAACCTCGCCAGCAGGAACTGCGGCAAGTTGCAACATCCCCTGCGGTGAAGGCACTCGGGACCCTTGGGTACGTGATGCCCAACCAAACATATTGTGGCAGGGAAAGGGCCCGCCACAATAGGCCCCTGAGGGCCTTGCCCTAAGGAATGTGCTGTAGAGCAGAAAGAAACAAATTCAACCTCATGTATCATTAGTGAGCGATAAACATACCTTCGGACACCAAGAATAATTGAACGTCGTTATAACTTCCAGGAACATCAGAATTCCATAAAAAGGCACACTTACGTAATTGAGTCAGCCAAAAAGTTCGTTCGTTATTTATACATAGTATCAACTTTCCGCTCTTCCAATCAATGTTCCTATATTCTTTTTCTTTGGATAGGGTCCTACTATATTCGGTAAAACTACATTTACGTCGGTGGGAAATAAGCCATAGCGGTCGAACGGTGCCCGGGCCCAAGACGGTGGGACGCGGCATCCAACAGAAGTGGGAAATAAGCCCCGAAGGAGGGAAGTTCTAATATTTTTGCTTGCATTTGAGCCACGGAAATGATGGACCAGGTGCAGGACTAACTGCATTTTAGGCTTTGCTTTTTAATACTGAAAAAGAAACAACGGAAACTGGTCGAAAGATATGTAATACGTGTGGAGAGAATGCTGTTTCGGAACGGGTGTGCCAGGAATGGCTTACTCGACTTCGATCAAGGAATTTTCACTAAAAAAGCACCTCGCTCTGGCTGGCCTAAAGAAATTGACATGGGCCAAGTGATAGCTGAGGTTGAACAAGATTGCAGTTTGAAGACTAGACAAACTGCAGATATTCTCTGCATTTGCAAAACAAGTATTAAGAATGAAATTCCCCCTAAAACGAACGAATTTTTTGGCCAAACCAATGCAAATAATCTACTTTAGTATTTCAACCAATTGAGTTTTTTTCCATTGACGAATTTGAAACAATAATCTCAGATGTAGACGTATTTGTAGCGCTTCCGGAGGAGCTCATTCCAAAATAGCCGCAAGAATAGGGATGTTCATAATAAAACTCAATAATACTTGGGAATTGAATTACAATCACAGAAATACTAAGAAGTGAGACTAAATTGAACTAAAGATGCACGGCTGACCACCAGGCAAAATATGAAAATAGAGCATTTTTGGTGAGAAAACAACACTTCACTATTGGACCCAACTGAAGCTGTATCTCGTGGCTCTCCATGTTATTGCACATGACTTCCAGTATTACACCATTTTATGGCTGCCTATGTAACCTCACATCACTTTCTAGATGTCTGTGTTTCATCACTTCATGGCTGTTTATGTTGCATCATCCCATGACTACCTATGTAAGATTGCTTCATGGTTGCGAATGTAACTCCAATTTATGGCTGCATCCGTCAGCTTACTTCATGGTTGACTATAATACAACTCTCCATGGTTGGCTACGGACCAATGGTACACTACTTAATTCATGGCTGCTTATGTTACAGCAATTCATAGCTGCCTGTGATACATCACTTTATGGCTGCCAATGCTCCTTCTCTTCATATCTGACAGTACTATGCCTCTGACAGATAGGTACTCTATTGAGGCTACGACACTGCTGTCACTCCTGAACAAGTAGGTTGCGCAGATTTGCTCGCATAGTGATCAGTAACGCTCGCGGTTTATCACAAAGTTTTAATTAACAGCTCCATAACCTCCTTAGTCGGTGCTTATTACAAATTTAAGTATACCACAAAATTCAAAAGCCTCTGGGCTTCAACACGAGACTTTTTATTTTTCTAAATGTTGAAACACTGTTTCAGTTTACGGCAAAAACCAAAAGAATCGCGAATGCTGGTTTCACGTTATATTACGGCGAAACGTTATATTTTTGAGAATTTGTTATTTAAGCCACTTTAAAAGAACGTTCAGATTAAGTAATAATGAGTAAATGTAAAAAAAATTAGGTGAAACCTCTTGAACGAAGTATAAAGATAAGGACTAAAATATAATAACACGTCTGTTCCATCGCGCGGTTAGGCCCGCGTGGTCAAAGCCCTCCATCACGTTGGCCTTAGTTGAACCTCAATCTTTGTGACGCTCTATGTCACCACCTCACACTATCACTACCACACATTGCATTACCATGCATTACCACTGCAGTACACGACCGTTACCACTACAAAACACTACCATTACCCCTACATTATACTACTGTTACCACTACATTGCGCTACTGATACTAGTACCTACAGTACCGTTATCACTACATTACTCTACCGGTACCATTACGTTACCATTACACTACACTACAATTATCACTACATTACATTGCCAATACATTATACTTCCATTACTACTACATTACACCAGTTACACAACTACATAACGTTATGATCACCATTATATTACAGTACCATTACATCGCATTACCGTTACGCTGCTATTACCCCTACAGTACGCTAACAATGTAACCTATTAGGAAATATTCCTAAATGTTCTGACTTACCATGGCCAGGTGGATCTCCCGACCTCTACCTCTTAATAATTTTCGCCAGTGATATGTCACTGGGCGGGACTTCGAAGTAACAGACAGTATCGAGGCCCTTAAGCAAATTATCCGCTAACTGATCTCTTCTGTTCACCAAACTGCTCTCGTTCCAGTAATCATAATTAAAAAAATAGACTTATTTACAATGGACCAGCAGGGCGTCCATTTTCAGCACTTATCTTACATAGTTTCAACCTCGTATGACAATACTTTTATATTTTTATACATAAGCGTTTTCTTTTGGTACGTTTTTTGTATCACAGAGCATATGGCTTTTCTTCATAAAATGGGATAGAAATTTTCCAGACGACTAATAATCAGATTTTAATGTTGTTGCACGGTGATATGTCGTTCTATACCGCTCGTATTCTGATTACACGGAGTTAACGTATCCTGGATACACAAACATTTTCATATGTACAGAATAATGTCGGACAAAGACAATTACGTTAATGTAACCAGCAATAAAAAATGACGAAAAGAACTTCGATAACAGCTCTTCACTGTTCATGCCCGTGATCGCGCTTCTCCTATAGCTGCTGCAGAGCACCCACCTGCTTGATTTTGAATTTCAAATATCAGAGAGATAAGTGTCTCTAATTCCACACGGGCAGAGCATTTAAAACTAGCCCGTACAAGGATGAACTCAACCCTTGGTTCTAATATAGACTGAACGGGGCTGATATTTGGCAGAAGCTGGACCGTGGGGGTCAACTGCTGGCCGGGGAGCGCTGTTGTCGTTCGCGACGATTTGTGGGCGTGTTTGTGTACGCAGATCGTGTGCGTGTGAGCGGCGTTCAAGATGGTGCGCAGTGCTGCTCGCTGTATTGCTGATTAAGTTAAGTTAGGTTAGGTAAGGTTAGGTTGGGTTAGGTAAGGAGGTTAGGTAATGGTAGGTTAGGTTAGGCTAGGTTAGGTTAGCCTAGGTAGTGTTTATTTTATTGGTGGCACGCGCAGGAAAGCTTACCTGAACGCTTACTAGTGCGGCCGGGGCTCCGGTCGGTCTATAAGTTTTAATAGCATTTTTATAGTTGCCGATCATGAAATGAGATTATCATTACAGGATCAACTATCTTCTTCTGCTGGGCCTCTATAATGTCCCATCGCGCACGCTCAACTCATAACGAACAGCTCAAGCACTTTTCACGTGTATCTTGGATACCGTACCGACTTTCACTGTGTAATTAGGACGACGTGCGAGCTGAACGCCCGCTCATAAGTTGAGCGTGCGATTGCATAGTGTGACCTTGGCGTAAAGCTGTTGAAGCTAATGGCGAATATCTGCATCAAGTTTCGATTGGCCAACAATTATCCACTATATAATAAAACACAGTTGTTGGTTGCTTGTTTGCTCCCTCCTTTGCTCCAATGTTGGTCCGTCTCTCCGTCACGCAGTTAAGAGTTTAGTAGGAGAAAATTCATGTACTGAAGAACAAGTTGAGATACCTTACAATTTCAGCGCTTGGAGTACCGGTGACAAATATAGTCCTGGATCTCCGGCCTCTGCATCCCTGGCTCTGGATCCCCAGCCTCTGGATCCCCGCTTTCATTGCTGAATGATATCGAAGTAGTTGAATCTTCACGCTGAGCAGACGCCTTTTTATATTGAATTTACATCGCAGCCAAATTTCGACGCTGGAGGTTCAACAATCAGTTGTATCCACAATACGGCGAGCCCTGGGCATTTCCAGTGAATTCTTCCGACTGTACTATATTTTTCTTAGTGTAGTGCAACTTAACGATTGATCAATTCCAAGCTGATGTTTACTCCTTATCTTGAAGGGGGGGGGGGGATATTTTGCTATCGCAAAACTCATGGTTGTACAGCTTGCGTTTCACTAATGGAAGATCAGGCCTTCAGGGATGAGACCTATAATACAGTAAAACTTATAATGGGAACCAGAACAATAAAAAGCTCAATCACAAAAGTTTTGCCGTCATTTTTGATGGCTGGGCCCTCTAGTTGTAGTTAATAAATGTCCCATGCCCATTGGTGTCCAAGATACGGTTGGATTGGCTCTCAGCACGGTCAATGTAAAAGTTTCAAGTACGATAAAATAGAGACAGATAATTAATTAAGCAGCAGCAGCTACAACGCAAGAATCTTTATGACAGTGTTCATTCAAATACTCTAATATAAATTGTTGAGTATTTATTTACTTATTTATTTACGTGTCCTCTTCATGTTACGCGTGATTCTTTGGCACAGATCGCACTTTAAAATAGATTACTTAGTAATCACTGACCACCTGAGGATGCATCAGCTCATATCCGACTTTCAGCATGGCTTCTGAAATGGAAGAAGCTGCTTAACAAACCTACTGGACTTTTTCTCAAAAGTTACAGACATTAAAGATGAAGAAAAGGGTGCAGACCTTGGGTATCTAGACTTCCAAAAGGCTTTTGGTGAAGTTCCCCATCAACGGCTAATGAAAAAGTTAGAAGCCCATGACATCCAGGGTGACTATTTACGATGGATCAAGGCATGGCTTACGGTTCGACAGCAGCGCGTGAAGCTCAAAGGAGAAACGAGCGACTGGACGCAGGTATCATCAGGGGTTCTACAAGGTAGCGTGCTTGGCCCACTTCTGTTCTCAATTAACATCAATGATCTGGATCTTAACATCCGTACCATAATCAGTAAATTTGCGGATGATACTAAACTATGTCATTCTGCCACGAAAAGAGCCGAGCTCCAGCAAGACCTTGACCACCTCATGGAATGGAGCACAACGTGGCAGATGAGCTTTAATGTAGACAAAGGCTCAGTAATGCACGCAAGGCTCGTGAACCCTTCAACTCCATTGAAAATGAATGGGACGGAATTAGCTCCTGTCACCCAACAACGTGACTTGGGAATCACTTTACAAACAAACTGCAACACAGTCAGCAAGTTGACAAGAGTGTGAAAATGGCAAGCAGAGTACTCAGATTCATCGCCACATTTTGAATTAAAAGTCGAAGGACATCATCGTTTCTCTGTACAAGGCATTAGTACGGCCACAATTAGAATTTGCGGTTCAATTCTGGTCGCCACATATGTGTAAAGATATTGATAACATGGAAAGAGTCCAACGGCGAAACAAGCCGTATGAATGTCGCCTAGAGGAACTAGGTCTGATCTTTCTCGAGCAAAGATGACTCAGGGGGCAACTAATAGAAACATTCAAGTATTTGAATGGTTTCAACGACGTACCTACAACGGGACTCTTTGAAAGAGACCTTAATGATCCCTTGCGAAACAACGGTCAAAAACTCAAGCACAAAGCTCGAAGAACGACCTCGACTCAGCATCTCTTTCCGTGTTTCATAGTCAGCATTTGGAATAGACTCCCTACCGACGTTGTTAGTGCGAATCAGTCAACGTGTTTAAAAATAGTCTTAACATACATTGGGAGAGACATCCCCCACAGCTAAGGATTCCTCATCTAGGAGTCGCACACTCTTAACGGCCAAAGCCTCCGAGGCTTCTTAAATCCGTCTTCTTCTGTCTTCCACTCTAACTTCACTGTCAAACATCTTTAACTCCGCATACCAGCGGCTATTGATCATGATTGCGTGCATTCATGATCGTCTCTTATGCTGAGACTCTTCTCCTTCCTCTTTTTTTCTCTTTTCCCCAGTCTTTTATATCCTACTAACATAATGACAATAGCTCATAGAGGGCCGGGCGTAATTTCGGTGTCTCTCTGAGAATGGGCCTGTTGGTTCGTCTACTGCCGCCTATCTAATCTAATTCGTACATTGGATATGGTAAAAAAACAGGTAAATTCAACTTGACCGTACACACCAACTAATAATTCCCCTTGAAATGGTTCATGTTACAGATAAACGTCCATTAGGCTCTGAGGAGTGCACGGCTGCAGTCGATCACACATTGGTAGAGCTATGGCTTCAAAGACGGAAGATTCATGTATACAACTGCGATCCCTTGGGGTCTGTAGTGCTAGCTAGGTCGGTGCCTGCGCAGTGGACTGTTGGTGTTAGTTACACAGACGCTGCAAGAATTTATCTCATTGGCAAGGAAGGTAGAACCAGACCTCAAGTGAGAGCTCTTCCATTCTACAAGGTTAGAGACGCTGGTGAAACCAAACAAGCCTGAACTACTTGAATTATCAAAATTGCCGACTCCTAAGTACATAGTACGTATCAGCAGCATCCTGTACTTTGTTACTTTCTTCCAACATCTAAGCTTTATTTACTTTGGGCTCACAATAAATAAACTGAGTATAAGATCAACAGAGAAAACGGGGGGAAGAAATTCTTCAGAATAGAACCACAAAGAAGAGTGAAGAAACCAACTGGGTGTGTCATTAAAGTCATGATTTTTTGCTATCATTCTATGAAGGCGCTTTCCATTATCGAATATCTAATAAAATAAAGATACCAGCAAGTCTAATAATACTTAGGAGCCTGTCTGTCTTATAAATAAATATAGCGAGTTTGAAATGTTATGACAGTGAAGAAAAAAAAAGTTCAGGGTTACGTCAGGAACGGTGAAGGCTGTGACCGCATACAAATCAAATTTTGAGAATAATGAAGAAATGAAAATAGCATCTCCGTTCAGCGTCACGTTTCATTGACTATGAAAAACTCATACTGGAAAAAAGTAGTAACACAGCATACATATGGGCACCAACAGGGAGGGCAGCTCGATCAATAAAGAAAATTATGTGGCAAAAAGTATACTAAAATGCAAGAAAAAACGCAGGGATGCACAAAGTTTACGGCATAGAAGATACAAAAGAAAAGGACGTAGACTGGATGTCAATACCAGAATACAATGACATCATGACTATATATATCTATATAAAATACAGTGGACGCTAGAGATAAAGGAACAATAGGGGGGGGGCAGGTCGATCCGATATAGTGGTTTGTCCGTTATCTCGGGTGGTTTGTTCGCAAGGTCGTAACCCCCCCCCCCCCATTCAATATTTAGCCATTACAATGTACTGTATTTGTATATGTCTGTACATGTACCGTATAGATGAACTGTACATATGCAAAATCTTACCTTTCTTCAAGTAAAAAAAAGTACATGATACCGGCTACCGTCGGCATTGTTGATTATGTTTCACTACTGTACGTGTGTTACAACTGTATAATAAACCTCAAGCAAAACAATAAACTTTTACTATCACTAAATTGTTTCTGTTAATGTCTAGTCGTTGTAAAACTGACTACGGAATGAATTACAAACAAATGCCTATCGGATAATTTGATACCCCCACGCTATGAAATTCCACCCCCAATCGATACACTACCGGTACCAACCCTTCCATTGAGTGTCTATAATCTACTGTTTGTGTGCTCAATGCGTACAACACATACTGTACGTACATTTTTAAAGGGGTGTTTACTTATCCTGGTAAAGTATAATGAAAATGGATAATTTTCAAGGTTATCATGATTGAAATCATATGCCGATAAGCACTTATTGGTACCCCTCTGGGGTAAAATACATACNACATACTGTACGTACATTTTTAAAGGGGTGTTTACTTATCCTGGTAAAGTATAATGAAAATGGATAATTTTCAAGGTTATCATGATTGAAATCATATGCCGATAAGCACTTATTGGTACCCCTCTGGGGTAAAATACATACATACTTACATACATACATTGTTGTATGTACAAATAGACTGGAAGTGACATCACGGACACTGCCGTGAAACCATTTCCTGTATGTTTTGTAAACATATTTTTCTTTCTCCCGCAATATCTGAATTTTTTAATTCCAAAGAACCANTACATACTTACATACATACATTGTTGTATGTACAAATAGACTGGAAGTGACATCACGGACACTGCCGTGAAACCATTTCCTGTATGTTTTGTAAACATATTTTTCTTTCTCCCGCAATATCTGAATTTTTTAATTCCAAAGAACCAATCCGTTATAACGCGAAATCCGTTAACTCGGAATCCGTTATCTCGAGCGTTCACTTTATACGTATGAATATACCTACATATATACCGAGGATAAAGCTAGGGATTTGGACCATAGTGACCTCCAGCTTACAGTGTGACACTTCAGTCTTCCACCAAGTCAATGCAGCTAAAAGCAGCGCAAACACAAGTGGAGCTACAACGTTGCCCTCTGCTTTATGGAAACGTTACTAGGGCAGTGCCGCACTATCAGGGAGCCCATTCGACTACTCTGAATAATTAATTTTCTATAAAATTACAAAATTTACGGTTTACAAAGCATATACAAATAACACACGACGTAAATTAGTATTTTTTGTAGATGGTTGCACGCCTGATTTAGGATCGAGTTCACAGGAAATACGAAAAAAATAAAGATGATACAAAACAGTCTTAAACCGATAGGCTAACAACACAAAGTGAAAGCAAATTTAAAAGGGCGATTTAAAATTAATTCAGCCTGTACTGAAAGCGTAGGGTACGTAGCATAATACCTTCGAAAGAGAATTTCCCTTTTAAAGCCAAAGGAGTAGAGCATAAAAATAGAAAAGCCAATGGGTTGTTTTGGAAGAAAGGACGTTTCTTCTACAGTTGGCAATGAATTGGGTATAAAAGTAAACAACTCGAGCTTTTGTTCTGGAAGAAATCCAGCATCGTCAGCAGTTGAAAGCCAAGATAGTGTTTATACATTCAAAATTAACTGAACTGCAAACGGATAGAGCACATCTGCTACTATTTTAGAAATACGCTGCTAGTTCGCAACAAAGTACATAGTGAAAATAGAAGAATACGCAGGGAAGCTCCAATACGACACGTGGAGAAACAAACAACTCGACAAAACCTGAAGGCAATTTATTCAGAAAGACACGACGGAGAAGGGAGAAAGCGGCACTCAAACAAATGAGTGAGTGGCTTGATCCTCTTAGCAAGTAGAAATCAATGATTGAAAAGAGAAAGTCTGGAACAAATGTAAGTATGTCGAGAAGAGGCGGGACCCGTGCGTGTTCTTACACTGGATTAACGAGCATCAGCACCGCAAGTCGGTAAAAAAGGGGCAGTGCAGAATAAAACAGCAGTAGAAGAGACTGAAAATGGAAGAATGGGAAGTGAGTAAGAAAAAAAAAAAGACGCTTGACTATAGACTCTACGAAGGGCGCGACTAACTCAAAACAGAATAATTCAATCGGAGCATGTACCGAGCGACACTAGAGTACCTATATTCTTAGGTTACATTTTCGTCTAACTCCATGGGTGACCAAACACAAGACAATGTCGGGCAACAATACCATTAACCTTGGTGACTGACTGCATATATTTTCCTAACCGAGAGCAAAATACCCCTGGGCTAAATATTATTATTATTATTATTATTAAATCACACCAGACTGGCGACGTAGGAACGGAGAAACTCCATGAGGTTAACAAACCCCCACGCAACCAGCCCAGCAAATCTCACCTCACTCTCACTCTCACAAAACAACGACAACGGGCAAGTATTAACAACAAAGACTGCGAAGTACGAAGAGCAATTCTCATTCAGCGTTCAATTTAGCCCAATCATACACAAAGACCACGCGTGACCATTTTTTTGTGCAATAAGGTCTTATTGACAATACATTTAGCAGGACTAAGCTCAAAGATCTAAGCGGCAGGCGTGACTAAGTACTTTTGTATCGACCGCCCCTCACTCTCTGTACATTTTGGCTTGATAAAGCACAAAGACCAAGTTGACCAAGCGCACTGTTACGCCGATCACCCGACGCCTACTGTGCATTTAACCACAACTCAGTACATGATCAAACGTGACCATGAAGCTTGGCATCTATCACTCCTGACTCACTGTACGTATTAGCTTGACCACGCACAGAAAATATGGGAGACCATTTCCTGAACGAGGAGCATACTTGAGTGACAGTACATTTCAGTCTGATTAAACACAAGCATGATTTTCAGAGAGAGCATACTTGAATGGCTGAACATTTCACGCCGATGAAACGCATGCATAATTTCTTTAAGAGCATGCCTGAGTGACTCCATTACAGCCTATCCAAGCACAAAGACCAAGCGTGACCGAAAGACCAAAGACTCGGTCCCCTTTACTGGAGTGCCGTCCGTCCGTTCGTCCCCTCCTTCATCAAGCAGACCACAGCTGAACTTCGCACACCTGCTAACTTTGGGGGGTCGATGGAATGCTTGAAATCGGTACTTTGGGTTGGTCTTAAGAGAGTGTTTATTGCAGTACATCAGGGGCAATTGACTGCGGCAATAGGGCAGAATTGCCTCTTTTAGACACCGGGAAAATGATAGGTCTTCCTCTCGGTTTTCTTCTCACTTAATGTTGGAGATATCGATGGCATGGTGGTCAGGCAGGCAAAGCAGTGGGAGAGCTACGGGAGAGTTATGGTACGAGGGTGGCACTGGTGGGTGTTTTGTGAGTGCCAGGAGGTGCTTCTGCTGGGACACTATTGCTAGGACACAGCTGCAGGATACGGTAGCAGGGACACTATTGCTAGGACACAGCTGCAGGATACGGTAGCAGGGACACTATT
>LQNS02276769.1:10876407-10890473 GCA_001587735.2 Parhyale hawaiensis
ACTCTCCCATCATCATGCAAAACTCAGACACCAACAACCCACGACTCTGCCATCATCATGCAAAACTCAGCCGCCAACAACCCACGACTCTGCCATCATCATGCAAAAACTCAGACACCAACAACCCACGACTCTGCCATCATCATGCAAAAACTCAGCCGCCAACAACCCACGACTCTGCCATCATCATGCAAAACTCAGCCGCCAACAACCCACGGCTCTCCCATCATCATGCAAAAACTCAGACACCAACAACACACGACTTTCACATCATCATGCAAAACTCAGACACGAACAACCCACGACTTTCACATCATCATGCAAAAACTCAGACACGAATAACTCACGACTCTCCCATCATCACCCATAAACTATGCCATCATCATCCAAAAACTATGCCATCAACACCCAAAAACTCTGCCATCAACACCCAAAAACTCTGCCATCATCATCCAAAAACTTCGCCATCAACAACCGACGAGTCAGGCCCCGATACCAAGCATCAACATTTGTACGGTCACAGCGATAGGCCCGTCAACAAATCGAGCATTCTGGTGGCAGGGGAGACCCGTTCATTACTAAAGCATTGTTTAGCTTCGCTGGCAATGCTCATGTATCGCACTTAATGGCCTGTAAATTACCGACAATCGCTGCCAAGCTCATCGTGCTTCGTCGGCCATTACGGCGCAGATACGACGAACCTGGAGATCTCGTCCCGACTTTGAAGGACGAACAGATATGAAAGTTTCTAATGGGTTCGATAGCGCATGGAGATAACCCATCACAGGGAGAATGAGAATCAAAGAGATGTTTCAATTACGCTGAGCTTGACTGAGGAGATTAATCGGTAATGACAAAACCATTCATGGAGCGGAAAGGCGTGCTGGAAAGTTCCTGGATTATCGGGTATTGCTACGTGATAGATGGAGCTGTTACCTACAGAGGAGAGGAGTAAAGGAGTGCCGAAAAGTTCACGGTTTCAATGGGTTTGTGAAAGGATAAAGAGCACTCATCTACGGGGAGGAGGTGGTATAACTAGAAATAAGTCTGTAAATATTATTAGAAATATTCATAATATAATGAATAACTTTTCTCAGGCGTGTAGAAAGGCTGGTATTTTCTTCACTATAAAAAATTTATTCTAAGACGGGAAATTTCAGCACCCTGTCGCCGTACCGCTAATGGTGCGGCTAGTTTTAATCGCCGAATCTTCAAAACAAAAAATGATCACAAATAACTTAAAAATAAGTATCAACTGGATAAACACTAGATAATACTTTCCGTTGTATATTTATTTCCAACCTATTAATTAACCAATACTTAAATTAGTTTACTTTTTTTCTGGAACGCTCTAATGAAAAGATATACGTGAAAATTAGGCCAGGTTGCAAATGATGCTGAATTTATGAAGTCTCAAAACTGGATGCAAGTTTTTCTCCGCTAAATTAAGTAAAAATGGAAACCATTGAAGGGGTCGAAACTACCCCATACAAATATCATAAATACAGTACTGTCACTTTCTTCCAATTACAGAGTTTTTTTTACATGACCTCACGATACATGCATAAAACTGAGTAAACCCAACAAAGGAAACGGCTAACTTATTCTTCACAACGGAATCACAAACATGGATGAAGAAAAGCGGTCTTTTTCCTTGATGTAACAATTATATTAAACAGTCAGATCATTAGAGCAGGGTATAGTATTTATGTACTTACTAGCAACTGTCACAGTTTTAAAACGATGGCAGAAAAAAAATTACTTAAACGACACCTCCGTTTTCTTCACTTTTTTCAGCAATTCTGTTCTGATCGAAGACTGGGTTTTCCTTTGTCTCTGATAGTGTGTTCAATTTGCGCATTATGGAGGTAAGTGGAAAAAACTTCTCCGTGGAAACAAAATTAAATTCAGCATCTGCACCGCCGCAAGGAGGTTGTTTAGACGCCTTTAACGCGTTAATTTCAAGTTAGGTAAAGCAGTAGACTATTTACTTGCGAGCAAATGCATTTCTCTTATGAAATCTTAATTATATCGGGACGAAGAGACCCACTAGTAAACAAACTATTATAATACTTGAGTGCCCACGCGGTCAAAAACAATTGCGAGGAATTTGTGATGAACCTTCTTCATTGATCATACTTTCGTAACTAATATACTATTGAAGGATACCCTACAATGGCCAAGTCAAATTGTCATAAGATATGAAGCCTCTGCGTTTCAATTTCTCTGAGCAGCGAAAAATCAATTTACATTAGCAAGCAGTGTAGTAACACTGAATTTAATTAAATTGCCCGCCCCATATGTTGCATACCGGATTATGCAACTTCTGTGCATCGAAATTTTTGCGCTCAAACGAAAACTGCTTCTTGAATGGTAGAAAGCACACTGGAAAAAAATAAATAACTGCGGCGTTTAGTGCACTGTGAGCAATCGCTTTTCCGTGCTTCGTTGATCACTACTCAATTTGTACGTCGTGAACTGAGAGTAATTATAGGTTCGATGTATTGAGAAGGTAATAAGAATCATACTACATTGTAATGGTAAAAGAAACTGTAAATATCGTCATTGTTGGGAATTCTACGTTGGCTAAGCAAGAAGTGAATTCAAGTATAATATTAAAATACGTTTGCCATCAACTACAACAAAGTTTACTTTTCACCTATCAGTATCAATGAAGTATGACAGAATGACCACAATTTTCAATTTCGTCTAATTTTCGCTTATCTGTTTTTTACAGCGTGGCAGAAAATGTGCAGATAAACAAATAGATAAATAGACAGAAAGATAAATAGATATCGGTTTAATTGTAGATAGTGGGAGCTGTTTCTTCGTTTCCTGCTTGACTGCTTTTCTAACGAATATAGTGAATCAGCCTCGTGCAACCAGGATACAAAGGTATCACTAAAAGAACTATGAAAGTAAGACATGGCTTAGCTATTCATCACTAGTCGACAAAAAAAAAATAATATATCAGCAGTACAGAAAACTCACTTCAATTGTAAGTGGCAACTGCAGTCCCATGTACTTACTTGCCTTGTGGTAGAAATGACAGTCATTTTTGAACACAGGCACAGTTCTAAAGAGAGAAATGTACAAATAAGTTGTGAAGACATCATCAAGACGAGGGCAGCACAGAGTATTTCTTTATTAGACATTGCCGGGCATTCCAGGAATGCGACGTGCGCCAGATAAAAGAATCCAAGGCTGAGAGGCTTTGAATTATTGAGTTGTAGGTATTTTTTCTAAAAAAACACGATAGAGATACAGAAGCTTCAAAGGTTTAAACTATATCAAACAAGGGTAATTAAAACCTTGAAATATTTGTAGCTTAGGAATAAAAGTTTTGAAAATTTTATGGAATAAAGTTGAAAACTACTTCGAAAGCGCCCCTTTAAAACCATGAAAATTGCAAGTCTAACATATGTAAAATTTATTAGTACACCACAACTCTAATTTAGAATATAAATTATATTTGTACATATCATTGACAGCCCAAGCACACCAATCAAATTCAAATTCTTCATGGGAGCATCCCTGCATTACAAAAAACATTGATAATTGAAAATCCTGGAATGTAGAATTTCAAATACGAACATAATCTATAACTTTTGTCTAAGCCGGAGCTGTGATGCAGGGGTAGATATTTCTACACATGAAGAGCTACTCGCGAACTATATCGATGCTAATCTTTGTAGACACAAGATAAATTTATTGAGTTTGAAAGAAAAAAAAAAAAACATAATTCTACAGTGAGAGTCGAACACTGTGCGGTCTTCTCGATTGTGAGTCAACTCATTTAATTAACAGAAGATACAGCTGCATTCTATACGAAGAGGTAGCCCCGGCCGAAATACACCTGTATTGCAATAAGCCAAGACTTATAATAATTTAAAAAATAGATGTTTTTTTTTACAAGTACGTACCATCTGCCGTCGCTTCAGGCACCATTAAGCCCAATGCAGACGAGAAGCAAAAATTACCGAGAGTGGCATTTCGCTGACAAATGCTAAACTAAACTGGAAGATAAAGTTACCCGAAGGGTGCATTCAGCAGGAGGGATATAGGCCAATCCTTTTCACAGCTTTCAAGTAATTCTAATCAAGTTGCCTTTCAATTTTCCCCGATGTGTATTCACTACTACGCACGTAACGACACAGTTTATCTTAAAAATTTGCTTTAAATGGTGGCAACTGCAAAGTCAAACGTATGAAATTAATTTATCTCTAGGATACAACGATGACAACCGGCGGAAAATGTAGGTGTAAAAGTTTCGTTTATAAGCTACAGGATCGTACAAAACATTCAGTCGCTGAGGACTATGAACAGTGAATATATAAACTCAACGTGTAAACAAACAATAAAACATATTAAAATACTATTAACCATTTCTGTTTTTATGCAATTTGTTATTATTTTACCCTAAAACATTGCACCTGCAAGCACTTTTCGCGGGTGCGTGAGCGCTAACATGTCGCAGCAAGCTGGATCTATCCACAATATTTTCAAGTCGAAATCAACGATGATGTCGCTCGTCTACTCACGGTTTAAACTTCCGGCCTACGCACTTTGAAGTTGACTGCTGCTTGAATAATCTGCACTGTGGATTCTACTCGGCGCCCGTTAATCTACATGTACGATTGTTTTCTCGAGGCTTGATTTTTTCCCTATCGTAGCTATTTCCGGACGGACATTTAACCCTCGCTTGGCTGGTGGGCACGATAGGACCCACCCTAGGCGAGCACGCTAGAAACCTTCAAATTAAGCAATGTTCCACACCGTTGAAAAGAGCTCGATAAGCTACACCAGCTGAGAGCCATCTAAAGAAGGTAGGTGTTGGAGGGGTTGAGTGAGTGGGGTTACAAGTTTCGGCCTATGCCGCGCTTGGAACAGGTGGAAACGATCGTGCCCAGAAGAAGTTGTTTCCAAGGCCGCGCTTGGAACAGGTGGAAACTATCCTGCCCAGAATGGCCTGATTACACAGCAGCTGGAACGCTTGGAAACGAAAGTGCTCAGTATTTCTTTTTTTTTTGTCGTAACTCTTTTATTATTCATTGCAGAAAAAATGATAACATTGGATTAGAGAGGACGTTTTCTATTATAAAACACTAAAAAAAATAGGTATAACTTCAATGCAGCCAGCCATATGTCATTTAGAGATAACTAGAAAATCAGCGTATTCTGATTCTCACGGTTGTTTTGTTCATAACTCTTTTATAATTCGTTGTAGTGTAAAGCCGTTGGTACCGTTGGATTGAGAAGGATTTTTCTAATAAGAAATACTAAATAGTAAAGGAATGGCCTGCAATCTCCCAGAGACGGTAGTGCTAAAAATCTGCAGATAAAAAAATGATAAACACAATAGATAGAGCAATGTTTTTGCCACAAAATACAGTCAATCCGAAGCTTCTAGCACTAACAATGAACACACAACAAGCTGGATAGTATATATATGTCTGTCCACCCAATAAGTGATCGAAAGAGTTGAGCAATCCTTATCAATATTTGTAGGGAGCTTGGGGGGGTTGACCTAGATGTGACCCATGCCAAAAAACTAGTCCTAATTGGCCATAAAAATGAGGGCGTTGAATATTCTCCACCGCGGCGAATTTTCCTCTACCACTGCAGACAGGGGCGTTCTATTTTTATCACCCGCGAACAAAGTGAAAGAGGTGATAATGTTTTCGTTGAAGATTTAATTGTATATATTTGTAAATATATATTTATATATATATATGTGTTGCAACGTCTGTCCAATCAATAAGTGGTTGAAGGATTTGGGCAATTTTCATAATTTTTTGTAAGGAGTTTGGTGGGTTGCCCTCGATGTGATCCATGCAAAAAAAAAACCGGGAATAGCTGGCCATAAAAAAATGAGCGAGATAAAATGTGCTCTCCACCCAAAAACAGGTAGAAGGAGTTGAGCTATGTTCATGATTTTTTGCAGGGAGTCTGGTGGGTTGTCCTCAATGTTACCCTGCAAATAAGAAAAAATGTGATTAGCTGGCCATAAAAAATGGCAGCCATGAAATTTGCTCCCACCGCAGGTGATGGTCTTACGCCACCTAGGCGTTTTAGATTTTCTATGTTATTATTGAAGAGCTAATCTCTGGGAAAAGGAATTGGGCTGTGCCCTAGCCTTGTTAATCAAAAATAACTTCGTTGAATTTGCCCCATACCACGGGTGATAGTCTTACGCCACCGTGGCGTTCTAGCTATAGCTGCGTTTGCCATATGTTCAGGTTAGGTGGGTAGGCAAATCGGTGCGGTACGCTTTCAGTTCAATTATTAGATATGAAAAAACAGGGTACCCCTGACACTGGTACGTGAACTACAGAATCCTTCTTCTATATCACACTATTACTCATAAGTCACAAATGGACAGTTCGATTTACATTATTTTGTCTGTTTACAATCAATTTAGATGAGGCATGTTTGGCTATAAAAAAAATGAATGTTATGTGGAAGTTTCACAAGTTGTGCTAGATAGTATTATTTTTATTATTTAAAGAAAAATTATAAGCATGAAAGTACAGACAATCACTGCGCTTTACACTAGTAAATCGGAATAGGAAAAACATGAAACGAGAGCAATAAGCGAGGAGTAGGAAAGAGGAAGCATGCAAAACATGCAATGGAGACAAATAATGTCAAGAAACCTCAGTGAAGTCACATGGTAGGGGAAGAGAGCAAGCAGCTCATAGCTCTTACAGTAACAATGCTAAGGACTTCTAAGATCCTCAGTGACCTTCTGATGTCTCTTAGAATATCAAAGACCAAAGTGCTCGGTCTCAACAATTCCCATTGAGAATTACTGCTAAGTAGTCCCCACGTTTAATAAAAGTTACTCATAATACCGAAGGCGCGTTGTCTAGCGTTTGACGTATACGTAGTACAACAGATTCCTAAAATCTCGCAGCCGTTATGAAAAATTAGTGCTTCAAAATATAAACCTCCTATCTTGTACCAGGCAAATAATTATCTGTGGTTCATTTCGTAATGCTATTCCTACAGGATAAATTTTTTAGCCAAGTGATAGATGGCACAACCATTTTTCTGTATACCGTAGCCGATGAACAATATTTTCAGCAGTGAAACGTAGATTAATTTATGAAAGGAAGAATTAAGTATCCACGATGCAGTATCCCATAGAAATCACCCCGGCGGAATCGATTTGTCTCGAAAATTATCGCTTAATATTGTCCCAACGTCGCATAGATTCTACCCAAAAAGACAAATCAACCGTGCACCGCCTACTATGTATTCAAAGGAACAATTTATAACACTGAGCCTCAAAATCTCACAGAAAGCATAACTAAGTGCTTAGTCTCAATATTTCACCGAAGAAAAATACGACCCGTCCAGCACTCACGGGATCCGGCAGAAATCGCACAAACCGAAGTGCTTTGTCCCGAAAATTCCCCTAAGAACAATACCGCTAAGAAATTCCCCTAAGAACAATACCGCTAAGTAGTCCCGAAGCCTCATAGAAATTACACAAAAAGACAGACGGAAAGCGCATTGTCTCGCGAATTTCCCCAAAGAACCGACTCCTGTTCCATCTCCCTAAGAATATCGTTAAACAAAAATCGTGCACAGTAGCTCTCACCAACTGCAGCTTCTGGCTTTAGCTTGATAAGATTATGCAAATGAGGTCTAACGTATTCCAGTCAAGGGCCTGGGCTTCATAGCTGTCGTGAGCCATCTGCCAACTCGCGTTATATTTTCTATTCAAAAAAATCTCCCAATAACAGGAAGGCGTCGAAATTTACTGGTATTCAAAGGGCAAAATTTTTGAATAGGAAGATGATGACCCAGGCAGCTGAAGCGACGCGGCTAAATGAAAAAGCGTGAAAGAGTTTGGCAATGGGCAGTACTAAAGTTCTGGTAGCCACATGAAAAAAGTAGTCTAATCAATTGAAGCTAAACATACCGGAAGCGAGTCAATTAGAGTGGGAACCCGTAGACCGGTGATCACTAAGTCTACGAATAAGCTGGGAGAGAAAGTGAAGGTAGAGGTAAAGGTAAAATCGTCTTGAAGGAAACCTATATGCTATCCGTGCAGCAGATAAATCTCTTATTATTATTAGGAAGCAAGAAGTTACTACCTAATCCTGTAAGCCATGATAATGTGCCTCCTCCACCCATTGGGAACTACTCCATGTACTCGAGCATGTAAAAAATAAATTTTGCTGAAAAAATGAAAAAAAACATCGTGTTAATTTCCTCATGCTGAGTTAATGGACGATACAAAATCAATCGAGTTCAGTGCATCCCGATTCAAAGCAGGATTAGAACATGTCGCATTTACTGTTTCGCGATGCGTCGGTCGAGTTTACGAATCACGATAAAAGTTACTCCAAGCCACCTCCTTTGGGACTCGAAGCTATCACCATTTTTTCACCATAATATCAAAGTGAACAGCATCTACGAACTTCGTAACAAATTGTCGGCGAAGGTACGTTCCAAAGCTCTATTCTGCTGAAATAAGAGTATACGGTGTATGGCTGGTGCTGATGACGATCTGATACGTACTTTATAATGTTGCAATAAGAAAGAAATTGGTACCTGTATAGTACGCCACCTACCTGAGATTTGCGTATAATATGTGGGCCTATAAGTTAACCAAACTCATATCCGCAGGGGGCTTAAAATTGACGTTTCACATTTTTTATAATTACGATTACAGGAAAACCAGCCCTTGCTCGCCTAACCTGACCCAATAATTTGAATTCTTTTCTACCTATTTAGTTCGAAACAAACTTTGTCCGATGTCTAGTTTTTAAATACCCGATTTTCGGACTTAGAAAAAGTGCAAAATGTAAAACTTGGCTCGTTTCAAACCTAACACATCCAATAATTAAGGTAAGCCACACACTATAGCGAGAATAAAAAAAAAAATACAATATGCTTCGCTTAATATGAAATTGATGATGCAAACAGTTGTATGTGGGGAGATTTTAAGTTGTGTGAAATATGTGAGATGCCACAGTGATTACTGAGAGAATTTATGGCTCATCAAATCAAAATTTCAATTAGATGTAGATAAGATATTCAGAAGTCTGAAATGTTACGAATGTCACTGTGATTATTGCAATGATCTATGTTTTATAAAATATACATTTCAAAATATAGCTAGTGGATATTTACAGAAGTCTGAAATGTTACGAATGTCACAGTGATTATTGAAATGATTTATGGTTTATAAAATATATATTTCAATTAATACGTACTGGTACATAACATCATTTTTGTTAAATCAATGATACGTCGTTACAATATGTGGGAAATGATTAACAATTTCACTAAATCTCTACAAGTACATTTAGGAATTGAATATCAGCGTTCACTTTGCAGTTTAGTTGCAGCACTTTTTCCACCCTACTAAATATTAAGAGATATCTACTAATGAACTTATTTAAAACTATGCGGGAATAAAATTTTATGATACAACAAATTCCTGCATTAAAATTTGAGGCAACGTTTCGGCCTAGTACGTCGGCCATCTTCAGGCATTAAAAGACTATAATGTCATTTGTGAATATAATGAGAAAATTAAATCTATATATGTCAAGACACAAGTAAATTTTGGAGCTAACCTATTATTGCACACAATGCACAGTATGAACATAGATCACATTAGCAGGTACTAGTATAATTTGCACTGATCCTTGTTGCTAAGCTACACACGTCGTAACACCATCACAGATTAACATAAAATGACGGTTGCCACTGGCTCGAACCTTATATATACGGGGATGTCTTGGTAGGGTTTCACAGCCTTCTAGTATAGTTAAAGAAAATTATAGCCGTGGTCGTATTTAAAGTAAATAAACAGATTCTCTTGTTTAATACTGATTACCTAGGCTATTTTTAACCCAATGATGTTTTGATAGCTGAACATTATAGAAAAGTTATTAATTAAAGTTTCAGCAGGGGGCATGTTCATGTGATGTTCGATTGAGTAATGTGATTTGATACTTCTGGGGTTATATCTCTGCTGCTTGCATCGCTTCGACAGGGCATTCGTCGTATATCCTTCATAGAGCGCGTTACAGCGTTCCTCACTACAATGGAAGCGATATACAGCTTGAGCCAGTGGCAACCGTCATTTTATGTTAAACTGTGATGGTGTTAATACGTGGGTAGCTTAGCAACGAGGATTAGTACAAATTATACCTAATACCTGCTAATGTGTTCTATATTCATACTGTGCAATAGTGCGTTAGCTCCAAAATTTACTTGTGTCTTGACAAACATAGATTTAATTTTTTCATTATATTCACAGATGACATTAAGTCTTTTAATGCCTGAAGATGGCCGACGTACTAGGCCGAAACGTTGCCTCAAATTTTAATACAGGAATTCGTAGTATCATTAAATTTTATTCTCGCATAGTTTTAAAGAAGTTGATTAGTGGATGTCTCTTAATATTTAGGAAGGCAGAGAAGTGCTAAAACTTAACTACAAGTAGGTACGTTTGTAACAACATACACGTGCCCTTAGGCTCAGTTAAACGAAGATTTTTTGCATTGTGAAGATAACATAATCTGAGGGCAAGCTTTCACGTGTTAACAAATATAAATTAGTAGCAACAAACAGATGCATCTGCACTAATTTATTGGAATTAGCGAAGTTACGCATGCCACAATATAAGTAACGGCTTTTACGCTTTGATGTAAATAATTTAAATTTTCTTTTACAGAGAGTTGTATACATGTAGATTTAATGGAATATGCAAAGTAACAAACGTCACAATATGAAAGAAAGGCTTTTATGTTTTAACAAACATAAATTCGTAACAACACACAGATGCATTTGGGCTGATTATGCAAATGAGGCGAGATGCCTTCATTATGCAGTAGTGGCAGCCAGCAGTTCTTTGATGCTGTGTCAATAGAAGGAAGCATAATAGAAGAGAAGCAAGGGAAGCGTGAAATAAACTGCGCAGTCCGCATTGCTTTGCCTTTCGGTTCACTGAAGGGGAAATATTTCTATATGCCGAATCGGACTGATGCGCATGCAGAGGTTTGGGAGATCGCGATTCTTATATGTGAAAAAATATACATCTGTGCTGTATAGGCATGTTAAATATACATAAATAATATTTTGTACAGTGTATAAATATTATATACGTGCGTACGAGAAGTAAAGATATGCTAAACGGGGTTCTATGGTTTTCACAAATGTAAAGTTCTAGATTGCGGGCACACTTCTTTCGTTTTTCTTTTTATGTTCAAAATTTTTGGTTTCATGTAATCTTGATTCACAAGCAGATATATACTATCTCGAGCACCGGGAGCTGAAATTTTTACCCTATGTTAAAAGAGCATGACTTACATAAAGGACAGCAAAACCAACATAACTAGGATTTGTGTTTTCTAAATTTTCCTTTTCATAAAGTAACAAAGGTGGTTTGTGGGCAAAAATATCTTATATCAAAAATTTTCTATTTTTAATGAA
The DNA here is from genome assembly GCA_001587735.2 of Parhyale hawaiensis. Taxonomy (NCBI): domain Eukaryota; kingdom Metazoa; phylum Arthropoda; class Malacostraca; order Amphipoda; family Hyalidae; genus Parhyale; species Parhyale hawaiensis. The sequence continues at coordinate 10,887,868 of LQNS02276769.1, forward strand.
ATTTTTCAGACGTTAAATAATAAAAAGTTCAATGGCCGCATTAGCCACAAGATTTTGTATCTCATTATGTCTAAAATTTTACACTAATGATACCTAAATCTTCCTTAAAGCTCGGTACTAAATATTTTATAAGCTCCTATTCGCAAAATACTTGCCATTTCCATATCTATATTTACATTTGCCACTTCTGTATCTATATTTAACTAACATGTGGGCAAGGTATTGCAGAAAAATACAAGCAGTTCCACATATTGTAATCAAGAACAAAAAAAATATTTTAAGGAAGAAACAATTTTAAGAAAAAGCATAGGAAATTAATAGACATGTAATGGTAGACAATTGCAGAAATACTAAAGAAGTACGCATAGTGTAAATGGATGTATCTAAACATTTGCACAGCAGTAAGTACTTGCGTATCTGGAGAAGCACTCTGTGAGCGTATACCTCCGCCAAGTAACTGAACGTTAAACCAAAAATGAAAATTGGTCCCGAAATCAGCATTACTTTTGATCATCCCCAAAATTTCGTTCATTTCTGCCTCTTGACAGTAACAATGGTTTCCCCCATTTTCTGGAAAATCCCCATAAAATTTTATTGCATGTTCTGCCAAACAATAAGACAAACATATATATAGTCAAATACATTTGGACGAACGGAGCATCACCAAAATTTGGCCTTTTGTGTCTGTTAATATTTCTATCAGTTTCATAAAAATCTGTTCATAACTTTATGGTTTATGCTGCTGGTACACATTGAAACAAACATGAAGACAAACAAACACACAAACGGACTAATAGATTATAACAATTATTTGCTATTCGTGATATTCTTATCAATTCATGAAAAGTCATGGAAGATCCGTTCATAACTGTTTCAGTTAAACAAATGGTTGATCGGACTTTCACCAAAAGCTCATCACCTGTTTCTCTGAAGATACTTAACAATCCCTGTAAATTTTATAAAGATCCGCCCATGACGTTTCGAGACAAAGAGACAGACAAACTCGTTAAAAAAAAACATAACCTTTTTGGTAGAGGAATAAGTGAGGGTGTACTCTTACTATAACGGCATGTATTTTATTATTATTATTATGCAAATTTAACCACCCCCCATGTGCTCAATTTAAACGATACACAGTACTTGGGACACACTCAACAGCGATATTATGGTATATATCACATATATGTTTATATGTCAATGTTAGTACTGAAGTCAACAGACGTTCTAGTTAACATACATACGACCGTTCATAGTTAGTGCATATGTCAGAGGAAACACAATAAGCGATATTACCAGCATTATTCTATTTCCCATGCACTTCATACAAGTCAAAATACTTATCAAAAAGTGTGACAAGAAGCATCATACAGAACATCAAACGCTATCAGTATCACAAATGTCAAATCTTGAAATTCTTCTCCACCTCCACATGAAGCAACTTTCACCTGCTCCCGCGGGTTCTCAATTACAAGAGGACTCCAACTTCAGGCAGTTGCTGTCAATAAAGAAACACAAAAGCGGACTTTGCTTCCATGTCTCCTTATTACTGTCAGGCACCAACAAAAATGTATTTCCTCGCCTATCTTACCTACTCAGAATGCTTCTTATTTGCCGATAAATCCGTATTTGGGGCCTCGTTAATATTGCTCACGTGAGCTTCTCGTTATGTCCAATTTGTGCCCCAAAGGCCGACGTTGTGTGGCGCCCTAAAGTCAGAAGGGCTTTCCTGACATCCCGTGGCTGGAGTTCTGCCACTGGTCGACACATGACCGGAGGGTCCCAGTCTTCTTTTTTTTTTTGCGGTTTGGCACCACACATTTTTTTACTGACAGCGGAGCTTCAATGAGTTTTATTCGTGTTCAATTTTTTTCAAGGGTTTTCAACTTGCAGCAGAGTTACCGGTATTACTGTCTACCCATGACAGGAATATTGCGACAGATTTGGGATGGGGCGTTGATGACATTGAATGAGAAGCGGAGTTAGTTTAATTAATGTGTTTTTTCTTGGTGTTGCACCATGATTCCGAACCTTGCAGTGCTACCGGTGTTACACGGCTTGTGGTTTAGACATAACCTACAGCTACTTGCGGCTTTGCAGGTTTGTATAATTCTCAATTACCAGGGTATTAGTAGAAAAGCAGCAGTAAGGGATACAACTAAATTGGCTTAACTTTTACAACTCAACCGGTTTGACTTGGTTCAGACGCAGAAGCACTGGGCCTGCGTTCAAGTGGCTGGTGAATTTAAAACTTTGAGGCATGACTTGCTTGTAACTTCAACCAGGAGCGTCGATTTTCTCACTTCGATTCGTGCAGCTAATACTAGAATCAACAAAGCAACCCGGTTATATGAAGACGGCTGAGCAACACCATTTTAAGGAGCAAGATTGAAATTTTGAAAATCTTAGTTGCAAACGATCGAGTCAGAGATAATTAGAGTCTGACACATGATTCAAAGAGTCGAACAAGGGCATTCGTCTGAAGCTTTGGGCAAGTCCGGAGAATTGCTAGATTAAATGGGAAATGCAGATGACCAGAAGCTACCTGTAATTTTATAGGTAGGAATCACTATTCAGTGGTTGACATTTGAGTTACGACGTGGAGTCAT
>LQNS02276769.1:10967124-10988719 GCA_001587735.2 Parhyale hawaiensis
ATGCTTCTCTGTGAAACACCTACGGGCATCCAGATGCTTCTCTGTGAAACACCTACGTGCATCTGATACTTCTCTGTGAAACACGTACGTGCATTCTGATGCTTCTCTGTGAAACACCTACGTTCATCCTGATGCTCCCCTGTGAAACACCTACGTGTATCCTGATGCTTCTCTGCGAAACACCTACGTGCAACAAAATATTTCTCAGTGATGCTGTGTTAGAAATATAAAGAACCACTGCTGAGTAAGAAAAAAAAAACGACTTCCTGCCACCAGAAGAAGACGAAGACTTCGCACTGGCTCAACAAGAGCACAACCTACTGGCATGCCAGCAAAACAAAGACGTTCAACGAAATGAAACAAATCTACCACTCACTTAGCTAAACAAAGACTCACATGCTGACTCGACTCGCCAAGAAGAGGCGACGTAGGATCAAACAAGGGCTGCCATACTAACAAACAACCAAGAATCCACAAACCAAAAGACAAAAAAATGAAGCCACAAACACACCAACGAACTCGGCAGGACACACGAACAAACCAATAAAAACCAAGGTCCGACAAACGAACAAACGTCCAAGGGCTGACAGACTAAACATACGATGACATAAACAACTGCAGGCCGCACAAACAACCTCATCTCGTCACATCCAGCTGCAGCTCTTAAGCTAATCGAATTAGCTCTCAGCAGCAGGCCTGAGAAGACATTTCAGGCTGATGCAGTTCTGGCTGAGGAACGTTGCCACCGAGTGCCATTTTTCCTGGTCAAATCACCGCAAGGCAATGAAGTGCGCATTAAAACAAGGCTGTTATGCGTGGCTTTGCTTCATAAGCATGCATGTAGAAATTAAAAAAATCTATTTAATTAAATCTGCAGAATACAAAAGCACAAATAATTAAGCCCTAATTTATGTTCTCACGTAGAACGCATTGTTTTCGTTGGTAGCCATTGGGGAAGATGGAGATGGTGTCAGTTAATGAATCCTGCAGAGTACTAACGCACTAATGAAGACTTAATCCATTACAGCTCCCAGTAGCGTAAGAAAAAACCGTGACTGTATTGGGAGCAGCGTGTCTGTCAGTCCACAGTTTCTCTTTGATGATGTGCTGCGGGACGGGTCTCCTTCAGTCATACATCACCTTGGAGCTCAATATCGGTAGGCTTCGGTCCAGTTTCAGCTCGCGCATCTGTCAGTGTTTGTAAATTTATCTATCCGGATGACGGTGCACGCCCTAGCGGGCTTCGTATAGCTGGATGAAGTTTATAGCAGTGCGCAAAACATTGTTGTTAATATTTACAACCGGAGAAGCTGGATGGTAATAGAATAATGCGAGCTATAACGTCGCCGTTTCTTTACGAATGACATATTTCGGTTAGTGCCAAAGATGGACGGTATTGCAAACACATACCGTTTATTTCACATATGTTGTCATTTCTGTAGATTAGATCATATAGCTGGCAGTAGGCAAACCAACCGGTCCATTTCTGAAAAGCAGCCACGACTAACGCTTCAGCCTTCTACGAGCTATTGCCTTTATTTCAAATAATGCAGATATCTAAGGATGATGAGAAGAAAAAAGAAAAAATAAAAATATTAGCTTAGCCTAGGTGATCTTGCAAGCGTGATTAGTTGCAGCAGACTCTCGGGGACTCAGAGACGTTCGCTTAGCTAGTTGGGGTATGATAAATAATGGACTGGGTGGCGCCAGAAGCTCTGGCCGTTCGGAGTTTGAGAATCCTGGAGGAGTTCGTAGCTGTGGAGGATGTTGCTCACAATGTTTATCAAAGCGATTTATAATTGTTGTGGCTGTCTCTGCACAAACTTTGAAGGTAGTCGATGCCAAATGGTCACTTTGAAGTACGTAAAAACTGGCTTAGAGTAATTTATTTCCCGAATAACATAATCCGGCGCGAGCCAAAGGTTCTTCGTTAAATGAAGAGATATTTGAGGTTGAATTGCACGAAACTGCGTATAAAATACGTGCATTAACTCTCGGAATATATTCATACGCATTGTGGTTATTGAAAGAGCAAAGCAGTTTTGAAAAAGGTTATTCTATATCAGTTTTATTTTTATACTATATATTAAGTTATAATTGTTTGCGATTTATTCTTGTTTCCGCCAATGACCTGCTATACTCTACAACTTCAAACCGCTGCAAAAAAAAAAAAAAAGATTTAGATGCCTATGATTAAACGGCGAGGTAGAAGGACTATTTACCAAGATTTGTACAGAAAACATAACGCACCAGAGAAACAAATTTCTTTCCTTCCGGCGAAGTAATACTAAAGCAAAAAGTCTATATAGAATGGGCAGAAGCCATACAATTGCTCAGTAAAATAAAATATATATATATCAGCTACTATACGCTGCGCGTGTTACAGCAGTATAACAGTAAGTGTCGCGTCCGACTGTCGTTAACTAACTTAGAAAAAAACTGCCTAACCGTATAACCCACACCTAAACTGTCTTTCGGAACGATGTTGTGGAAACTGGCGTATGTTAAATCCATCATTTTTACAATGATGCTGTAGTTTTAGAATAATTAGAGGAGGATCTGTTAACGACACCTGCGCGTCGGTACAGTTTAGCTTCACATTTTAGACACAGAGACCGGATTGGTTGCATTAACCAAAATTTAGTTGAGATAAGTAAACTATTGTTTTAGCAATCAGATAATTGGATTTCAAGTTGATGTTACCAATTGATTGGGTTGAATATTTTGGTTATATTAACAAATTTATGATAAATTTTACGAAAAAAACTTGGAACATGACTTGATTCTTTTATTCTTACTAATTAATAAGGAGCATTTGGTAACTAATACTCATACAGGGATATTATTACCAAATACATCAAGTAATATAGCGAACCCATAAAAATGAAATGCTAACTAAACATTTTCTATGATTTTGGTATCATAGCAAAAATTTTTCGCTTTTCTAAACAAAACAAATCAGATAAAAAAATTAGTTGATGTTAACTCACCGGTGTGTGTACAGACACTGCCTGCAATAATCATAAAATTTTGTCCTTCATAAAGCTAATTAAGTTCCTAGATGCTCTGATATATATTTTTTTGTGCAACTATATAGGTTGTAGGACATGTAGGACACTCTGGAGGCTCAAATGAATTAATGAAAAATGTGGTGCACCTGGGTAATACATTCACCTACACCTATGTCATAACCTAACCTAACCCTATAACCTCTCGTTCAACTTGCACTGTACTAACTCACAAGGCAAAAAAAAAAAAAAAAATACACAGTGCCTTAAATCTGGAACGATCAGGCAGAACAAACAAGGCTATCGCTTTCATTTCAAAAGTCCCTTTGCACTGACGAGTTGCAATATTGACTCAAGACGAATGCAAGACGGCCACATCAAACAGAATATTTTTCAAAAAAATGCTGGAAACGCCGTTGGCCTAAAGCTTTTTATTCCCGTCTGGGGAGCGCGCGGTACACGTCAAATCGTTATTTCATGCAGATGCTGAAGCAGACATGAAATGGCAGCATAAAATGCTTTTTTAAGGTAGAAAAAACAAAGTACCAGTTAGCTTTTCTTGACTGATATTAGTGACATCATGTATTTGGAGTCTAGTATGAAAGTTGAAGTGTGTGTGTGTTAGACTGACCTATTTTGAGCGAAATGACTGGATTTAAATTGAGCGGAAGTTCAAAAAAGCGCGTTCTATTCACAACTTCAGAACAAGTTTGACATTAATTCGCAAACCTTTATATGCTGCGACTTCAGTTCGTAACAAAGCGTGAAGGCTTATTAACAGTGATGAGTCGAAAGCTCAAAGTTTGTAGCTCCGGAGAAGTTAAAGCTGATCAGATTGGACAATCTTGATCAGATCAACGTCGGTAATTTGAAGTTACTTAATGCAACCCCGACTTTCCTGATTTACTGGCTGCATCGGATTGGCTCAACTGTGAGAACCTCTGACCACTCATACCTTACCCTGTCTTTGGAGCTGAACCTGGTGTGCCCAATAGCAAAGAATAAATCTTTGATTGTCATTCGGTCTCGGACACTATAGTACCTCTGCATCCACGTTTACATACTTGGTAACACTGTGCTGCAGGAGTCTGGCTCACTGGAGACACAAGGCCTTTCTTACTGAACAGCTGACATTTGATATGTACATTAGGGGCCGGCGTGCTTCTAGTAAGATTGGGCGCAAACGGTGGTTTAATTTCAAGGTGACAAGGTGGTCTGGAGCGGTTTTTTTATTTTCATCTGGCTTTCTTTGGAGTATTGCCATCTTGTTTTGAGTAACTACTGTGTCGAATTTTCGGCTCAGCCATCCGGCGGTGTGCCCAGGATAACTTAATTAGTGAATCATTTCCATAGGAGGAGTGCTGCAGGCCTTAGGATATTTTACAAGGATCTACAACCGTTCAAGTCAGTTGTGAATGTTATTTTGAGTCTTACTAACTAGCGGCGTCTCTAGCGTTTAAGGGTTCCATTATGGACGATGTAGCTTTATCTGTCGCCTGATGCTAGCGCGTATAGTTTTAACAATTGAATACATAATAGCGATAGTGATAATAATAATAATAATAACTACAGAGCACTCTGAGACCGCATACCTTCCGTAAACAACGCAAAAGCAAGGAAAAATTCAAATTCGTTTCGAAACCATGATTCTCTCGTATCCATCCCAAATCTAATCATTTGTGCCTTTCGATAGTATTAACAGTCGCTTTTATTTTCATGAAGATCCTTTCAAAGATTTTTTGGGCTATGCCGCTAACAAGCACTGTGGCATACATAAGTCAGACACTCAAACGGACCTCTCGATCATGACCAAATTTAATCATTTATGTCTTTTAGCATTACTAGCAAGTCCTGTAAATTTCATAAAAATCCATTCATAACTTTTTGAGTCATCGTGTTAACAAGCATAAAATCTAACACAACGACAAACAAGCGAACGAACCAACAGCTCAATATAAAAATTTGTTCATTTACTCTTCATAATATGCCTAACAACTCCTGTAAATTTCATAAAAATCCGTTCATAATTTTTTGAGTTATGGTATTAAAAAGAAATAGGCAGACAAACAAACAGATGGATGGATTTTCTTTAAAAGTTAATTATATGTCACTGTTAACATGCCTAACAATCTCTGGAAATTTCGTAAAGATCCGTCCATTACTTTTTGAGTAATCTTGGTAACAAATAAAGACAAACAGACAGATAAACACACAAACAGACAGACAGACAAACATGACAAAAACAATCTCCTTAGCGGAGGTAATAATACCTAGGTAGGTAATATAATAAGTCCAAGGAATATAAGTGAGGGCTCTAATACACGAATTCTTATCCCATCAACTCGTTAAAAATCCCATCAACTCGTTAAAAACACAAAGAGTTGAAAAAATAAAATACAATATAGAGTTGTTACTCGATCGCATTTCCGCTACTCGAACATACGATACGGTAAATAGAGAGTGGCATCTGATGATGACGTCAGGAGGCAAAGGGTTAAAGTAAACATTTCATTATAGCATGTAAAACTATTTCCAGTAGTTCACTACTGCAATAACATCGACGCATGTTGACAGTATTTATTACACCACAGCTACTTGCAACCTGTCCACAGCCCTGGGGAACGACGCCAGGCATCTTTAATTGAAAACTTACCTCATTAAAATAAGTTGGTCTTGGTGAAATTGGGACGTTTGGTAGTTCAACTTCGGCGTGTTTCTTCTCAACTTTGCTTACTATTGAACATTTACGCTTTACACCCTGAATTTCCCTGGTTTGGCTTGACCCAAAGCTTCTCCTATATATTGCTAACTTGTAAGCCTACGCAATTTTCGTCTAGAATAATAGTATGAATTCGATTAGACAAAAATGGCGATTAAGAATTTTACGAAAAAATTTTGTAGACTGTTGAAGATTCACCCAGTACAACGTCACCGTCAAATATGACACAGATAAATTGGAGCGATAGTTCTTCATATTCATACCGGTGGACAGAAGACTTATAAATAGATATTGACATTAAATCCGTCTCCTTGCTGGTCGATTTAAAATATATAGGGACATGAGAGTAGAGTAACAGTAATAGAAAGAGGCTTCAGAGGATAAGAATGTATCGCACCGGAAGTGTCACGCTTTTGTCTCGGAAATTCTACCGGACACCTGAAGATTGAACAAACATGAGTTCTAAAAGTCTCAAGATTGACCAATGCGCCTCAGCTGGCAGGAAAACAAGGCGCAGAGCAAGGCAGAAGAAAACCTACCTACTTAGCCTTACAAAATAACCTCATCAGCAGAAACAGCCGCCAGATGTAACATTCACTGGGGAAAGTCACTCTGGATGACCCATAAGGCCCAGTCACACAGCCGATCACGCATATATTATGCATAACCTTGGCTTGTGCGTGATTGTCAGTGGGGAAATTGACCGTTTTAGAGGATATGCGTGGTCGAAGATCACCGGCGAATTGCACATGTACTGCGTACAAATCAATGGCAATCACTAATAAATCACGAACACTCCACGCATAAACAGCAAATGAACCACTTTGGTTCATTTCTGATTCGCTGATGGCTCGGGAACAACGGACGCCACTATCGCATCCGCTTCGAGCACAATGAGTAACCTGCCTGACGGGGTTTGCCAGTTCGTTCCAGTAGCCGTATGCTATTGTTGCGAACAACCGCTAACGGTCCACGCATATGTCGCGCATCCTCTGCGCGATTCATCGGTGTTGTGCGTAATTCATAAGTTTTTCTGACGTAGAGCATCAGTAGCTGTCACTGGATGTTCGTTGCATCGGGTTTGTGCGCGATTCCAGGTTTTGAGCTGCTCAAAAATCGTGATCAGCACATCACGCACAAGTATGCACGATTGTGCGTCGTTTAAACGTCATTTATGCGTAATTTGCGCAGTTCTGACGCGGACAATGCGCGGCATATGCATGGACTGTTAGTGGTGTTTAACAAACCCAGCATAAACCCCCTGAAAAGAGATGTCCTGGTGTTCTTGATCCAGAAACAGAATGATCAACTGCAGCAACTTCATCAGATGTTGGTAAGAAGAAGAATAAGAAGAAGAAGGAGGAGGAGGAGGAGAAGACAGATCAGGAACGTGTGGGTGAGAGACTGGATCACTAGAAGACTACAGGAGGGCATGTATGATCGCCAGTTGGTTGTGCTCCGAATGAAAACCCAAGGTATCTCCAGAGCTTCATGCGTATGCCTCTGCCATGTTAGATTAGATTGTCCAGAGGCTGAACCTCAGGATTACCAAGAAAACAACCAACTGGAGAGCTCCCCTTGGTCCTAGTCAGAAGGTTGTCATTTCCAAGACATGCAGTATGCTTGGAGGGCTTCCCACAACACTATCAGCCTCTTTGTGCAAAGGTTTCCCTGATTCTGGATGCATGTACTACAATTAGATTACATAAGATTAGATAGGCGGCAGTAGACGAACCAAGAGGCCCATTCCCTAAGAGACCCCGAACTTGCGCCCCGGTCCTTTATGAGCTATTGCCATTATGTTGGTAGGATATAGATGACTGAGGAAGAAAGAAGAAAAATAAGGGGAGGGGGGAAGAATCGCAGTCAAAGAGACGATCATGACTGCACGGAAGCACGAACAATAGCCGCTGATATGCAGAGCACAGAGATGTCAAACTGCCTAGTTGGAGCGGAAGAGAGAAGATCGATTAAGGTGGCCTCGGAAGCTGGCCGTTAAGAGTTTGCGACTCCTGGAGGAAGAGTTCTTAGCTATGGAGGATGTCTCTCCCAATGTATGACAGGACGATTTTTAAACGCGTTGACTGTCTTCGTACCAACAACGTCGGAAGGGAGTCTATTCCAAATGCCGACTATGAAATACGGAAAGAACTGCTGACTTAAGGTCATTCTTCGAGCTTTATGCTTGAGTTTTTGACCGTTGTTTCTCAAGCGATCATTGAGGTCTCTTTCAAAGAATCCCGTTGTAGGAACGTCGTTGAAGCCATTCAAATACTTGAAAGTTTCTATTAGTTGCCCCTGAGTCGTCTTTGCTCGAGAGAGACCAGACCCAGTTCTGAAGGATTCTTCAGTATCATCCTGTTTGCCATGGTGCCATCTGATTAGAAGTTCCTGTATGCGGACGTGTCTGGTAATGGCTCTGCTTCAGATGCTCAGATCTACAACAGTGAGCTGAGAGAACGCGTAGAGAACAACAGCATCATGAGGTGACCACAGCCAGTGTTTCTACCTAATGACACTCAAAATGTGCCCAACATCCTAAAGGGAGATGATACCTTCAGCCAGAGAAACTACCTGATGAAGCCCTACAACACTATAGGAACTTTAGCAGGGAGTACAGGGTCTTCAACTACACGCTGTCAAGATGCAGAAGAGTGGTGGAAATCACTTTTGGCATCTTGGCCAACAGATTTCAAGTTCTTCTGACCACCATGAATCATCACCCCGAGATTGCCAGACTGATTGTCAAGGCATGTGTGCTCCTACACAAGTGATTGTCATTGATTTGTACGTAGTTCATGCGCAATTCGTTAGTGATTTTCGATCACGCACACCCCCCAACTGGTCAATTTCTCCTCTGACAATCACGCACAAGCCAACTTTTACGTGATTTATGCGTGATCGGCTGTGTGACCGGGCATCCACGGCTCAAAACCTGAAACCGCGCACAAACCCGATGAGACGAACATCCACTGACAGCTACTGATGCTCCACGTTAGAAAAACTTATGAATTACGCACAGCACCTATGAATCGCGCACAACACACAATATATATTCACAATCCATGCGAAAATTGTACGTTTTGGCAGTGTGACTGGGCCTTTAGGGGGCGTGGTACCCTCAGATATTCACTTTAGTAGGGACAGAGTCCGCCAAAATGTCCCCCTTGAAGGTAGATGAGGGCAGGAAAATTTACTCCAGTAAAGTAGTACAAACAGTGAATATAAGTATCAACCTTCGAACTGCCGAGAAACTCGTCAGTAAATTCCCCGTGCCCCATCTGTATGAATGATACGGTTAAACTCTGACGACTGTCTACGCCAATGCTCCAAGCGTAACAGATATAACGCATATAATTATTAAAAACATACAAATAATAATATACTTTATTAGGAACACATAGAGACAACGTACACAGGAGACAGATTAATGCCAAAGTTACATTAGATACTAAGATCAGGTAATAACTACTATCATTACAAACTACACTACATTGCGGTCCAATATTTGGCCCCTGCTCGGAAATAGTATACGCTCTGCCGTCGGCTATACATGTTAGATAGTTTGTAGCCAGGACCGTTACGGATCACCTTGAGTAAGGCGTTATCCGACTTTTCTATCCTGAGCTGGAGACTCAGAGCGCATTTTTTTTGCCTTGACTTTGGGACAATCAGTATACTTTTGAGCAAATATCATACCTGCACGAGTTGACCTCTGCACATTGATCAGGCACCGAAATATGTCATTATAGGCAACACGTAGGCGTCCAATCGATTTCTGCTTGAAGTTAGACCAAAACGAGTTACAGTACAGGGGAAAGCAGAAGCTTCGAAAAAGCTGGCATTTAACCTCATCCGAGCAGTGACCAAGCTTTCTGATTAGCATGCTGCCCACTGCGTGGAGCTTTCGCGCTTCTTCCTCTATATCCTGGTAATCACGATAATCAGTGGTGTTTTTATGACCCAGGAAGAGAAGGTGTCTACGTAAGTCAGATCGACACCATTAAGTCGAATAACTTCATCGGAGGGCAGGCTACTTCTTTTAGGTTTAATGTACATACAAACAGTTTTAACAGTATTATATTGAATACACAGCTTGCTGACTTCGCTCTCGCAAATAAATAGATACATATATAAATAATCAAGGCTCCTAATTATTTCGTTCGATACTGTCTTTCCATCTTCCTAAAAGTTGTAAGACAGTTATTAGCTAAATTCTCTGAAACTCCTTATGAAAAAAAAAAAGCTTTACAGATGCATAATATGTAGAGTACATTAATTTTCATCGGAAATTGAATAAAATGACCCATTTCCCACGAAATTTTGCAAAACTAAAATACATTCGACGAGAAACTTTGACAAACTGAGCTATTTCCGATGGAAATTTTAATCAGCTCTGTCACAACCCATGACTGACACTTTTTCCTCCGACTGTACTTGCCCGTTTTCCTACGCCTCCCTTACCGTCCGACGCTTATATAAGCGCCCCATAGCGCACCATGGTCATTCGCCCTTTAGGTCCCACCCTGTTAACACATCTCAAAACTTAGGTCATCTAAAATAGATTGTGTTAGGCATCCTTTGTAGTTTTTATTTAAAATTATTGATGATGGAAAAAAAATTCCCGAAACGTTAAATTTTAGTTTTCTGTCGACTCTCTTTTCATCTGAGAATATAAACTTAAATCAAAGCTGTAAAATCTAACATGTTTTAAGATTACTTCACTAATGAGAGGATCAGTTCGCGCAGTGTATGTCTATAATTAAGACTGATTATGGGATTTACTACGAGATTTAACTCAGCTATTGCTTGAATAACTTTGAAACTTTACATTTTTATGAAGTGCTAAAGAAAAGTAAAATATATGCCTCATAATTAATTCGCCACCATGCAGGCTTGAAGTTATATCTCTGCTACAATTTACGATGCGAGTTTTAGTTATATTATAATTATTATTGTTATATTTCTGTAGCACCGAACCGTAGCTATACACACAGTTTTAGCATAGAGTTTGGAAAATGTATAAACTATTCAATGTTGCGTATTTAGGTGGACTAAACTTTGTCTTCAAATACTAGACAAGTTGACCGTCATCTACGTTGTATTGCTAGCAAGGTCAATTAGTGTTCGTAATCAGTAATAATACGCATGCGTTGAGAAATTATTCATATAACATATGCATATCTTAATGTCAGTAGACTGGTAACTAAGCGTAACTGACTACAAGCAGCACGACTCTCCGAAAACATATTGTGCTGTCGCCGCCATCAACGAAAGGTTTTTACAGAACGACCCGTACACCTCCCAATGCTTCCCATTTCTGAGAAGGGTAAGTACCCCCGCGGCAGCTGTGCAGACACTGAAGCAGTGCGGCTTTTACCTGCGGTGCTCGCTGGACGAGTCTCCCAGAAATCGTACTTCTGGCACCATCTGGGGGACCATTACCTGATTATGCAGAAGTAGAGGCTGAAGTATGACGTGTCATGCATGCTATTAGGGAGCTTATGCTGTGGGTTGTAATTGACAGTTTTGTGTGCGATGTCAGTGAAACTATTCTTTTCTTTTTGGGTAATATCACGGCTGAGTAGTTACATTTCTTTTTTTTTCAGTAAACTTATCTTTTTCTGTGTTTACATAATGTCAATTGATAAGTACAATGCCTTATTTGCCCAAAGTGCAACTTGTAGCCAGATTGCACGTGCCCAGGCACACTCTTCACTGCTGTGGTGTTAGCTTTGATGCTGATTCGCCGTCTTATTGTTCTGAATTGTCACGTTGTGGAGGGTAAGTCGTGCAAATTCTGCTCTGGTATATTTTCACTTTTTCTTGTGTTTCCTGTTTTAAACAGTTTGCGTTACTTTCGTGCGGTTCTTGTGGCGATTATTTTACATGTTATTGGGATTATCGGGTCTGGTTAGGCCGAGTTCCGTTTGCATATTGCAATGCAGTCGAGCCCCGAAGTAGACAGGAACGTAATCTCGGTTTGTTTCTTTCCTGTTAAGTAATTTCAGTTCAACCCTAATGTACTAACTCTGATTACTTGCTGAAATCCTGGGTAGTTCCAGATAGATTTATTAGGTTATCTTATTTTAGCGTCATTAGACTCCCCTGGGAGTAGTCGTCCCGCTTTATATCAAGCCATTCCGCAGAGTCTGAGGGTAGACGTCTTTGTAGGCCTACCAGTTTTTGAATCCGCAAAGCCTTCAGGAGGCCATGGGATGGGCCATAGGCCGCGGTATTAGGCTAGTTAAGTTCGTCCATCTAATGATATGGGGAGCAGCGCTCCCAGGGAGAATGTGTAGGTTACCTCAGCCATTAGCTAGGCCTTCGTGACTCCGGTATTTAGTGCCCGCGGTCTTTTCTTCTGATTTCATACTATGTAGTGATCGCACTTTCTTCTGTTCGTCCTTTTTTTCCTTGACTTGCGGTTCCCATGCGCGGTGATCCTGGAAGGGAGCACCTCCGTGCGTGGGTTCCACGTTTTTATCGCCATAGTAGATGTCCCTTCTCTGTTTCTCTGTGAGACCATTTTAGTTGTGGAAACTGAGGTTTGAACTATTCAATGTGATAATAGCAATAAAAATAAATCTGCAGAGAAGGAGAAGGAAAGTAATCTAATGTGAGTCTCTGTTATTCCTGGCGAGGTTCTTGGTCGTCCTGGGTAGATACATAATTGCAGGCGGCCTGGAATTCTGCAGGGGCGGATGGGTACCTAGATGTGGGCCCTGTTTTTTCTTGTGGCTCTCTAAATGCAGGGCCTGTATATGTCGTGCGCGAACGATGGATTTGGACAATCGATCGATCGCGCTGCGCAAACGGTGGATGTTGTAGGTATTAGGACGTAATTTCGGGTAAGTTGGACTATATTCGGGGGTGTTCTTATTTGTTATTTAGCATGCCTCCTGTACCATGTTTTTTGCGAGTAGTCGTTTACCCATTACAGTTTTCCATATTGCACCATTATACTCTGTACTGTTTCCATGTTTTCTGCTTCCCGCTATGTTTACTTGCACGCTATGTGGGGATTGCAGTTTGTTCATATTTGGCTTCCATGAAAGAGGTGATAGTCATTATAATTACATAGCTAGGTTCACCCTCGTAGCGAAGGAGCAAGGGACGCATAATCCGTATAATCTCAATCTCTGCATACTGCCTCTAGCACACGTTGTCTTATTGAAGGGTTGGTTAGGTTTGACCGGTGCAGCTGTGGCAACCTCTCGAGTTCTTTCTTCATGAACTTTGGATAGGCGCGTGGGACGCGAGGTGTCGATCCCGTGGGAGCCCATTTGTTGCCTCTAGCTTGGGTTACCTTTTATACCATCATTCTTCTGTAGTGTTGGGTGAACTTCAGTACTGCCTTCCCGTTCTTACGATTTTATTTAGTTTCCCATTTCCCCATCAGTCCTTTTCCCTTCAGTCCTTTCCCCTTCGTTTCACTTCCCTTCAGTCCTCTTCCCTTCGTTCAATTTCCATTGACTCTATTTCCCTTCACTTTATTTCCCCTCACTCTATTTTTCCTCAGTTCATTTTCCTTTAGTCAATTCCCCTTTAGTCCATTCCCTTCCGCCTTTTTTTCCGTACGTCTTGCTTTCAGTCTTCTTTTCTGTCTATTTTTCTATAATTTTTTTCTATCTTTCTTTCTGTCTTTCCTTCCGCCTTTTTCCGTTTATTCTTACAACTTTCCTTCTGCCTGTTTTCCAGACTATCCATTCCATTTTCTTCTTTTGCAATTTCTTTCGCCCTTCTTGTCGCATTTTCTTTCGTTTTTCTTTCATTTTTGCCGTTTGCGTTCTCGTCTTGCTAATTAGTATATCTAATATTGTCTATACTATATATATCCGAACAATGGGTTTCTATACTACAGTAATTCTTCCTTTACTGCTCTCTCCATCATGGTGGAATGTCGGGAGTGCGGCGCCTGCGTGCTCTTGTACATTGGGGCGCCTCTCCGCCAGACTGGTGAACACTTGCCAGAGATGGGACCGTTAGTTATTTATTTTCGTGTTGGGGTGGTGCAAAGTGTCCGGTTGCAATGGTGACATAGTTTTGTTGTCAACAGGCGGGAGAGGTATTTTGCTGCCGCGTATCTGCGGCCATTTTGCTGCCGCGTATCTGCGGCCATTTTGCTGCCGAGTATCTGCGGCCATTTTGCTGCCGCGTATCTGCGGCTATTATTGCAACGGGATGGTCGCAGATTATCAACCGTAACCTGTGATTGTCTACAGCGCGGCTACCTGCTGTAACTACAGTTTCTTGTCCCAGGCGCGAATTTTTTTTCCTGAACCTTTCAGCAAGTACAGTCTCAAGGCAGCCAATGGCGTGGCAGGTCACAGGCCACAGTGGGAGGGGCGAAGGGTGATGCTCAGTGATGGTGTTNCGAACGATGGATTTGGACAATCGATCGATCGCGCTGCGCAAACGGTGGATGTTGTAGGTATTAGGCCGTAATTTCGGGCAAGTTGGACTATATTCGGGTTTAATGTCGGGTAGGTTAGGGGAGGTAAGGACTGTTTGTTTTTCATTTTAAAATTTGAACGATCGATCATTTGCGCAAATCCATCGATCGGGCACAACATATATAATGTGATAATGTGTGTCGCAATTGAAAGTCCTTGTTTTTCGTTTTTATTCATGTTGAACCTCTTAGGGTTTTTAGACTTTTGTGGCACAGTTTTTTTTTTGTATAAGGTAATTGGGAATAAAATGATTCTTTTAGTAACAGGTTTGCTAGTTTGTAGCAAAGAGCTGACAGCTATAGTAAGTATAGTTATCCCTTGCTGATGCTTGCCAAATATTGTAGGTTCACCCATCTTGGTTAGTCAATCTAAGGAAAGTTGTGCCCTGAGTTGCTACAAACTCAGTCCTCTTCCACTGCTAGTTAGGTTTACGGTGGGGCCACCTTTCTGTATCCCTTCGGTGTTCTACTCGTTATTTAGCATGTTTTTTTTTGCGAGTAGTTGTTTACCCATTACAGTTTTCCATATTGCACCATTACACTCTGTACCGTTTCCATGTTTTCTGCTTCCCGCAATGTTTACTAGCACGCTATGTAGGGATTGCAGTTTGTTCATATTTGGCTTCCATGAAAGAGGTGATAGTCATTATAATTACATAGCTAGGTTCACCCTCGTAGCAAAGGAGCAAGGGACGCATAATCCGTATAATCTCAATCCCTGCATACTGCCCCTAGCACACGTAGTCTAATTGAAGGGTTGGTTAGGTTTGACCGGTGCAGCTGCGGCGACCTCTCGAGTTCTTTCTTCATGAACTTCGGATAGGCGCGTGGGACGCGAGATGTCGACCCCGTGGGAGCCTATTAGTTCCCTCTAGCTTGGGTTACCTTTTAGGCCATCATTCTTCTGTAGTGTTGGGTGAACTTCAGTACTGCCTTTCCGTTCTTACGATTTTATTTCGTTTCCCATTTCCCCATCAGTCCTTTTCCCTTCGTTTCACTTCCCTTCAGTCTTTTCCCCTTCAGTCCTCTTCCCTTCGTTCAATTTCCCTTCACTCTATTTCCCTTAACTCTGTTTCCCTTCACTCTATTGCCCCTCACTCTATTTTTCTTCAGTTCATTCCCTTTAGTCAATTCCGCTCTAGTCCATTCCCCTTTAGTCCATTCTCTTCCGTCTTTCCTTCCGTACGTCTTTCTTTCAGTGTTCCTTTCTGTCTATTTTTCTATCATTTTTTTCTGTCTTTCCTTCCGCCGTTTTACGTTTATTCTTACAACTTTCCTTCTGCCTGTTTTTCAGACTTTCCATTTTCTTCTTTTGCATTTTCTTTCGCCCTTTTTTCGCATTTTCTTTCGTTTTTCTTTCATTTTTTGCCGTTTGCGTTTTCGTCTTGCTAATAAGTATATCTAATATTATCTATACCATATATATCCGAACAATGGGTTTCTATACTACAGTAATTCTGCCTTTACTGCTCTCTCCATCTTGGCGGAATGTCGGGAGTGCGGCGCCTGCGTGCTCTTGTACACTGGGGCGCCTCTCCGCCAGACTGGTGAACCCTTGCCAGAGATTTAACCCTTAGTTATTGCAACGGGTTAGTCGCAGCCTATTAACCGTAACCTGTGATTGTCTACAGCGCTTCTACCTGCAATTACTACAGTTTCTCGTCCCGGGCACTAGTCGTTGTGCCGTGCGGCCGCTTTGCGATGTTCTCTTGACCTTCGCTCTGGATGCTCCACAGCTGCCTGTATTAACTAGCAACACTCAAGATTGGTTCCTCAACGTTATATTCCTTTCGTCTTCCAACGGACCGCAAATATTGATAGGTCAGCTCTGTTAGGGTTGCTCTACTTGAAAGCAATTCAAGCATAGTGACTTGGGTCGTGGTAGAGTGGTAGATCGCGTGTTGGTGTACCTGTGCGCTGAGCAGAGACCTTTGTTTTTTCCTCTTTTTTTTTTTTGTTGGGAGGGGGGCACGTTGTGTACCAGTAGCAGCGGTTGATCCCCGTCATGTGCCAAATTAATTTGCTTATATATTACAATTATAAGTTGTGCTGCATTCTCACTCTCCTTCGCCTGAGCTCTGGAGTTGGCCGGTAGGTAGCGAACTGAGCTATCTAGAAAATAGAAACGTGTGTTGCGCGCTGTTCCCGTAACAACTCCCATCACATGCTGAGTCAGCGCGTCAGGCGCCGCAAGAGCTCGATGGCCAGGGTCGGCATTAGAACCTGCAGCGTCCAGCGGCATTAGTTCAGCACCCTTAGCTGCTGCTACAGCGGGAATATGAACCATATTGGATTGCTACAGCATCTAAAGATTGACCGTAGGGAGGTCAATCAAAATATTATTTAACCTCTTTACATCCTAGGCCAGGGGCAATGGCTTCCATGGCTGGGCGTCTGGGGCCACGTTCTTGGCCTCGCTTTAATCTTGTGCCTGTGAGAAGGAACAGGAACTAAGGGGCCCAACCACCAAGCAAGTCTACTCAAGCGACGCCCTTGGCTGTCTGATTTTGCAATCTTGGACTGCCAGCCTATGAAAAAATTAGGCTTTATTTATTCAATGACGTTGACAATGAGGCGCTCTCAAGCGTTGATGTGTTTCTCAATAAAGTGTTTATAACAAATTTTGAGTTACTTAGTCGGTTTTGAAGCAAGTTACTAATATAGCCTATGAATGATGCTCTGGTTTTCACAAAAGAGTAAAACAATAATGTCTGCTTAGGACAAGAACAATATACCACCAGCATATATCCAAGTAGTTCATCAGTATTTTAAGTATATGACAAATTAAACTAGTATTTATAATTAAAGTTTGAAACAATATGTTTTCCTCAAGTTTATCTAAAACAAAGTTTGTTTTTCCTGCTTACAACTTAATGTATTACTGAACTCTGATTATTTCATGTGAAATGGCAGTTTCTTTATTTTCCATTGTTATATTTTTATCTCCGCAAAGGTTATGGTTTCGTCGAGTTTGTCTGGCTGTTATTCTGTCTGTTATCAAGCTAACTTAATAAGTTATGGGCGAATTTAGATGAAATTTTACAGGGATTGCTAAGCGTGTTAGGAGAAACAAATGACAAACTTTTGGTGAAGATCAGTTTTTCCGCTTGCTTGTCTTCCTCATTTTTGTCAATGCCATAACTCAAAAAGTTATGGGTGGATTTTCATGAACTTTACATGAGTGGTTTGGTTTATTACGACGAGTAAATGACCAGATTTTTGTGATGATCTGCTTGTTATTTCGTGTGTTTGTTGCTGTGTTTGATTTTGTGCGTGTTAGCGCAATATTTTGAAAAGTCCTAAATGGATCATTATGAAATTTACAGGATTTGTTAGATATATTAAAAGACATAAATGACTAGATTTTGGTGCAGATCGGTTGGTTCGTTTGGATACCTGACTTATGTTTGTCATAATGTTTGTTAGCAGCATAACTCAAAAAGTTATGATCGGATCTTCAAGAAAATTGCAGAAAGTGTTTATACTATCAGAAGGTAGAAATGATTAGATTTTGGAGTCTATGGAGAAAGAAAATCGTGGTTTCAGAGCCAATTTGACTTTTTCGTTACCGTTGCCTTGCTTGGCGGAGGTATGTACTCTCAGAGTGCTCTAGCTTGCTATATTTTGAAAGCTAATAAATGTACAATGAGCAAGTCACAGCAGCGCCTTCTTCTTTCAGTTTTCGGTCCCTTTTTTGATACAAGGCTACTAAGTTAGCTCAGAAGTGAACATGGGTGTGTGTACTAGCCACGAGGTTAGTAAGAAATTGTCCTTAGATTTGTAGTAAAGTTCGTCAAAATTAATCTTTACACTAGTAGCCAAGCACCCCATAAACTAACTCCGCATATAAACACGCAAGAATCTAGAGTTAACTTAGTGGAGAGATTAATTAATATCAATGTAAAATCATATAAAGTGTTAATTAAATTCAATCAGTATAACAATACTACTGCAAATGAATACTAGCAAAGTTTAATTCACCTTTCCCGTACTAATAAAGACACGGCTAACAAGCACGGGTTTAACAAGTTTATGCAATATTCCACCAAACATTAAAAGCAACAACCTTAAAGCACTCGTAAGTCTGCTATATCCTTGTTACAGTTCTATCTAAAGCTCCCAGATCTTCTCTAATGAACAGATCGGATCGGATCCTTTCTTTTTTTCCGAGAAAATCTGCTCAAAGACTGAACGCGCAATGATCAGTGAGTAAAGTTTTCATATTTCTCGGATTTTTGCACGGGAAGGCCTCATGGACGGGGAACTAAAGTGAATTGATTTTCGGGGGATGCGAATTTTTTCATGTTCTACAGAAATCTGCTCAGGAAGGCTTTAGGGAACGAAAAAGAAAGTGCATATACTTTGCAAGAAAAAGTTAATTTTTCATATTTCGTACGGTTTTGCTCATGAGGGCTTTATGAATGGAAAATATTGTGGCTATACATTACACAAAAATGGAAGAACATTTTTTAAAAAACTTCGATGGAATTAATGAGCTGTGAGTATGAAAACAGTTGAATAGTAATCGCATTCGTTTATACGGTATTCGTTCATGCTAAGTTTATCCTTATCGACTTTATTCTTCGAAATTATTTTAGGGAGATGTATTACTTTGAATAGTATGGTAAAAATCTAAATAAATAAAATACAAAACAATAAAATTAATAAGATTCTCAAAAGGATTAGAACCTCCACCAAGCAAGGCAACGGTAACGAAATATTAAAATTGGTTCTGAAACTATGATTTCCTTTGTATTAGTACGAAAAAAAATTGATTATTCGTGCCTTTGGCAGAAATAACAGTTTCTTTAATTTACTTGATGATGCCTCAATAACTTTTCGTGATATTTTGCAGACAAAAATCAGTCAAACAGACCAACCGATCATAGCCAAAATATAATCATTTCACGTCTTTCAACATTATTAACAATGCCTGTAAATTTCATCAAGATCCTTTCATAACTATTGGAGTTATTTTGCTAACCAACATAAAATTAAACACAGACACAAACAAACGAACGAACCAACAGATCATTATAAAAATGTGATCATTCACTCTTAGTGACATATATACCTAACAATTTATGGAAATCCCATAAAAATTCNTTTTGCTAACCAACATAAAATTAAACACAGACACAAACAAACGAACGAACCAACAGATCATTATAAAAATGTGATCATTCACTCTTAGTGACATATATACCTAACAATTTATGGAAATCCCATAAAAATTCGTCCGTACCTTTTTGAGTTATAGTGCTAAGACAAAAATAGGCAGATAAACAAGCAGATAGGCGGATCTTCAAAAAAGTTAATCATCTGTTCTTCCTGACATACCTAACAATAACTTTAAATTTCATAAAAATCCGTCCATGCTTTTTGAGTTGCCCTGGTGACAGACAAACAAAGAAACAAACTCGACCAAAACATAACCTCCTTGGCGGAGGTAATAAGTTGCGAAGTTTGAAACAATGCTACTTTAATGATGAGTCGACGTATTATTTGGTTTGATGCCCTAGCAGATTTCTGGGCGCACAATATGCTCATTTACGGTTTTACCCACTGGTGCGGCCAAACATTATGATAGGGTAAGAAAAAGGCATTCTCCATTAGATTCAGAACACATACCTAAGAGAAATGGAAAGAAGGTAATGTGTTTAATTGTGATTATTTCAGTATTCTCTTACGACGAGTCTCATCCTCGTCAGTTTTAATTAAATACGCGTCTGTGCATTAATATCTCAATCAATTTTTTCAGAAACAGTAATTAGCGAGATTAAAAACATTTCATTGGTTCCATCCTCAAGAAATGGGAGGAGCGTTAAAATATCATACGTACCTATGCTTTATAGTCTTTACGACTGCAAAAATGACACTTCGGGGGTACAAGACGCACGACACACTTGTATCGATCACGGGATCAATGTATTAAACGTTTGAAAGGGCTGAAGGTGGTTTGGTATTTTTCATAGTGAAATCTAAACCAAAGGATCGTCGACACTGAGCAAAACCAAAGTTAATTGATAAAGCAGGTCTTAAAGATGCTGTAGATTCAAACCAAAGTTCACTAGTATTAAATTAGTGCAACAATTCATTAGAACTTCTAAGACATAATTTCAAGCCATTATGAAGCAAGACCTCAGAATATGGACAGAGGGTTGCAACGAAACCAAAGCTAAACTGACTTTACGTCGTTGGTTCTAAGAGGCCATATAGGGATCCATTTATGAAAGGAATGATCATGTCTGACGAGAAATTGTTTCTTTACAGCAACACGCAACGGGAAAGAGAATGCTTAGATAAAGTTATAGGCCACAGTCAGTCCGTCAGGACAACCACCAAGGGCGATCATTCTTTATTTATCTTCGAGACCTCCGAATTATTTTGAAGTAAGAAGCAAAAATGTATTGGGAAGTTGGAGAAAGGTCACTCAATACCAGAAAAACTATTTCCACGAATAAACATCATTGGTACTTTCAACAATAAGAAACAAGTTTGAAGAAAAAAAACACAGTATCTTTTCGGCCAAACAGCTGACAACTCATTTGCAGAATAACAAAAGTGCTGTATCCAACCTGCACGCTTTTCTGTGCAAAAAACGAAAGTATGAGCAGTTTTCATTTTACACGAGCACGACAAAGCAGGTATTTGCCGTCAGTACACGGGAAGACGTGCTGGTTTTGGACAACAATTTTACTAGTAAAACTTTATTATTGTTGATTTTCATAGAAAACAAAGGGCCGATGACAAAAGTGCTATCTCAAAACCAGTACGCTTTTCCGTGTACTGATGTTAAATACCTGCCTAGGGGTACACGAAAGCTGATTTTTCCTACAGCACGAGCACGCGCCCTGCTAGTACACGGGAAAGTGTGCTGGTTTTGGAACAACACTTTATTCATTGTACGAGTGTACCTACCACAATTATAATTTGCGGGAAGAAAGTATCTCATACACTAAGGCAAAGGGTTTAATATTAAATAACAGTCGACGGAATTAAAATTTAACGTTTCGAGATTAAAAATCCCATCCTCAGAAAAAAAAAAATTCTAGGTTACTATCAATATATAAAAATTTCTTTATTGTAACTCAGTAAGGGGAGCGGAGGTGCTGTTGGGGTAAAGTCTAAAAGGCAAATGGACGGAGCCGCGCGCAGGGGCCGGACCTCAGTTCCTGTACAGTCGGCAGAATTCAGGTTAGGTATATACAGTATAGAGCGGTACAGCCGTGGTCATGATATTGAGGCTAGGTTTGGTGTTATGTATGTACAGAAAATATGAAAACTTCTCCAGGAAACTCGAAAAATCAAAACTAGATGTAAACTTTCTTACTTGCTGCAAAGCCTACCAAGTCATCCCCAAGTTTCTCCGCTTTCGTTTATACCGTCAATCACTCCAGAACAGCCAACTAT
>LQNS02276769.1:11003599-11023002 GCA_001587735.2 Parhyale hawaiensis
TGGTCACGAATTCCGATAATGACAAATTCCCAAAGGTCACGAATATCCATGACCAAGAACCACAAATGAAGATCCGCTGGTTTAATTGCCTTCAGGAGGTTCTATTTTCGTCGAGTTTGTCTGCCTGTACGTGTATCTGTTACCAAGATAATTCAAATAGTTCAGAACGGATCTTTATGAAATTTACAGGGATTGTTAGGTGCGTTAGGAGCAACAGATGATTAACTTTTGATGAGGATCCCTTTATCCGTTAGTTTGTTTGCTTGCCTTTTTTTCTTAAAGCCATAACGCAAAAAGTTATGGACAAATTTTTATGAAATTTGTATGAGTTGTTAGGTATATTACGAAGAGTAAATGACCAACTTTTGTGACGATCTGTCTGTATTGTTTGTCTTTGTGTTTGATTTTATGCTTGTTAGCAAAATAACTATAGACAAAATATAAAGGCATCGTTACGAAATTTACAAAAATTGTTAGTTACGTTGAAAATCATAAATGATTAAGTTCTAGTGATGATCGGTTGATCTGTTTGTGTGTTTGACTGTTTGTCAGAATGTTTCTTAGCAGCATAACTCGAGAAGTTATGAAAGAACCTTCAAGAAAATTACAGAAGCTGTTATTACTGTCAAAAGGCACGCATGATTAAATTATTGTGTTGATAGAAAGGAAATCATAGTTTGAGAACCAGTTTGAATTTTTCACTACCGTTGCCTTGCTTGGCGGAGGTATTAGCTTTTAGAGTTCTCTAATCATTGTATAAGACACTCCTATCGTCTTCAAGATATTATATAAAAAAATGACTCTTGCAATAGAAAGTGAATGCTACATCTATATATTACACACGCAATCACTATTCTCAGAGGTCCTTTCGATAATACGCCTGGCATACAGAATAACAAGCAAGCCATTAGCTTGACTGCACTTGCAAAAACAGACTTTACAAAAGAAATGGCGTTGAAGTTCAAGCGTTTATTGCTGCAAAATTAGACTCGTAAACGGTGCGCTGCACTATACATTGAGCTCGTTTAGAGACAACGTTGAATAGACTAAACACCAGCGCCCTCTAACGTGACCAAAAGAAACTCACGCTTGGCGTAACAGCCAATTAGGGCAAACCGTTTGTTCGTGAATAGAATCTGCCAAATTTGCGTAAGTGGCCATGACATCACACGGGGCACTGTTTTAGTCACGAAAAAGTACACTCTGCCCTGTACTGAGAAGAGAGTTGTTCATAAGCCAGAACGTTTTTTTACAGACTACGACGGTAAAATAAACATTAGTTAGGGGTTTCCGGTCAGCACGAAAAGGACAATTTTCGTGCTGTACGAGCTCATCAAAGCAGGTTTTCTTCTTAGGTGCACGGAAAGGCGCGCTGGTTTCGGCCCTTTCGGGTAACACTCCTAACATGATCTGGTGAATACACTGAAAAAATCACTGTTCCAAAACCAGCACGCATTTCCGTGCACCAATGCGAAATACCTGCCTTTGTGCGCTCCAACAGCACGAAAACTGCAATTTTCGTGTCGCACGAACACGCCAAAGCAGGAATTTTTCGGTAGTGCACGGGAAACAATACCGGCTTTGGCACACCACTTTTCCCAGTATGGCGATTCGAAACAAATCCTCGTGACATTAAGCCCAACACGCTCATTATTCCTTTGCTGAAGGAATAAATCACGATCAAAACACGAGAAAGAACCAATCGTTGATAGAAAAGAAGCATAGCAAGCCAGAACGTCAGCAGCAATAGGACCAGTCTTGGCGTAGCGGCAGTGAAGGTGCGGAAATAATCCACTTCTCCACTTCCGCAGAAGACAATTCGAAAATTTAACCCGTGTAGATTCTCAGCGTCGCTTGCCTTCGCTGGACTCACAAAGGGGAGATAAGTGATTTTTGAGAGGATGAAAGGATGCAGAATTTCGAAATTCTATCAAAACAAGACACTGAAACTCCTCCAATTCCGTCAGATCATACTGAAAAGTCCATTCAAGTTTCATCAGAATAACAGACTCAAAAGCGTCTATTTGCATCACAACACTAAAAATCTTACTATTTTATCAACACACTGAAGTTCCAACAGAATGGTATACTCAAAACTTTGAATCAAACCGAACACTAAAAATTTCATCAAATTTTATTAACACAATAAACCAAAAGGTTTCAACAATTATCAAAAAGTCCATTGAAATTTCTGAGGGTGCTGACGCCATTAACATAATAAGTGCCCTATTTCCAACTTCAACCCATATTTCAGAAATTTAAATAGTGAAAAGTTCCACCGAAAAAGTCTAATTAGTCACGCAGTTTTGCGAGAAGATATTTGTAAAAATGAGCTTCAGTCTGACTAGCGTGATACTGAATATGTCAATTGTTGCTAAGAGAATGAAGTTGTCAATTATTGTGAAATAAATTTATGAATAGCGATGGTAGGAGGATATAGCCATTTAATAAAAAATTCGCCCTTATGTAATATAACACCAGCAACCAATTCTTGGGGCACTAAACGATTAAATACTGCAAATTGAAACGTTTTATTCATGAACTGCAAATTGAAACGTTCTATTCATGAACTGCAAATGAAAACGTTCTATTTTTGAACTGCAAATTGAAACGTTCTATTCATGAACTGCAAATGGAAACGTTCTATTTTTGAACTGCAAATTGAAACGTTCTATTCATGAACACATGTTAAAAATGGCACTTTGGTAGCTGCAACTTTTCCTAGACTTAAGTATTTTGTTTGCTCGTACATTTACATACCTCCACCAAGCAACAGAATTCTAAATGACAGAATGGTAGATTGACAGACAAATAAACGGACAGACGAAGCATCACTAATATTTAATAAACTATTCCTTGTGACATTCCTAACAATTCCTGCAAATTCCATGGAGATCCTTTTTGAGTTATGTTGCTAAGAGACAGACAGAATGATAAACTATCGTAAAACGTAAGCTCAGTGTGGGAGAAATTCTAGCATTTAATAAATAAACACAATTGTAGCACTTTGTTAACAATAGCACTATGTTAATTACAACATTTTGTTAATTCTAAGTAGTTAATTACAGCACTGTTTAACTAACATTTTGTTAGTTACTGCATTTTGTTGATTAAAATATTTTCTTCAGTAGAACATATCATTTACAGTAAATATACATATTATTAATTAATTACATTTTTCACTGAAGCGCCCGTGGTTACACACATTTTCAAAATTGAACCTTTTTATAAACTAATGGAATAATACGCCCAAAAAATTAAACGGTAATGATTAACATATGTGTTCTTGAACCAACGATGAAAGACGGAGAATTTGCTAAATGAAATTGAAAGTTTGCAGCATGTGTACGCAATGAGAAGCTAAGCTTAGCTTTTGGACCACTTACAACGCGTGTACTTTGTGTTTGTCTGTCTGGATGATGGAGCATACTCGTCTGTGTGTCCAGATAGCCTCTAAGACAAGAAAAAAAAAAAAGCGATCTGCTGTTGTGTCCAATCTAATGACTTGGAAGGCTAGTCTATTAACGGGTTCTACTCTACACTTTCTACAAACACGAGAAAAATTATAAACTGAAAAAGACTTCCGCGGTGAATTTGTAGTTTTTCTTAGAAGCTTACCAACGCTGTTTACATTTAATGTACTACAGTAAAAGTAACAATCCATAATTGGACTAACGATACGAGAATGTTCGTCAGCGGCAATGAATATCATTCAGGAGTCTTATTTGTGAGTCAGTTCAACCACGCGGACAACTAGGAAAGAAAGTTGTAAAAGACATTAAATCATTACTAGAACAGCAAAAAAAAAAGTTGAATGAATTAAAATCATTACAAGAACTATAAAAAATCGTGTTCAAAGAATTGGAATCATTACTGGAACTACAATAAATAAAGTTGAAAGAGTTAAAATCATAATTAAAACTACGGAGTTAAAAGATTTGAAGCTGCTGATCAGAAAGTAACATAATATGCATTTATTACTGAGGCTCTAAAACAATGAGTTATTTACTTATAACTTTATTATAGCATCTGCTGATAAGGAAACTATTAGGACAGTGAACTTAAAGAGTAAAAATAGCCGGCATCTTTTAAAATTCCTTATTCTATTTAGGATGAAATATTTTGCCAGTCGCTTCGATCATGTCTGCAACTAGGAAAGAATAGAATTTAAGGATTTGAAAAAATTTTGGACAAAAAAATTCGAAAAACCTCATTTTCGTGAGTGCAAACGACAGACTATTCCAATAAAGCAAAGAGGAGTAAACAAATCTTCTCCAACTTCCTGGAGAAGTAAGGAAAGGCCTTTCGATAGACACTTCAAAGTTCTCAATTTAACATTGTCTTTCAGGAAAAAAAACGAAGTTCTACAAAAATGTCAAGTTAAAGCTGACCCTCACCTCGGTTTGTCAGTTGCGGTCATTGGGAGGCAAGTACTGGGGGAGAGGTTAGGCCACTGATACATTAGGTATGTTAGATAAGGGTACGTAGTGTGAAATTCCTTAAGGTATGGATATTTATACTGTTATGACATCGATCAATCATTATCAGTACAGTGTGTGGCCTACATGAGAGTGTGTGTTATATTAGGTTAGGTTAGTTAAGTCTAGGTTACGATACACATATGTTATGGTAGATTAGATTTTGGCATTCATACTTGTCATGTTTTGATAGAGTATACTTATGATAGATTATAATAATCATACTGCGGCAGATAGCTAATATCAGGGTAGCTTGACATACCTCTACTCGACCCATTTTCACTTCCAGTAATTAGTTGGTCACGGCATTTCCATTTCAGTTTACTTTTTATCCAATAACTTCAGTGTCAACATAAATTTCACTTTTCTGGCTATCAGTGTCTTTGTCTCTACATTAGAACTTTTCTCGAAAAATATTAACTACGATGCATATTATAGGGCGTCTCCTTAAAAACTCCACTGTAAGCTCCATTCTTAATTTTAGGTCAATAGCATCCCGGTGCACAGTTCCACGTTCTCACCTACAAATCAACAGCTGCACCATTTCTCGTCGTCAATAATTCTACTTTTATCTTCTCTCTAAAAACTTCAATGACACCTTCACGTCCATTTTCCCGAACAACGTCTTCGTCTCAAGTTTCACTTTTTTTCGACAAACGTAGCTATGAAGCATCACTGTTACTTAGACGCTCTACTCCAAAAAACGTGGCGGCTAGGAAGTGGCCACATCTCCTCAAGTTGACTCTGGACAGGTCAAATTCAGTAATTCAGTTAGGCTCGGACTACACCAAAGATATCCCTGCCGGAGCTCCTCCAAGCCTCGAGCTGCAAACGTGAGAACCTTAGTTGACCAAGTACTAACATTTTCGTTTTGTCAAACATGTCAGGCAATGATATTCCTTCAAAAAAAGAAAGGAATTTGCATAGCCTGCAGTGGCGGATCGTACCCCCCTATTTTAGGTGGGGAAAAGCTATTTTCTATGCTTAATTCAAGTCTTATCACTTTCAAAGCTCGAATTCAGCATAAAAAATAGCTTTTCCACCAAATGGCTTAAAAAAATACGGCGTGACGCAGTTAAAGCAGGGCACGAGCCGCCACAGTCTATAGGCACACAGGACTTTGTAAAGTCGAAAAGCAGAAGGAAGAAGCGCGAGCACATCTTTATGTAGTAATTTTTCCCTACTGTGCATTCGGCCGCAAAAGTGCTAGCAGGTCCTACGAAATGATTAAAAAGTAACAATCCAATTAATAATGATTGGCTATGGGGAGTAGTTTAGGTCTCCTTGGGCAGCACAATGGAAGCTTTAAAGAGGAAACGGCTGGAAAAAACGTGTGGTATGTACCTTGAGTACCTTAAGGGTCTTCGGAAGATGTCGAAAGAAACGCGGAACATATGCCACAAGGGTGTTTCCACACACTCAATCAATAAAATAAAAAATAATACAAGCGCCGCAATGACAACTCTATATCAAAAGATGTCCCGTTTTTAAAAAATCTGCTGATTATTACGTTTAAATATAGAGCTGCATATAGGTTTCGGAAAATATGTCCATTTAATTCGTGAGTTGTACTAAATAATTCATTTATAACATTGAATCTACACCACTAGTTCCCAACTGGTGATGCATGGCGGCTTCCAGGGTGGTCCACTGGATTTCTATTGTATTCGTCAACGAGCTGAAAATTACTGTATGATTTTAACTTTACTGGGTCTTTAATCAGAAAAAAACGGCCATTTGTTTTATAATACTATTTGTAAACATGCACTGGCAAACTCTAAGCTAAAACGCTCGTTGTGTACTTCCCCATCTTCGTGATAATGAAATGGTCCACATTTTTTTCTTCGGTTGTCAGTCCATTTCACGGGACCTGCTCTGGGACACTATCCCGAATTGGATTGGTGCATTTATATTCATGCCATTTAGTGACATTATGATCTGCCTAACTGCTTTTTGATGAAGATTCTTGATTTTTCTTTTTTGATGCAAGTAAAAAGAGCAAACTGAGTTCCGATAAAGTCGTGACTATACAGACATTATTGATGTGCTGCGCTAGTCCCAAAAATCGGTCACTATTTAAGGAGTAATTTTTGGCGGCTTGAAAGGAATTTCATTTCTGTGAATTTTTTTTTAGGATCACGTAGAGAAAGATGTTACCTGCTTTATCGAAAGGGAAATATAAACCGTGATCATACGTTTTACATTTTAAATAATTATAACGAAGATTGAGCAGGCAGGTTCAACGTACTACTATAGGTATATCATGTAAAGCAAAATATTAAATGCCCTGCAGTATAAGAAGTGAAGAAGTGCCCACAAATTCTTTGCCACTTCATTCTTGATATCTAGTTACTACATATATATTATCGTAGTATATATATATACATTTAGTGCATAACAATACAATGTGGGTGTAATAACGTCTTTCCAGGCGGTGCAAGTAGGAGGTTTGGTATCATGAATCCAATTCTAATCAACGAACTTGCGGATAGGCGACAAAATTCCCTGTATACTTTAAGATATTCAGTAAAATAAAATTCAAATGGGTGTAATTGGTCCCTTGAGAGTCGCCCTTCTCGACTGGCCCCAGTCCAAGCGAAGGAAGTTGCATTTTCTTTATATGGTGACAGGGGGGGGGGGGCGTTTAGTCGGACCGCAACTTATGGGGGCGGTACAGTCGAGTAAATTCCGCCCCCAACGTCCTTATGCGACGGCAGGAAGAAACAATCGAGAAATTTAACAAATTAGGTTGTGGTGGAGGAAATTGCAGCTTAAACTGTGACTCTAATTGAGAATTAGAGCTGTCCATGCTGAGATGCTCGATGCATGTAGCATATACGGTTTCCCAAGGGTAGTCCCTTTTGTTCTCATTCACGGCGTATTGTATTCCACACAGTTATTGTTTCCGTGCGATCCTGTGGATGCACGGAACATATTTACCCATACAGTAGTGCAGAATTTCCAACGCGTGTTTATCCGTTGACTATAACGGAGTGTTTTTATGGCGCGCTGGCTGCACGGAGCATGTTTATCGTTGACTATAATGGAGTGTTTTTATGGCGCGCTGGCTGCACGGAGCATGTTTATCGTTGACTATAATGGAGTGTTTTTATGGCGCGCTGGCTGCACGGAGCATGTTTATCGTTGACTGTAACGGAGTGTTTTTATGGCGCGCTGGCTGCTCGGAGCATGTATATCGTTGACTATAACGGAGTGTTTTTATGGCGCGCTGGCTGCACGGAGCATGTATATCGTTGACTGTAACGGAATGTTTTTATGGCGCGCTGGCTGCACGGAGCATGTTTATCGTNGGGGGGGGGGGGGGCGTTTAGTCGGACCACAACTTATGGGGGCGATACAGTCGAGTAAATTCCGCCCCCAACGTCCTTATGCGACGGCAGGAAGAAACAATCGGGAAATTTAACAAATTAGGTTGTGGTAGAGGAAACTGCAGCTTAAACTGTGACTCTAATTGAGAACTAGAGTTGTCCTTGCAGCGATGCTCGATGCATGTAGCATATACGGTATCCCAAGGGTAGTCCCTTTTGTTCTTATTCACGGCGTATTTTATTCCACAGAGTTATTGTTTCCGTGCTATCCTGTGGATGCACGGAACATATTTACCCATACGGTAGTACAGAGTTTCCAACGCGTGTTTATCGTTGACTATAACGGAGTATTTTATGGCACGATAGAGATGCATGTTTATTCTTAGAGTATAGCAGAGGATTTTTATGCCATGATTTTTTATTAGATTCCATTTTCTTCAAAGATAACCGCTTCTCATGTAATGGTAGATGCATATACAATGCTTTCTCATGGCGCATCATCTCTTTTTTTGAAGGATTTTTAATCACTATATGCACGTACAGTGTAACGCGTTCTTTCCAAGCGACTTGAGTCTTTCCCGTAAGCAGTCTATATTCATAGAGCCTGTTTCTTGAAGAATTCCAGGTACACGCATCATGATTTTTTCATGCTACCACTTCCAGTAGGAAGCGCCTCTGACCTTTGAGTTTAATAACTTTTATCCTGAGCGGTACCGAATTCTCAAAGCACCTTCCCTGAGATAACTAATAAATATGGGCGCAGACTTTGCTGCGCTGTCATTATCGTCCCGCCTCTCTCATCCTAAGGTTGGACGTGTCTTGCTGCAGTGCTACATTTATATTGAGCACAAAGTATAATTATAGGGATTGCTTTGTATCACTACCCCGCTGTAGCCATAGAATATCTCCAAGAAAAGAACCTTGACACCCAACTGGAGAACTACTGCTGTATCTGGTGCCAAGCGTATCTAAATACGCGGGCAACATATCGCATAATCCTAGGGGAAAGTGCATAAGATAATTGTCACCCATCCAGCTCAACCTATTTTCTTCCACGTAACATTTATTTTTTAACTTGAGGACGTTTCGATACTAGAGGAAATCAGCATATTAGTCACCCGTTTAATTTAACCTAGTGTACTGAACGTAGCCTTTATTCTTCGAGTTCCACAACTTTTCAAACACCAGATGCAAGAAATTTGTAGGTGATCCGTTCCGTTGAACCTACTGTCATTCTCTTCTTTAATCTTCGATTAAATCGTTTTTTCTAATACTAGATGCACGTAAGAAATTGATGACTCGTACAGTTTAATCTACTGTCATTCATGTCGCCTACATTCTTTGAGTTGAATTGTTTGTCATGCGATGTTGACTGTACACAGTATGTTGCGTCACCGTTTCCGATAGGGGACGTCTTTATTCTTCAGTTTTAACAAACTTCACGATCGGTGCGTGCAGCACGAAGTTGTCCAGCCAAAGTAAGCCATTCCGTACTCGCGTCGTCTCTATCACTCCATTTAATCGGTTTGGCATGCGATGATAGATGAACGTAGGGCGTTGTTTACCACGTAATCATTTCGCCACGAAACTCCACCTTTACAAGATGATATTTTTAGATACACGTGTTGTCTGACTCAAGAGAGTATATGCACACTTATAATCCGTGATACGGGTTCGGGCATAGAAAACTTTTCTGCTGTAAAGTTCTTGCTGGTTACGTAAACGCTTCGTATTGGGCTCAACAATTCACAAGACAAACATTAAATTTACAAATAATGAAATGACAATTATTGAAATTGTTAATTTAAAATAAGCCATATTTTCAGAGAATGAAACAACACGTTTGTTTAACAAATAAAAAAATAGGTTTGCGTCGAGAGGTGCGGTTACTAGGGGTATGGGCTGATCAACTAATATCTATATTATAACTAGAGGGCCCAGTCGTCAAAAATGACGGAAAAATTTTGTGATTGAGCTTTTTATTGTTCCAGTTCCCAGTATAGGTTTTGCTATATAATAGGTCTCATCCCTGCAGGCCCGATCTTCCATTAGTGAAACGCAAACTGTACAACCATGAATTTTGCGATAGCAAAATATCCCCCCTGCAAGATAAAAAGTGAATATCAACTTGGAATTGATTAAGCGTTAAGTTGCACTAAGAAAATATAGTTCATTCAAAAGAATTCACTGGAAATGCCCATTGCTCACCGTGTTGTGGATACCAACTGATTGTTGAACCTCCAGCGTCGAAATTTGGCTGCGATGTAAATTCAATATAAAAATGCGTCTGCTCAGCGTGAAGATTCAACTACTTCGATATCATTCAGCAATGAAAGCGGGTATCCAGAGGCTAAGATCCAGACGCTGGGAATCCAGAGCCCGGGATCCAGAGGCCGGAGATCCAGAGCTATATTTGTCACCGGTACTCCAAGCGCTGAAATTGTATGGTATCTCTACTTGTCTTTCACTACATGAATTTTCCCTATTAAACTCTTAACTGCGTGACGGAGAGACGAACCAACATTGGAGCAAGCAAAGAAACAAGGGGGAGAGGAAGCAAGCAAGCAAGCAAGCGATCAACAACTGTTTTATTATATAGTCGATTCTCCTTGAGGCTCCATCCATCCGTCCATCCCTGTGCTGTACGTGACGCTTTTCACTATTAGCTAGTGGAAAATTTAACTTGTAAGAAGCTCTGATTAACGCTGGAACGAAGTTCAACCATAGTAGTTTTCTTGTGAGCTTCTTGGCTTTGGTTTTGTTTATCGACGGCAGAGGTGTACAACCTTAGCCTGGCCACCAATAGTGATGAGCGTTTCATATTTTCGCACGTCGTAATTTTTGCGCTTTGTATGTATTCGGATGATGCGGGTCTCAGATGTCGAAAACTGAGCTTAGTTCCCGGGAATTTCCGCTATCTCTTGCGTTTAGTAGCTCTTCTCATTCCAGCTTCCCAGTCGATGCACGAGTTCCTTGAAATTTCACTGGACTGCAGGTATATTTAGAAAGCCGGTTTCCAGTCTACGACCTTCTTCATGTGAGAGTTCTGAAAGTCTTCTGGGTTCTTTATTTATATTTAACCCGAAGCTTTCGGTCCATTAAACGTTGCCCGTCTTCAGGGGAACAAAATTTCGAAAAAATTCAGCACCAGAGCTCAAAAAGTACACAAGAATCTTATCCTGGTTACCAACTCAAAAAAAAAAAAAAAACTTTAAATATTCATCAGATTTTCGTCGCTCAATGTACTTCATTCTTCATCACCTGCTTAATATATCTGATGTATACAATGCACCAGATCTCCTGCTATTTGCTGTTTGATGGTAAGCTCATCTTCCATTTTTCAGCCTTGACATGCTGGTAGTTGAGGGTTCATTGTTTTTTTTTCTTGTATCAAAAACCTAGTAACCTTTCAAAACTCTTTCAATATAAATATGACTGGGTGTCATCATATATTCTAAGATATACGTGAACTTGATATAAGTAAGGAACCGTGCAGATATAGCCGCAAATTTCACTGCAAAAAATTCTTGTGAATTTCAGCTCATTTTCATTCGTTTATGAGTTGTACCACTTGCAAAAATTCGGCAAATGAGACAGCTCTGTCAGAGATAGGCAAACGGGAAAGAGATATCAAACTGAGATCTGCAATGTTTTGCTTTAGCCGTTCGCCAGGCCTTTGTGACTTCTGTCTGCTGTGTCCACTTTGATTCATTTCGATTTCATATTCCTTCTAATATTACATTCGTCTGTTTCCCCTCTTCTTTCTCAACTTACGGTTCCCATGCGCGTTGATCCTGTGTGGGAACACGTTTGGGCATGGGTTCCCTGTGACTATCGACATACTATAAGTTCCTTCCTTTTTCTCTCTTAAAAACGCTCAGTACTTATTTAGGTAGGCTTAAACTAACTTGTACTACTACTACTACTACAAAATTGCATTTGATAAATCAGTCAGTTCTGAACGCATTCACAGTAAGTAAAAAAAGAAAATAACCAAAAAATTCAACAGATCCCGTAGTTAGATGTGTCATAAAAAATCATAAAGACCGAAGTGAAAGCTGTTGGGAAAATGGATGCAAACGCAAATTTGAAAAATACAGTATAAAGCGTGAGTTGAAAAGATTGAAGAGCATTACGAACTGAATTTACCTCCAAATCGAGAGGCCAAACAAAACATACACAAGAGGAAAATAAAAAACAGGAACAAAATACTGAATTCGGTTTGGTCACATGAGATGGATGTATTATGATCACAATGAAATAAGGGCCTGTAGATACAAGAAAGCATTGCTTAATAATATATTGCAGTTTCTTTGCATCATCTGCAAGCGTTAGGTTGTACGAGTTAGCCTACTTGGCGTTATTTCATCGATACGAGTAAGGGTAGACGGACTACGATACGTCAGACGTAGTTCGCCATGGGTTAAGTGGCGGGCTTTAGTTTAGACGGAGGGAGTTATGCTTGCATATCAGGATGAGAGTAGTGGGCAATGATACGAGATACTGCCTCGTGACCTTCGAACTCTGGACCCCGCCTGCTTCCGGTTTCCCCGGCCCCGCCCACTTTCGGTTCGCGCCCCCCCCTACACCGGAAGTGCATTGGCCGTCCTAAACCGGAAGTTCAAGGTCACGCGCAAAGTCGCGAGGGTAAAAAGGTCACGAGGTAGTATCTCGCATCATTACCCACTACTGATGAGGTCGAACTAAGAAAGGTATTAATAGCATAGCTTAGGAAGGACACATAATAGATAATGAATATATTCATTAACCGTGTAATTTCCACGGGTCCCGCTAGTTGCTTACATTGTTCATGTGCATTTAATTCCGCTATGCATCGCTGTTACCAGCCACAAATATATCGACAAACAGTGCAATATCGCATTACTGCACCCTGTGGTAATATATCGCTTTATAGCGCAGAAAGACATTACTGTACCCTGTGGTAAATACACATATCGCGATATAATGCAATATAGCATTACTGTACCGTATAGAAAATATATCGCTCTATAGTGTAGTATAACATTACTGTACCCTGTGGTGAATATAACGCGCTATAGTGCAGTATAGTATTACTGTATCCTGCGGTAATATCATATCTCTCTATAGTGCAGTATAGTAGTATTCTACCATGTAATAAATATATCGCTCCATAGTGCGGGCGGTATAGTATTATTATACTCTGTGGTAAATATTTCGCTCTATAGTGCAGTATATCATTGGTGTACCCTGTTATAAACACATCGCGCTCTAATGCAGCATAACACTACTGTACTCTGTGGTACATAGTTCACTGCAGCAGCTGCTGGGCAGGCAAAAAGTCGTTTTGTTGTTGTCACGTGCAATTTTTAATTTAAGCTCCGCCGCATCTGTACGACACAACAGGGTGCCAAAACCCCTCATTACCAGCCGCAGTTGTGTTATTACCATCGCGTTTGCTAGGTACTGCTCACAGTGCCAATTTCAACTGGATGTGACGCAGAAAAACTAGAATCGGTAACCGCTAACGAACTTATAACCGTTTATTTACCTTCAGCTACTTTTTGTTACTTTTTAAGAAAAATGACAAAAACTAATCGAGAAAACGTAAACACTTCAGAAAATGAAGAAAATTAGTCAAACATAAGAGCTTAAAACTTAGAAATTGACGAAAATTGGTCGAATATAAATACTTACAACTTAGTCATAGTAGTATTTTAGGCCCCTGTTTTTCCACAAAGACGACCTCAAAGAAGAAGAGGAAAGAACAATTAAGGGATATACATCGATAGGAACGTGGACCCATGCACGAGTGTATTCCTTCACAGTGCATACGTCGGGAAAGAAGAGGAAGAACAGAACAAAGCAACATTAGCAAGAGCTTGAAACTGGAAGGAAGCAAAGTGGGCACGAAGACGGACGTCATGAAAACCTACTTAAAGGCTAAGGTAACCTAGACAGTTTTCCTAAGCTGACCGTATGTCCATGGTTCATACCATGCCGTCTGTGGGGCACCACCTAGAGCTTAATCAATGACGAAATCTAGTCGAATGTGGTCATTTATGATTTGGAAAATAGTGATGACGTAAGGAGAAACAAATAAAAAAATACAACACACACACACATGACGTTATACGTTACGTCCTGCTGGTTCACACCAAGAGCAACCCTAAAGTTGAAGACAACGATCAAGTAAAAAAAAAGCTAGTTCCCAGTCTTGCAAATCCAGTTTTTCTGAAATGGTCAAAGCAACGGTGGTTATAAGGGCACACCAAAGCCTGAGACCTCGATTGCGTCAAAATCATCTAATTTTCCCTCCCGTCAAGTTTGGACAGTTTCACTATGACGCACTCAAATCACTTCATTTTGCTCGAAAAAGTATATTTTGCCTCGGAAAATGCTTATTTACACTGCAGGTATTGAGCAAGGTCTGCTCCAGTGAGATCATTACGTAATCATAAGTTTAGGTCAGAGTAGTATAACAAATACGGGTACCAGAACATATGAGGCATCCAGAGTCAGAGGGGCGAACCGACCACTTTTATCGGTTTCCGACCAACTCCGATTTCGTAGAAACAGAGAGGCGAACTTCCTCTTGCTCGACCAGCCAATCAGCGCGCGGCATTGTATTTACCTCCTCGCTCGACCAATAAGGCGTTTACATAAAAAATACGATAGAATTAAAGTTGCAAAACTCTGACCGCGTTTTTCTCCCACTTTTTGTTTTGGTCGGTTCGCCCCTCTGACTCTGGACGCCTCATATATTGTGTTTTTGTAAAACACAATAGATGTTCTGGTACTCGTATTTGTTATACTACTGGTCAGGATTGTTTTGGAACCAGCAAAGGTACGAATATGTGTTACTGTGCTATTTTCATGTGGCTCTGCAGATGTCTAAATGTGAAGAAATTATCTCTTAAAGAAAGAAATGTTAAAGCTATTATTTTTTTCATATAGCTTCGTTCCGCCTGCTCCTGTTTCAGTTCTACTAGTTTATTACATATTTTGTTACGAGCACGATATGTAGTGGCAATGTTCTTTGTACCTACATGCAAGTTTTAGTGTCATTATATATGCAGTAAGGCGACATGCGCATGACCCTGAGCGCGAGTGATCGTATTTCATTTTCTAATTAGGTTCATATACTCGTAATTAACGGGTACGATGGTAAATATTATAATGCGAATAAGTGCTTTGATTATGACAAAAACAATCCCTATTTTTGAAGATTCTGAAATTTCACATTTATTAAAAATTAACTGTCGAATAATTATTATTGCTCTTGTTAAACAAGGCTGAATTGAACACCTCC
This sequence comes from Parhyale hawaiensis, assembly GCA_001587735.2. NCBI lineage: Eukaryota > Metazoa > Arthropoda > Malacostraca > Amphipoda > Hyalidae > Parhyale > Parhyale hawaiensis. The sequence continues at coordinate 11,018,698 of LQNS02276769.1, forward strand.
AGGGTTGGCTTAACTTGAACAGAACAGACGAGTCGATATATGAAACGAAACTTCAGGACGTACACTTTGTTCTTGTTTGTTTCACTTTTCCATGCGAAGTAGCTTTCGAACAAATAGCCATTTACTTCTCACTAGGTTTTTTTGTTTGTGTGACCATAGACCGCAACAGTACTTGACTCTTAGGTCCAAGTGGCCTCTGATGCTGGTGGCTAAAATGGGAAAAATGGGCTTTTCTCATGAGCTATTATAAACATGTCCAGACATGGTCATGCAGGCAAGCGCCTAAGTGCGTTCCCGCCGTATCCAAGATACCTTTTCTGCAAGAAATATGTTGGGTACCTTGGAATTTTTTTTTTTCAGTATTAGATAGGGGGAAAAGAATAGCTCTTGAGAAAATCCCATTTTTCTGTTGCCTACTTTTGGCCGCCAGCGTTAGACCTAAGAGTCAAGTACTGTTGCGGTCTATGGTGTGACATAAAACCTTCTTCTCTCTAAATAACAACCAACCTACGGTATACATAAATGCAATTCCTTCTTAATAACAGCTTATATTATAGTGTCCTAACAACAACACAACTAGCCACCTAAATAGTTTTGTCTTCATAACAACCTACATAATGTGCACCTATAATAACCTAAAACTCCGAACATTTTATTTACGCAGGTACACTATCAGACCGAGATAACAAACACCCAGGCAAAATGAGCAGATCATGTGAGACCTCTCCTTAATTCCGACGAACTTTAAAGCTAACTCCCACCACCATCAATTATTTCAGCTTCAGCTTGACAAGGTAATTCAAATGCAGAAAGGCGTTTGATTTCCGCTAAACTTCTGTCGCAAATTTCCCGGGAAAGCTAATCACTTGATTAGATGATGCAAAGTTTTTACTGAGTAGAAGCTGATTATTAGTGCAATAGAAGGCTTAATTAGCGGGATAATTAAGCACGATATGATCGCAGTACCAGCAACGATTGAGGAATTTTTTCCAGGGGAAATTTTTATTGGCTTCTCGTATCCAACGGAACTGCTGAAAATTTTCAACGTTTCTGCAACATGCGAGTTTTTAATTTCGAATGAAAATTCGAAATGATTGCTGTAGCTTTGGTTTCGGAGAACACAGGTTGTTTCGTAAGCGCAAACTGAAAGCGGTTTTGTAACTTTAGCAATTTAGTACTCTGGGTTTAGGCGGAGCAAATTAAAAAGAAGGAAAGCTTTTTTCGGATGGATATAACATTCAAAACGGGAAGTCTTCTTGGTACATGCAGTTGAAACAAGACTCAAATAGAATTTTTGTCAGCCACAGAAGGCGATTTAGGATATAGGTTTTGGGGCGGCCCAGATGTCTGTTAGTGGTTGTAATCGTGGGCACAACTTGATGCGAAGATGTGCAGCTCGCACGTCGTTCCTGTTACCGTATCTATGATACCGGCTTGAAATATGTACCGACCGGGACGACGTGCGAGCGGCACATCCTTGCACCAATTTGTGCGGGCGACTGCATGGTGTGGCTCCGGCATAAGAAAACATCTTTGTACAAAATAAGTTTTCTAGCAGATGTAGTTGCCCAAAGCGATATACAGTAGTTTCAGAAAATTCATGTGCTTCGAATACGACATCCGTAGCAAATATTGAGTAAAAAAAACGAAAATCTAAGATGATATCTTTGTACAAAGCGAGTAGTAAGTCTACCAACCGCTTTCTGTATCTAATTTAACCCTTTACCCCCTGACGGCATCATCAGATGCTAGTCTCTACTTTTCCCTATACAAAAGCTATACTTCATGTAAATTACCCAAGACACTGACTACAACTGCAATAGCCGATGCAAAAAAATACTGTTTTTGCCAGTAAAACTATATTTTTTCTCAAATATGTGTTTTACTAACCTATTTTTCATAAATTAAAAAAAGTGAAAAAAACATGTTATCTGAATTTCAGGAGGCAAAGGGTTAAGTCTAGTGATAAGCTATGTTTAATATATCCATTGTAACACCCCTGTGCGTAATTAGTAAAGTTGATTGATTGATTGATATGATATCTACAGCCGCTATAGTAGCCATAAAATTGTAAGAAAAATTTCTGGCATTAACAAGGAGTCCATAATACGCACGAGAACAGCTCTATAATATATGCGGCATTTGTGTACCGAGTGAAGTATTGCCCGAAGATATATAATCTAATAGTCATAAGTGCAGTCTTTGTGTTGCACGGGCACGCTATAGCAGGCAATGCCCGTCAGTGCACGGGAAACTCTGTCCTCAATGTCGCAGGTGTCAACAGCCCTCGACTTATCAACCGCTGCAGTCGATAGTCTTTTGTCCGATGTTTCCGCTTCACAGAGCTCGTATGTTTCTTTGTGTCTCTGGAAAATAGACTGCGTGTCGGCTAAATGAAGGGTTAAAAATATCAGCTGGCTTAGAAACTGTCATGAGCTTTGATGATGTCATAAATTTTGATGATGTCATAAGTTTTGATGATGTCATAAGCAATTCAAAAAGTAGAGCACTTTTTTTATTTTTTCCGCAGAGACAGCAACTCCATTCGAACGCTGTGAAGTGCAAACGCGCGGCAAAAGACGCTTGTTTGTAGCGGACTTAATGTGGGTTCCATGTGGTTTTCACATCGTTTCACTGCTGCAGCTGTGCCACATGAATCCAAAGCAGAGATATCGGTGTCTAGCACGGGTGGTCGTTGGCTCATGTCACAATCCCAGAAAGAAATTGCTGTTCCAAACCCGAAATGCCTTCTTGTGCATAAAAGGAAATTAGCGCAGTTTGCGTGCTGCACGAGCACACCAAAGCAGGCATAGCCCAACGGTGCAAAAAGAACGTGCTGAGTTAAAAAAAAAGGACCTTTCCAAGTGCTGGGCCAGTGTGGTTGCCTGTATGTACACTGGCGAAAGTATTATCGAAAAACCAGCACGTTTTCAGCGCACCTACGAGAAGTACCTGCCTTGGTGTGGTCATGTAACATAAAAAAACTGGATTTTTTTTGTGCTACGCAAACGCGGCCAACTGGTAGGTGAGACAAGTCTCTTCGGTGCATGGGAACGCTTACTGGTTTTGGGTTATTTTTTCAGTCTAACTTACATGCTGGAGTTTTATCGCAGTGACTTAACGTTGTTATTTTTTCAGTGTAACTTACATGTTGGAGTTTAATCGCATTGAATTAACGTTGCTTTGAGACCTCAGCTCCAGTTGACACTGCTATTTGATTCCGCAGCTTTTTTTTATTTGTATGTTGGCCCGAGGTGTGGCGCTACGTTCACAGTTTATGTCCACGTGGGTACCAAGTGGTGGTTGCCATGTGAATGCGATATGATAACCACGTGGTATCCACAGGGTAGCCATGTACGAACAACATGGAATTAAGATAAATGAGGTAATCACCATCTTGGGCCAATTCGCTCTCAATTCATATGCATCAAATGCTTTTAAGTTGCTTAAAACATTGAAGCGCTACTACTGTATTGAGGGAAGGCTTATAAAAACTGTATATATACAAATCAGGCTTATGCCATGTCAAAATATTTGCAAATACATGTCTAATTGGAGCACTTGAATATTTACACTACAGGTACTAGACTGGTACTTGCTAACAACCACTACTTGCCGACAATTGGCTAGGTAACTTGACTTAAGATCATTTATTGACACTCTTACTCCGTAATGGTCCAACTTCCTAACTAAAATATCTTTATTTAGAGTGTCAAAAGCCTTTTGTAGGTCTAGAAATACACTGAAAACAAAATGTTGCGATGCCTGCTTCGTATGTGGCACATGCAGCAGGCCCTCAAAGTATTAAACATTGTCTCTGCGATGAATGTGTTTCAACATTAGTTGCAGTAGTCTCAAAGATATAAAAAATATTCCTGTGATGAAAACGTTTTCATAGGATATTGGACAATCGCCAATCGTCCTTGCAGAATATAAATAATATCTCAGCAAGAACGACGTTTCTGTAATAGATGCAGCAGCCAAAAATATCCAGAAAAACCTCTGTATTGAAAAAGCATCTGGAGAAGGAGAGCAACCAAAAAATATCACATATATGAGCATATTTTTACGGCAAATGATGCAATCCTTTTCCCTCCCTAAAATATAAAAAAAGATCATGGTAATGAATACGTTTCTCTAACAGATACAGCAGCTCCCCAAAATATAAGAAAACATCTGTGTAATGGATATGGCTAGAGGAAATGTAAGCGGGGGCGCAGCCCCTAGGGCTCAGAAATGGTATAGCTGTGAGCAATGTACGGTAATGGTGGGCCGAAACGACGTGCAGTCCTGCCTGCCAAACCC
>LQNS02276769.1:11051331-11070896 GCA_001587735.2 Parhyale hawaiensis
ATATATTGCTTTATAGCGCAGTAAAGACATTACTGTACCCTGTGGTAAATATATTGCTTTATAGCGCAGTAAAGACATTACTGTACCCTGTGGTAAATATATTGCTTTATAGCGCAGTAAAGACATTACTGTACCCTGTGATAAATACACATATTGCGTTATAATGCAATATAGCATTGCTGTACCGTGTAGAAAATATGTCACTCTATAGTATAGTATAACATTACTGTATCCTGCGGTAATATCATATCTCTCTATAGTGCAGTATAGTATTATTCTACCCTCTTATAAATATATCACTCTATAGTGCGGGCAGTATAGCATTATCATACTCTGTGGTAAATATTTCGCTCTATAGTGCAGTATACCATCGGTGTACCTGTTATAAATATATCGTGCTCTAATGCAGTATAACATTACTGTACCTTGTGGTACATAGTTCACCGCAGCCGCTGCTGGGCCAGTAAAAAGTCGTTTTGTTGTTGTCACGTCCAATTTTTAAGCTCCGCCGCATCTGTACGACACAACAGGGTGCCAAAACCCCTCATTACCACCAGCCGCAGTTGTGTTATTACAATCCCGTCTACTAGGTACTGCTTACCGTGTTAATTCCAACTGGATGTGACGCAGAAAAACTGGAAGCGGTAACCGCAATTACGAACTTATAACCGTTTATTTACCTTCAGCTAGTTTTTGTTACTTTTTAAGAAAAATGACAAAAACTAATCGAGAAAACGTAAACACTTCAGAAAATAAAGAAAATTAGTCAAACATAGGAGCTTAAAACTTAGAAAATCTCGAAAATTAGTCAAACGTAAGAGGTTAAAAGTTAGAAAATGATGAAAATTAGTCAAACATAAGAGCTTAAAACTTAGAAATTGACGAAAATTAGCCAACATAAGAGCTTAAAACTTAGAAATTGACGAAAATTAGCCAACATAAGAGCCTAAAACTAAGAAATTGACGAAATTTGGTCGAATATAAATACTTACAACTTAGTCATAGTAGTAAGTATTTTAGGTCTCTGTTTTTCCACAAAGACGACCTCAAAGAAGAAGAGGAAGGAACAATTAAGGGATATACATCGATAGGAACGTGGACCCATGCACGAGTGTATTCCTTCACAGTGCAGACGTCGGGGAAGAAGAGGAAGAACAGAACAAAGCAACATCAGCAAGAGCATGAAACTGGAAGGAAGTAAAGTGGGCACAAAAGACAGATGTCATGAAAACCTACTTAAAGGCTAAGGTAACCTAGACAGTTTTCCTAACCTGACCGTATGTCCATGGTTCATACCATGCCGTCTGTGGGGCACCACCTCGAGCTTAATCAATGACAAAATCTAGTCGAATGTGGGCATTTATGATTTAGAAAATAGTAACGTAAGAAGAAACAAATAAAAAAAAACGACACACACACATGACGTTATACGTTAAGTCCTGCTGGTTCACAACAAGAGCAACCCTAGAGTTGAAGACAACGATCAAGTAAAAAAATAGCTAGTTCCCAGTCTTGCAAATCCAGATTTTCTGAAATGGTCAAAGCAAGGGTGGTTATAGGGGCAGACCAAACCGTGAGACTTCGATTACATCAAAATCATCCAATTTTCCCTCCCGTCAAGTTTAGACAGTTTGACTATCACACACTCAAATCACTTCATTTTGCTCCAAAAGTATATTTTGCCTGGGAAAATGCACTTTTACACTGCAGGTACTGAGCAAGGTCTGCTCCAGTGAGCTGATTATGGAATCGTAACTTTAGGTCAGAGTAGTATAACAAATACGGGTACCAGAACATATATTGTGTTTTTGTACAACACAATATAATTTTATGTTGTGGTACTCGTATTTATTATACTACTGGTCAGGATCGTTTTGGAACCAGTAAAGGTACGAATATGTGTTATTGTGCAATTTTCATGTGGCTCTGCAGATGTCTAAATGTGATGAAATTATCTCTTGACAAAAAAATGTTGAGGCTATTATTTTTCTTCATATAGCTTAGCTCCGTCTGCTCCTGTTTCAGTCCTACTAGTTTATTACTAGCACGATATGTAGTGGCAATGTTCTTTGGACCTACATACAAATTTTTAATGTCATTATATATGCAGTAAGGCGACATGCGCAAGACTCGGAGCGAGAGTGATTGTATTGTCATTTTCTAATTAGGTGTCATATACTCATAATTAACGGGTACGATGGTAAATATTATGGTGCGAATAAGTGCTTTGATTATAACAAAAACAAGCCCCATTTTTGAAGCTTCTGAAATTTCACATTTATTAAAAATTGACTGTCGAATAATAATTATTGCTCTTGTTAAACAAGGCTGAATTGAACACCTCCAGGGTTGGCTTAACTTGAACAGAACAGACGAGTCGAAATAGCTATGTCTTATATGAAACGAAACTTTAGGACGTAGACTTTGTTCTTGTTTGCTTTACTTTTCCATGTGACGTAGCTTTCACATAAATAGCCATTTACTTATCACTAGGTTTTTTTTGTGTGACCATAGACCGCAACAGTACTTGACTCTTAGGTCCAAGTGGCCTCTGACGCTGGTGGCTAAAATGGGAAAAATGGGATTTTCTCAAGAGCTTTTATAAACATGTCTAGACATGGTTATGCAGGCAAGCGCCTAAGTGCGTTCCCGCCGTATCCAAGATACCTTTTCTGCAAGAAAAATGTTGGGTACCTTGGAATTTTTTCTTCGGTATAAGATAGGGGGAAAAGAATAGCTCTTGAGAAAATCCCATTTTTCCGTTGCCGACTTTTGGCCGCCAGCGTTAGACCTAAGAGTCAAGTACTGTTGCGGTCTATGGTGTGACATGAAACCTTCTTCTCTCTAAATAACAACCAACCTACGGCATACATAAATACAATTCTCTCTTAATAACAGCTTATATTATACTGTCCGATCAACAACACAACTAGCCACCTAAATAGTTAGTTTTCTCTTCATAACAACCTACATAATATTCACCTACGACAACCTAAAACTCCGAACATTTCATGCACGCAGGTACACTATCACACTGAGGTAACAACAAACGCCCAGCCCAATTGAACAGATCATGCGAGACCTCTCCTTAATTCCGACGAACTTTAAAGCTAACTCTCACCATCAATTATTTCAGCTTCAGCTTGACAAGGTAATTCAAATTTAGAAGGGCGTTTGATTTCCGCTAAACTTCTGTCGCAAATTTCCCGGAAAAGCTAATCACTTGATTAGATGATGCAAAGTTTTTACTGAGTAGAAGCTGATTATTAGTGCAATAGAAGGCTTAATTAGCGGGATAATTAAGCACGATATGATCGCAATACCAGCAACGATTGAGGAATTTTTTCCATGGGAAATTTTTAATGGCATCTCCTATCCGACAGAACTGCAGAAAATTTTCAGCGTTTCTGCAACATGCGAGTTTTTAATTTCGAATGAAAATTCGCAATGATTGCTGTAGCTTTGGTTTCGGAGAACACAGGTAGTTTCGTAAGCGCAAACTGAAAGCGGTTTTGTAACTTTAGCAATTTAGTACTCTGGGTTTAGGCGGAGCAAATTAAAAAGCAGGAAAATTCTGTCGAATGGACATTGCATTCAAAACGGGAAGTTTTCTTGGTACATGCAGTAGAAACAAGACCCAAATAGAATTTTTGTCAGCCACAGAAGGTGATTTAGGATATTAGGTTTTGGGGCGGCCCAGACGTCTGTTGGGGGTTGTAATCGCGCGCACAACTTGATGCGAGGATGTGCAGCTCGCACGTCGTTCCTGTTACCGTATCTATGATACCGGCTTGAAATATGTACCGACCGGGACGACGTGCGAGCGGCACATCCTTGCACCAATTTGTGCGGGCGACTGCATTGTGTGGCGCCGGCATAAGAAAACATCTTTGTACAAAATAAGTTTTCAAGCAGATGTAGTCGCCCAAAGCGAAATACTGTAGTTTCAGAAAATTCATTTTCTATGAACACGGCATCATAGCAGGTAAAGAGCCAAAAAACGAAAATCTAACATAATATCTTTGTACAAAGCGTATAGTAAGTCTATCAATTGCTTTCTGTATCTAATTTAAGTCTAGTGATAAACTATGTTTAATATATCTATTGTACCAACCCTGTGTGTACTTAATAAAGTTGATTGCTTGATATGGTATCTACAGCAGCTATAGTAGCCATAAAATTGTAAAAAAAAATTCTGGCATTAATGAGGAGTCCATAATACGCACGAGAACAGCTCTGTAATAAATGTGGCATTTGTGCACCGAGTGAAGTATTGCCCCAAGATACATAATCTAATAGTCATAAGTGCAGTCTTTGTGTTGCACGGGCACGCTATAGCAGGCAATGCCCGTCAGTACACGGGAAACTCTGTCCTCAGTGTCGCAGGTGTCAACAGCCCTCGACTTGTCAACCGCTGCAGTCGATAGTCTTTTGTCCAATGTTTATGCTTCACAGAGCTCGTATGTTTCTTTGTGTGTCTGCAAAATAGACTGCGGGTCGGCTAAATGAAGGGTTAAAAATATCAGCTGGCTTAGAAACTGTCATAAATTTTGATGATGTCATAAGTTTTGATGATGTCATAAGCAATTCAAAAAGTAGAGCACTTTTTTATTGTTTCCGCAGAGACAGCAACTCCATTCAAACGCTGTGAAGTGCAAACGCACGACAAACGACGCTTGTTTGTAGCGGGCTTAATGTGGGTTCCATGTGGTTTTCACATCGTTTCAATGCTGCAGCTGTGCCACATGAATCCAAAGCAGAGATATCCGCGTCTAGCACGGGTGGTCGTTGGCTCATGTCACATTCCCAGGAAGAAATTGCTGTTCCAAACCCGAAATGCCTTCTTGTGCATCAAAGGAAATTAGCGCAGTTTGCGTGCTGGACGAGCACACCAAAGCAGGCATAGCCCAACGGTGCAAAAAGAGATGTGCTGAGTTTTAAAAAATGGACCTTTCCAAGTGCTGGGCCAGTGTGGTTGCCTGTATGTACACTGACGAAAGTATTATCGAAAAACCAGCACGTTTTCAGCGCACCTACGAGAATTACCTGCCTTGATGTGCACATGTAACATAAAAAAAACTGGATTTTTTTGTGCTACGCAAACGCGGCCAGCTGGCAGGTGAGACAAGTCTCTTCGGTGCATGGGAACGCTTACTGGTTTTGGGTTATATTTTCAGTCTAACTTACATGCTGGAGTTTTATCGCAGTGACTTAACGTTGTTATTTTTTCAGTGTAACTTACATGTTGGAGTTTTATCGCATTGACTTAACGTTGTTTTGAGGTCTCAACTCCAGTTGTCACTGCTATTCTGATCCCGGAGCTTTTTTTTATTTGTATGTTGGCCAGAGGTGTGACGGTACGTTCACAGTTTATGTCCACGTGGGTACCAAGTGGTGGTTGCCATGTGCATGCGATATGATAGCCACGTGGTATCCACATGGTAGCCATGTACGAACTACATGGAATTAAGATAAATGAGGTAATTACCAACTTGGGCCAATTCGCTCTCAATTCATATGCATCAAATGCTTTTAAGTTGCTTAAAACATTACAGCGCTACTACTGTATTGAGGGCCAGCTTATAAAAATTGTATATACTTATCAAGCACATGCAATGTCAAAATATTTGCAAATATATGCATAATTGGAGCACTTGAATATTTGCACTACTGGTACGAGACTGCTACTCGCTAACAACCACTACTTGCAGACAATTGATTAGGTAACTTGACTTAAGATCATTTACTGACACTCTTAAATGGTCCAACTTCCTAACTAAAATATCTTTATTTAGAGTGTCAAAAGCCTTTTGAAGGTCTAGAAATACACTGAAAACAAAATGTTGCGATGCCTGCTTCGTATGTGGCACATGCAGCAGGCCCTCAAAATGTTAAACATTGTCTCTGCGATGAATATGTTTCAACATTAGATACAGCAGTCTCAAAGATATAAAAAATATTCCTGTAATGAAAACGTTTTTTCATAGGATATTGGACAATCGCCAATCGTCCCTCCAGAACATAAATAATATCTCAGCAAGAAAGACGTTTCTGTAATAGATGCAGCAGCCAAAAATATCAAGAAAAACCTCTGTATTGAAAAAGCATCTGGAGAAGGAGAGCAGCCAAAAAAAAATATCACTTATATGAGCATATTTTTACAGCAAATGATGCAATCCTCTTCCCTCCCTAAAATACAAAAAAAGATCTTGGTAATGAATACGTTTCTCTAACAGATACAGCAACCGCCCAAAATATAAGAAAACATCTGTGTAATGGATATGGCTAGAGGAAATGTAAGCGGGGGCGCAGCCCCTAGGGCTCAGAAATGGTATAGCTGTGAGCAATGTACGGTAATGGTGGGCCGAAACGACGTGCAGTCCTGCCTGCCAAACCCTCAAAATTGGCCAGTATATCAAAATGCGGCAGCAGCAGCCAAGTAATGCACAACTTATAGCCTTGGCAGAGCATTTATTTCGGGAAATATTATGAATATCGGGATGATAGGCCGTTTTGTAAACGTCTAGTAAGGGTAAGTATATATTTAAAATAGCAATTCATAACTAATAACATTGGTAGAGTATCTATTTCAAACGATATTATGAATACCTGAAAGGCAGGTCGATCAATAAACGTCTAGTAAGAGTAAGCATGTTGTTAGACATTGACAGTGCATCTTTATTATTATTAAGAAAATTTGGAAGATACGCCGTTCTATAATCTTTTACAAATAGCAAGCATGTATTTAAAACAGTAATTCATAACTTATAACCTAGGCAGAGCATTCGTTGACGATATAACAATAAATTAGCGCTGAAAATATGGCAGGTGTATGAATGTCTAGAAAGAGCGTATCTGCATCTAGAGTACCAATTTATAAGGAGTAGCCTTCGTAATAACTGTTTTGGATAGGGTTAGGAATGTTTGAAAACTTCACCTTCTCTAGTACGACTTTAGGAATCATCAGCATTGACAGTATATGTGACAGGGCTACAATGTAGAAAAATTTATTACTCAGGGTTGTATATCACTAAATAAATACGAGTTAGCTTATTACTAAAATACTATGGGGGAAGCTTATGCCTAGATTAATATGAGGGTAGGACATCATTAAATCAATACGGAGGTAGCTCATCACTACAGAAATACAGGGATAGCTTCTCACAATATTAATACAGGAGTAGTTCATCATTAAATTAATATGAAGGTAGTTCATGACTAAATAAATACGGGGGCAGCTTCTCACAAAATTAATAAGGGGGGAGGGGCTTACCCCCCAATACGAAGGGAGCTCATCCTAACATTATAAAACGCTTCGTGTATTTATTTATTTCGTGTCCGCTATTAAGCAAATAGGCGAAAAATAGGCCACGTTGTGATTTTGTAATTAAGTTACATTTTCGTAGAGATCAATGACCAGATTGCAGAAGATGACGAAAGCAGGATCGTTATTACTTTGTCTGAATGCACATCGTGATTGAAATACTTCTTGAAATCGGAACAATATGTCTGCAGGTTCTGGAGTCCAACTTTATCATTTTTTTTTTCTCAGGTCACGACGTAGGTATACTGTAAATTCGGCAGATGATCAACAGAGCACTCACGAATTGATCATTTTTCATGGGCAGTAGACAATTATTCCTTCAAGCTGTCTTTCTCTGATGGAGCAGACTTCGCTCAAGGAGTTTTATTCTATCTATCAAACCTCCTTGATTTCGCTTCATAGGCCAAAATTTAAGCACTGCAATGAAGCAGATATTTGAGGTAGAAAGAGAGTATCATAGCTACGGTGCACTTACACTGCGTATTAGCTGACTGGAGTTGCATTCAAGTTTATTGCACTGTTTTACTAAAGATTTTACTTATACTTCTCACTATGGAAGACGCACGTTTAATTAAAAAGGAGGCTAGGGAGCACAAAAGAAGAACGAGACTACTACAGTCTCAAGAATGAAGACGTGCTACCAATGGAGAGCGATGAAGCATCTATGCAACACTGTGTCAAGAAAGACTTGCAGCAGAAAGGTTACAGAAGGGAATAAGAGCTGCTCATAAGCGTGAGCGGGAACATGTGAAAACGACCGGTCAGAGAAAAGAGGGCCTAAGGACGAGAGCATGAAAAAGAATCAATGAAGAAAATAAAGAAGCAAGTCAGATAAGTAAAGATTCCACAAGGGCCTATATTTCTATTATTGAGTGATTTTTTCACGCACGGGTCAACTAGTCTCGCAATAGATATGGGGATAGCTTCTAACTAAATAAACACGGGGTGGCTTACCACGAAATACGGAAGTAGCTCATTACTAGATAAATACGGGGATATCTTCTCACTAAATTAATACGAGGGTGGATTATCACTAAAACTATATTATAGACACGAAAGACATCAAAGTGGTGCGCTTAATTAAGCTGGGCTCACATTATACCTTCGCAGGAAGAATGTGATGCGAGGATCTTCTGCTCGGATATTGTCCACGCTACCGTATCTATGATACCGAGTTTAAATAATACACATATATTTTATGACGACGAGTGAGCTGCCCATCCTCAGTCCAAGTTGCTCGTCCGAATGCATATGTGGCCTCGGCATAATATACACTTGACCGTACTGCAGCCGCCTCATTGTTTATGTGCCTCGCAAGAGCTTGGTGTGTGTGTGTCCGAACTCAGGGCCATGAGGACTAGTTCTGTTCGTGACTGAGGGCTCAGTATTTGGCAGGGTGTTGTCGCCTGCGGCGGGCTTCTGCAACTACTCTAGATAGCTGAACCGGTTGTTGCATAAAGAAAGCCCGTATTTCCTTGGTAGGAATAGTACTACAGTGGGCGTTAACCCTTTCTTCCGTAGCTGAATATATAACGCTGTCGCAGAAATAGAATTTGGGAAATTAACAATATGGCCATCTGTCCGGCATAGGGTGACGGGGTTCCTTTTTTTTTTGGCGCAATACGGAAGGCTGTCGGACTCGTCTCATATGACCTTCGATTGTAGTACGGACCCAATCGAGAAAAATATTGGACAAAGACACGATATCTAAACAAGATAGCTTCGAATAAGTCACCTATTTTTTTTTTTTTTTTGTTAAGGGAATACTTCTAAGAAGACGAAACAAAAAAGCAAAATATACGGTAACTGAATAACGGTAGCGAAACAGCTTAAAGCTTTACAAAACTTATAAAATATCCCACCTAGCACTACTGTCTGAGATGCTTACATGCAGAGATAGAAAATATGGAAAGGAATACTGAACATATTTCAAGCAGCTTCACTGTAAAAGGAGGAATAGGTGTAAGAGGCATCATACATGAGCAAGTTTCAACATATATGTATATATAAAACTGGAGAAGCATTCTGAGAGCGCATAGCTACCTCCGCCAATTAACGCAATGTTAAAGAAAATTAAAACTACTGTTGAGTGCAAAATGTCTTTCTGACCATCACCAAAATTTGGTCATTTGGGCTTCTTAATTTTCCTAACAATTCCTGTGAGTTTCGGAAAGATCATTTTTTCATAACAGTTTAAGTTTTTTGTCCAACAGAACAAAAAGCAACTATAAAACTCACAAACGGGAAGAACAGATAATCACAAAAATTTTGTCATTTGTGTCTAATATTCTTGCAAATTTCATGAAGATCCATCCTAACACTTTCTCAGTTACGTTAAAGATAAATAAAAAAAAATGCACAAACACAACCAGAAAAACGCCCAAACAGATTATCACCAGAATTTATTTTCATGTGTTTCTCGTATCATTACTAATAGCTCATGAAAATTTCATTGAGATCCGTTCACAACTTTTTAAGCTATGTTCCCAAGCAAAAAAACTGGTAGACAAACAGTTGAAGGGATCTTCACCAAAAGTAAATCATGTATTCCTCCTAACAAATAAAATAATTCCTGTTAATTTCATGAAGATCCATCCGTCCATAACATGCATTTTGGGTTATCTAGGTGACAGAGAGACAGGCAACGGAACAAACAGATAGACAAATACAAGGAAAGAGACAAATTCCTACAAAAACATAACCTCCTGGGCGGACATAAATATACTACTAGACGGCAGTGACCCGTTGGGTCGTCATCACGATCATCTTTGTTTTCGCAGAAAAGTAAATGTTATTTAGCTAGGTATATACTACCCGCTATTCGACGGTCCTCTCCTGCCCATCATGAAGCTGCCCATACGGCTCACCATCAACAGATTCTTTGCTTCTCTAACGAATATTCAGCACCCAGGCTGTAAGCAAAGTCAATTTAGATGTTACGCATTTCACTTGTATTTCCTGTAGCCCCGTTGAATTTGTCGTGCCCGTTCTTGGGCTAAGCTCAGTTTAACTTTCATATCACAGATACAATCGAGTTAACATTCATCCTTCGAATTTCTTTCCGTATAAACGCGAAAAAGCAGTGTCAAACAGGACACAAGTAAATATGCAAACAAGCTTGGCAGACTTTTAGTATAAAACTAGAGGCCTTAGCCGTCAAAAATGACGGAAAAACTTTTGTGGTTGAGCTTTTTATTGGTCTGGTTCCCAGTATAGGTTTTGATGTATTATAGGTCTCATCCCTGCAGGCCTAATCTTCCATTAATGAAACGCAAGCTGTACAACCAGGAGTTTTGCGATAGCAAAATATCCCCCTGCAAGATAAAGAGTGAATATCAGCTTGGAATTGATCAACCGTTAAGCTGAACTAAGAAATATATAGTTCAGTCAAAAGAATTCACTGGAAATGCCCAGGGCTCACCGTATTGTGGATACCAACTGATTATTGAACCTCCAGCGTCGAACTTTGGCTGCGATGTAAATTCAATATAAAAAGGCGTCTGCTCAGCGTGAAAATTAAACTACTTCGATATCATTCAGCAATGAAAGCGGGGATCCAGAGGCTAAGGACTCAGAGGCTGGGGATTCAGAGATATATTTGTCATCGGTACCCCAAGCGCTGAAATTTCGTGGTATTTCAACTTGTTCTTCAGTACATGAATTTTCTCCTATAAAACTCTTAACTGCGTGACGGAGAGACGGACCAACATTGGAGCAAGCAAGGGAGCAAGGGACCGAGGAATCAAGCAAGGGACCAACAACTGTATTTTATTATATAGTGGACTAGACAGCCCGTGACCCGTTGGGTCAACGTCACCATCTTCTTCGTTTCCGTAAAAACAAGTGTTATTCAGTAGTCATAGTCCTCCCGCTGTTTGACGGTCCACTGTTGAGGTTATTTCCAGTACGGGTCACCAATACCAGATTCTTATCTTTCAAAGAAATATTCAACACTCTGAAAGTCAGCATTTCCCGTATCATTTTTACATTTAACTTACTCATTTTTGTAGCCCAGCTCAGGCGAGCTCCCATCATTTTTCCCCATGTTCATGTAGTGCCCTTATATCTTCATCGCTCGCATTTCTTCTCATCTTACATCGAATTGCTATTTTCTTTTTAGCTTTTAAAACATTCAGTTGATGCTATTCTTCAATCGTTTTAGCTACTCATACCAGTCAAGGAACAAAAAAAAATTCAGAATTTAAATTCTTCTGCTCACTCGACTTAAATATCTAGCGGTATCCAGGATACAACGCTCCTTAAGTGTCCGTCCCGTCCTCACGCCTGAACGGTAACATCGATTGTATTGCAAACTTTAAGCTTCTCCAAGAGGCGTAACTCCATCGTTGAAACTCGAAGTTTTCCCTATGTGAAAGCAAAGAAACTATGTACAAACAAGCAAGACACGCACAAGTAAATAAATAAACAAACAAACAAGGCTCACAGACTTTTAGTATGATACTAAATAGATAGATACATAGATGTCGCACATGGCTTCAAAGTCGCTCTCGTAGACTTAAATAGCGAGAGCTTGCAAGCTTCAATGGATCATTAACTTATAACCCAACTTTAAGCTAGGCGGAAATTAAAGCAGGCTTGCAGTAAGTAATTTTATTCTGTCTCATAAAGGGATGCGACAGACCAGACTAACAATCTTGCCAGAAAAAGATAGAAAATGAAGGCTACAGCATCTACCCCCTTAAGAAGATGAAAATTACAATCACAGAAACGAACACTAACAGACTTGCATTAAGAAATATTCAATGGTGCACATAATAAAAATGTCATCTATTTCAGAACACAAGTCCATTAGTTTCAATAAAAGGCACCGGCAGGACGGCTGTAAGGGAGCAGAACGGTCGCGGTAAAGCCGATGGAGCTAAGCATTGGAGCAAAAGTGTCAATTTTGGCCAAAACAGGGGAGAAAATGCCCTCTGAGGACCCAAGCGAAGGTCCCTCCGCATTCAAAGTGGAGGGAAACTCGAAAAATCTTGCCATGAAAAATTTGAGGATTTTTTCTCGTCGGAACAGCTCGGTAGGATACGCGCGTTCGGAGAATATGTAGAGTTTTGGGTGGACGATGATTTGAGAGCGGTAAATTTTAATTACCTATGGAGGGAGAATACGAAAAGTTTAAGTATAGGTAGTGAATTTGTGCTCAGTAAATTTTAATTATGGAGAGAGAATACGAAGACTTTAGAGAAGGTAGTGAATTTAAGAGAGGTAAATTGCACTGTGTATAGAGAGAGAGAGAGAGTACTGTGAATTTTGTTTTGCAGATAATGAATTTGAAATAGGTAGCTTTAGTTGAGTAGAGAGAGTAAGTAAAATTTAGAGCAAATGATATCATGGCGAAAAATTTTCATTACGTGGGGAGAAAGTGCAGAGTTTTAGTAAATTCGATAACGACAAATTCCAAATATGTAGGGAGGAATTGTGTTTATTTCTATTTGATGAACGTGATGTCTTGGTGAATTCTCTTTATGTCACAAGAAAATAGGATATGTTTTAGGTATATGGATTTGTTTCTGGTAAATTTATTGAATGTTATGTAGGGTTTTGGTGGGTAATATATTTTTGAATGTGGCATATAGCGCAGTGAGAATACATAGAGTTGTACGTAGGCATTATGCATTTGATGGATTTATTTAAAGGGCTTTTAGGTGATGTAGCTTCAGGAAGACCATAAATTTTAAAATAGTAACTTCTGTAGGGTCTTAATTAAAAAAAAAAAAACTGTTGGAAGTGGTTTATATATTTAATAATGTCCAGTGAGTATATGGAAAGAATAGTTAGGTGGATCTTTAGTGGATGGTAAACTTGAAAAATGTAAAACTTGGTGTTGAGCTATACGATTGTGTTTACGAAGTCAGAAGGCTGAGGTATGTGAGATACATTGTTTAAATAATTGTGTTTCTGTATTAGCTCGATAGTTTCAGCTAAAAAAAATGCAGTTACCGGAATAGGAACCAAAATATATAACCCAACAGTTTGCCACGTTATTTCATGGTTGGTACGCTTGGTAATGTCTTAGTTTGTTCCCGTACTCTTCTAGGACACAAAAATGTTAATTTCTTAGAAATAAGGTTCACCAGAAACATCGAACAATTTAAATGCGATCAGCTGTTTCATAAACTGTGCATTGATACAAGATAATCTTAAAATGAAACGTAACAGCAACTTTAATGTTATCGGGCACACCTTCATCAGAAAGAATGTAACCGTATACAAAATAATATTGAACGGAAACGTACAACTAACAATCTTGCATACCTTCAGTATATAAAATAAATCTATGCAAAATATATTGAAATACACAACCAAAAAAAAAAATATTCTTGCTTGCAGAATTTTATTCTACTATTGCAAGAGGTCGATCACTACCGGTTAAAATTAGAATCCCTGATATAAAGTATCATTGATAAAAAAAATTATTGAGCAGTCAACTTTGCTACTATTTCGTCACGACAGCAGATACGTCACAGAGGTATAGGAGTTGAAGATAATTTCACGTTCAAAAGGTGCAAACTTGCACCATTTCGTTCTCAAAGTCATCAATGACATCACGCACGGTATTAGTTCAATTTGATTTTTCTGTAAAACTATTATTTCCAGTTAATATAACTTGATATTTCTATTGTATGTCGCAGAGTAATCATGAACAACCTTCATACTCCTATTATTTGAGAAAGTGTTTGCTTTATACCAATTAGAAACTTACTTTTATCTAATCCACCCTCTATTTCCTGAACCAAGATATTAGTCTTAAATATAAAAATTAGCTAACTATGATAAATAAAAGACAAATTGACTATCAGTTTATTTATTAATTACTAAGTAATATTTCACAAATACTTGGAACATATTGCAACAGCAAACAAGGAAAATAAACGAGAAACAATAGCTCATTTATTAATGTAACGTCTATTATGTTTTATGACTTGAAAAATGCGGTCATTAACGGAATGAGTCAATTTCTTAAAAGTAGTACCACCGATGGATCTTGCAGCGACTTGCATGCCCTTCCACAATTCGGTTTTTGAAGAAAACTGCTAACCCTCTGTATAAATTTTGCGCTTGATGATAGACCCCAGATTTTCAATTGGGTTCAAATCTGGAGAATTGGGTGGCCACGCCATCAAATTCTTGTTTTTGAACCCCAAAGAAGCCAGGTATTCTTTTGTAGCTCTGGCTGAATGCGAAGGTGCATTGTCTTGCATGAAAACATGCTTTTTGCGAAGATCCAAAGTCTGGTCGACAAGCCAAGGAACAAGACATTCATCGAGTAGGGCGCAATATTTAGCAGAATTGATTTTAACTCCTTCACGGACCATTGCTGGACCTACAAGTTTATCATTGATAATCCCAGCCCACAACATAATACCACCACCGCCTTGATGGCGGCGAAAACGATGGTGGAGCTTGCCCTCAAATCCGACCCATCCTTTAGATCATCCGTCTGGGCCATCGAGAGTCGCTCTGGTCTCATCTGGGAATAAAACACACTTCATATCCTGTTTCATATAAGACCTAGCCCACTCCACTCTCAGAAGCATGTGCCTTTGTGTCAATGGAGGCTTTTTTCGGGAGATTTCTCATTCGCAATAGTCGCCAAGATTCGGTTTCGCGTAGTTTTGGCACTTCATTCAGACCAGAGCTTTCAAAAATTGTCTTGCTAGTGCTTCCCGGCTTTTTGAAGACTTGACTTGTAATTTTTATGATATACCGCGTGTTCACAGCTTTTATTTTACCTATATCAGACCGTGTCTTCCGATTGGAAGGATCCCTCAAAAAACGTTGAATTGTTCAAACATGGCGGCCTAAAACCCTGGCAATAGACGCACATGAGGTCTTCTTGGTACTTTGATAATGGTTTGCTTCTCTTCGTCTGTTAGATCCTTAGCACGTCCCATTTTGAAATTATTTAAATGGACTAATAGCGTGGCTCACTGTATATCTGTTAAACAAAGGAATGTTCTGCAACCAACCTCTTCAGAATGTAAACAAATATTGCCAGATGAACTAAGCACACAGTGTTGCCATATGAAAACATAATTCTCGTCAGGCAGAAGATTTTCAATGAAAAATCAATAAAAAATTGTTGGACTAATACCGTGAGTCGCAGTGTACGCGCAGAGGCGCCATGAGCCAGTAATACACATTTCAGTTAACTTTCAAAATAGAGAGAGGAACCAGTTAGCCAACCGATTAACAAAACAAAATAAATCTGTGAGCACGGCTAGAAAACATGCAGAAACCTAAATATCTGAAAATTTAAAGAGTAAAATGACATTGCTAACAAAGTCATTAAAGCAAGATACTTTTACACACCTGACTACAACAGCTATATTACTATTATTATCAAAATTGAACACCTGAGCGTTCAAGAACAGGCAACATAAGCCAAATATAATAGAGTAATCCACATCACCCACAGCTCTGATAAGAACCGCGGTAGTGTCGCAGGATAGAGTGCTCAGCTCGTGACACTGAATGTTGCAGGGTCGAATACAAATCCCGGCAAGTGAACTCTTGCAAGGCTTTACGTCTTTACTCAGCATAACTCAAACAGTTATGAAAGGATCTTAAAAAAATTGCAGTAACTGTTAATACTATTAACAGCCACAAATTATTAGATTTTGGAGTTGATACAAAAGAAATCATGGTTTCAGAGCCAATTTGAATTTTTCGTTACCATTGCCTTACTTGGTGGAGGTATACGCTCTCAGAGTGCTCTAGTTAATTATTATTTTTGAAGGTTGTCCGAACTTTTTAAACTCACGACTAGAAGAAGGTGTGGGTTCTCCGAGGCATGTTGATAGAGCGGATGTTGCATTGATGATGACTGCAAGTTTGTTTAACTTAATCTACATAACTCTTTCTGTGGCAACATTTTTTTTTTCTAAAATAAAATTGAAAAAATGAAGTAGTCGAACTTTTTTGTCCAGGCAAAATTCTTATTATTATAATTCCTTTGCTCGTAACTTTTGTTTAATTTATCCTGAACAGCTGCAATTTTACCACAAATTAGCTATGACATGTTACTCAACTTGTGTAAAATTACACATCAATGCTTTCAATAATATTGAAGTATTTAACGATTTTCTGATGAGCTTTAGGAATCCAAACCATTATATTATGGTCGCTACTGTATATGCACTAGGTCGTTCGAAGAACGCATTACTCGGGCACTAGGTCGTTCGAGAAACACACCGATCACTGTGCGGCTAATCTGAAAGCAATGGCCACGATGCGTAGCTTTGAGCCTGTGGCTACAAAATGTCAGAGGCCTCATATTGATCCACACGGGGGCAGTGAGCAGCGGCTTAATATCGCATGCATTGATTTGCTCGCTTTGAAGTCGGTGAACAAAAATCCGTTTTTATTCGACAGCTAATTTTGTAATCCGACAATGCGATGGAAATATCCGCGAGTGAAACGCAAATTGCAATTGCCAAATGCAATAGTAACGCTTAACTGCGCGAATAACAATCGAGTGGTGTTGTGTTGCTGCTGGAAATTACTGACACGCGTTCAAGGGAGATCGAAATTGTGCAGTGTTCGTTTGATTATACTGCTTTATGTATCGACGGAGTCTAAGGCCCAGTGCAGAAGATACATGTTTATTGGCCGCAACCTTTTCGCTGCAATAAATTAAACAGTCAAGAGCAGCATACGAGTTGCACAGACCTAAATTAGAAAAGAATATTAGAACAGTTTCTTCTCTCAAAGCAAAGTCAATATTTATATCTCAAATACTGTTACGTTACAACTCAAATTGGGAGAAATGAACGAAAAAAATTCCCACAAGTGGCCAGTTGCATATAAAAATACATGAATTCTAAAACAAGGTAATAACGTCAAGATCGACTTCTCTACTGCATTATTACCGGTATTATTATTGTATTGGTATTGTCCCGCTATTTCTGAAATTAAGACAATCAATAGATTAGATTAGATTTAGTAGGCGGCAGTAGACGAACCAATAGGCTCATCCCAAATAGACACCGGAACTTACGCCCCGGCCCTCTATGAGCTATTGCCATTATGTTAGTAGGATATAAAAGACTGGGGAAAAGAGAAGAAAAAAAGAGGAGGAAGAGGAATCTCAGCAAAAGAGACGATCATGAGTGCACGCAATCACGATCAAGAGCCACTGACATGCGGAGCTTAGAGACGTCAAACTAGTTGGAGCGGGAGAAAGAGTAAGGCGGATTACGGTAGCTTTGGCCGTCAAGAGTTTGTGACTCCTGGGGGAGGAGTTCTTAGCTGTGGAGGTTGTCTCTCCCAATGTATGTCAAGACCATTTTGAAACGCGTTCACTGACTCCGCACAAACAACATCGGAAGTGAGTCTATTCCAAATGCTGACTATTAAATACGGAAAAAATTACTGACTTAAGGTCGTTCTTTGAGCTTTGTGCTTGAGTTTTTGATCGTTGATTCGCAAGCGATCATTGAGGTCTCTTTCATAGAGTCTCGTACATAGCTCAGTAGGAATATTTTATCTCGGCATCCTGCCGGAAAATTTCGATTGGCTCAGCGCGCTACTACTGGAGGGAAAAAGGCGCAAAGAATAGAGAAAGACACTCGGGTGGACGGCCCCATTCGAGGCCTTCCATACGAGAGAGAGTAGAGAAGTCCCATGAACTAGGTGGGCTGTCTCGATCAACAGCCCACCTCAAGGAACAGAAAGGGAAATATAAAGAATCTACCTAACTTTACAAAACTAACCTCGTTAGTAGGAACTGCGGCCAGATGCAACATCCCCTACGGAGAAGGCACTCGGGACCCTTGGGTGCGTAATGCCCAAACATATTGTGCCGGCCCCAGAAGATGATTTACAATTTTAGGGTACCCCAGAATAGTGATATGTTAGTGGAATATATTATTCCATTACGCGAGTCCAGCCACGAGGGAAAACAAAACTGCAGTGCTGCGAAATTCCCACAGCTCCCGACCAGTTATTCCCATAGTTCAGTTGCCCCATCTTCAGATGACCTTGATCCACAGAGTGGGAGAAAGAAGAGACTTGCAGTAAGTAGCTATCGAGAATAACGTGGAGCCCATGCACTGGGGTTTTCCCACACATGCACTGGGGTTTTCCCACACTCGATCAAGGCGCATGGGTACAGCAAGACGGGAAAGAAAAGAAAGATTGAAACAATGTATCATCAGTAGGCGCAACAAAACTGAAGAATGCACAACACGACGCAGCTATAGATACAGTGTTGGGTTCGTTTTGGTTTTGCTTTAGTTAGTTAATTTCGATAACTGCGCCGAATCAATACCACATCCAACTATCCAGTGCCTAACATGGCTTCACTTCAGCCAGTGAATGTTTCACGACAAAATTCTATGTATATTGAAACAGTTCACTGGGTCTTTGTCATCAAAGTAGAAGTTCACATCAAGGTATAAACGCCGCTTCACATGACAGTATCTTGAACTTGTTCAATCAGCTAATCGCAGAGCGTTTTCTTGTGTTCCTCTAAACTTAGTTGTATTTGTATAAAAGTCTTTGCTTAGCCGTAAAGTCAGTCGGCTAAAACAAGTTTCTCTTGCAGAATTTCTTATATCGTTGCAATTTAAGTCGAAAAACAAATCAAAAACTTACTCGATTTGCGGCTACTTGAAAGATAAAACAATATTCGGAAGATTAGATAAACCCTTACAGTAAACTATTCTGTGAATAAGCCTTCAAAGTCTAGAGCATAAGAAGTAAAGATAAGTAGGCCTAGGCAGCACAAGCAGAAATAAAATTCTCCAGACACATGAAAAATGCAGCAGCGATTGAGGACCATCAAACATTGCAATGCCAATAAGATACAGGAGAATAAAATATGGTGAAAGATATCAAACAATGGAAGTAGATACGAACCAAGAGCATAAAATATATAGTGCATGAGAGACATCAAACAACGCAAAAAAGATCCAAGAAAATTGAACAACCGCACACTCTGCTACATCGTCGATGTCACGTAAATTATACTACAATCTGTTGAGCAGTTAGCGTGCGAAATAGACGAATTGACAACCTGGTATTGAAGGAGCTTAATATTCGAATACACAACACGTTACATTAAGCATCTCTTAAGGTACAATGCAGTGTTTCTGTACGAGCTGTACTGATAAGAGACTGGATGCAAATGTTGTGCGTGTTTGGTGGATTTGCGCGATCGATCGATCGCGCTGCGCATTTGGTGGATCGTTAAAATTTTTAAATGAAAAACAAAAAAAAA
>LQNS02276769.1:11070931-11095668 GCA_001587735.2 Parhyale hawaiensis
CGAATATAGTCCAACTTACCCGAAATTACGGCCTAATACCTACAACATCCACCAAACGCGCAGCGCGATCGATCGATCGCGCAAATCCACCAAACGCGCACATCACAAATACATCACATCACTCCATGTCAAATGCCAGCAGCTGCGTCAATCTCGAAGTGATGATATACGAGCGATCATTATTAATTAATGAGAATATTGTGAAGTAGAGATTGAGATCGTAGAGCGCTGGCAAGTCTTTATGAGGAATATTCTCAGAATGTGGACGCTTTAATGCAAGATTTTACCGTGAACCATGTGCAGTACAATGGAGTTTACTGCAAAGGAAGCTTTGACTTCACTACTACTTATTATTGAATTATTATTATTAAACTTGAGAAGCAATATGATACGAAAGAATCGGTCAACTACACTAATTCAAAAGCTACACTGTGTTTCTGGTTTACTGTATTACTATCAGCAACGAATGAATGATTACTTCCATGCTCTTGATACAATACACAATGCCGGTCATTCTTAGAATAATTTAAAACGGTAGAGTTAAAATATTAACGTTTGAAGTAGACTCAAATGTCGAGTAATATTATGCAACCATAATGATTAGGTATACAAATGTTATTTCGTTACGTAGGGCAAACAATCTCTGTTTTTTTTTTGTTTAATAATAACAACGTGGGATGAATTCGATTTCTTAACTCAATATAAGGAATTTAGTTAAAAATTAAGAAACTAAGTAGGTATGAATCTCGAGTGTGTAATAACTGAGCAGCTTATGATTAGTCATCGACTAGGCTATTTAGTGATCAATGACTGTGATAGCTGTGATTATTTAGTATTTTATGCGCGGGAAATACATTAGATAATAATAAATTGTGAAATATACAATAATTAGCGTACCAACACCGAATCACGATTAAGATACAGTAGCTTAATCATAAGAGAAGGAAAAGTAATTGGGGAACGCTAGCTGCAACAGTATATATTGCACGGAGGAAATAATTGTTTTATAGTAATCAACGACAGAACTTACGGTAAAATTCCAAATAGTAAATACCTAATTAACTATTCAAAAAAGAATGATAATTATTGAGACACCTAAGAAAAATCATTATCATATATAGGAAGGCTTTCACAGACTAGAAAAGAAGAACACTGAAATACCTACGAATGCTGAATAAACTTCATCAGTTCTCAATGCGACCCCTCGCTAAGGCTTGTATTGAAATAGGTATGAGCGCAAATACTACCGAACATTCAATAAAATGGAAATTACAGAAGGCAGTTGTTGATATTAGGTTCCTTAAGATCATGAATAGCCAAATTAAAAAAAAAGATGTTATAGCACTTTAGCAAACAGGCCAAACAGCAGTGCAAATAATATTTGAGTGTAAAATTTGTTGCCTTTCAACTGCAGTTTTATTATGCCATTAACATATTTTCGCTTCTAGACGGAAACAGGAAAAAATTCAAGAAAACTTGAAAAACTAAATAAAGACTTTGCAGACAATAAATACGCTCATATTGAATTTTTAACGAAATATTTACGGATTTATATATGCAATTCTTATAGTTAGTGCAGCATTGAAAGCCTGTAAGTAATTGAACATGGAGTTCAATGATACTTTATAACAAGAAATGTAGAGAATGTTAGAACTGAAAAGAATGTGTTTATGAGTTTTTCGATCATTACTTTTTCTAATAGATTATATTATATTTCAATATATTACTGGTCAATACATCGTAAGTGAAATTTTGTACTTGGTTAATCAAAACATAATATGTTCAGATACCGTACAAATGATGTAGCTTAACCCCGTAGGTAGGCTACGATAAGAGGGAATAAAAAGTAAATTTTTACTACGTTCAAGCATTGACGACTTCACCGAGCAATAGAGCCCAAAAGCATCGCGGCTGATGATGCTTAACCTCGTAGGTAAATTTCCAGTATAAAATGAAACACAGCTTTGTTGATTGCTTGTTTGTCTCGCCAAAGAACAGAACCCAAAAATGAACGAAGGAAAGTGGGCTTCGCTGGAAAGATGACTTTCCGCCGTTGTTTGCTAACGGTAACCTTTCAGTCGTCTCGATAGGGAGACAGGTCCATATTATTTTTCTACTTGTGGTTCCAAGAAGGAGCTTCAATACAGGAGGATGGAGCCCCTGCGACCCATTCACAGATTCGCCAGCGAGTCATCCATATCTTTTATGGCTGTGAGACGCGTTCATGTATCTCATTTTTGGAAGTGACGGAGGGACCAGCAGACAAACCGAGATACTGATATGCGATATGTGCATACGGCGACTGGCTGCAGCCATAAGCGACTCTCTAGCGTCACGGATGAGGCTCCTGGCTCACTCCTCTCTACTAAAGCTCCTTAAGCTCTATCTGTTCATCTGCGCGCGACGCTTCCAGTATTAGCTAGCGGAAAATAGGGTATAATGGATACCGTCACGGGAGGGAACAGCACGAATTAGTCTTGAGCTGCTACTGTTCACAGATGCGAATACCTAAGTGCAGCGCGCCAAGCCAGGGCTTGGAGAATTCGCACCACGTTGCTTTTCCAACTTTATCTGGGAAACTTCTAGACCTATTTTTGCGCTCAGTAGTGACTGCGTAATCTCTAAGCGGTCTGATCAGCAAGTTCCAGTACTTGACTCTTAGGTCCAAAAGTGGCCTCTGACGTTGGCGGCCAAAATGGGAAAAATGGGATTTTCTTAAGAGCTATTATGAACATGTCCAGACACGGTCATGCAGGCAAGGGCCCAAGTGCGTCCCCGCCGTATCCGAGATACCTTCTCAGCAAGAAAAATGGTTGGATATCTTGGAATAAAAATCCTATTTTTCCGGTGCCGACTTTTGGCCGGCAGCGTCAGACCTAAGAGTCAAGTACTGTTGCAGTCTATGTTCGAACCATAGCACGTAAATCCAACCGTTTCTGTGAGCTGACTAAAAAAAGAAAAATAAAAAAAAGATGAGCGCTCCCGGTATAGTACCTCCGTGGAGATAAAGTCGTAGCCATCTTATCTGACACGACATACGTTCTACGATAAGAGTTTTCTAGCCTGAAATCTATTATCTTGTCTTTAATAGACCTCAGGATCTTTCGAGGTTTGTAGGCTAAAGTGCGTAGCAAATTTCAATTGAATAGCTTTACCCTGACGCTCCCTGAATAAGCTGCCGTACCTCTGTGATATTCAATACTACATTACATCTGGGAGTCATTAGAAGACATTCCCTACCTGTTTTTAGTAAAATCGCAAAATTTAATTTTTTACATGTTCCCAAACTGGGAAAATTCGCTCATTTGGATCCCAAATAATGCACGATGGTTGAACTGTTTTAAGTACACCTAATAACATGCGTTTGCTTCTTGTAGTATTGGAGGCAAGTACTTTTGAGATGATATTAAATATTTACCTACTTTAAGAAAATAATTTTCGTTTAGAGCCTGTACGTCAAATCATAATAGTGAAATAGCCCAGCAAACACTTTGATTACCACACAGTTGCTAAGTACCAATGATTGATGCCGTCAAAAGTTTATAAGCTGCTGCTATAACAACCGCTAAAATCAGGATTTGAGAAAACAAGTTCCACCCCTCTTTCTTTGACTGGATTGGAGTCGTGACCCGAGGGATAACCGAATACAGTGGCTTTCATCCAGAGCATCCACTTCTAAATTATATTATAGGTACAGTTTTGTGGCGCAAGGCTTCGTCACTAATGTTTTGTTTCTTTAAAATTTCATTTTCTCATTTTTGTAGTACAGGAAAACTCACCAATAGTTACTAGCCACCGTTACAGCTCACTAGTCTTTCTATTTGACCCAAAAAATCGTTCCATCTGGTCCATGGTCGTCAGTCCCTCAATTCGCTTACTGCAATGTTATCAGCCATTTTACTGCAGGGGCTTCACTAAGAATTATATATATATATATATATAGTATAGGAACAACGTGATGCAAGGACGTGCAACTGGTTTATGCTACCGTATCTATGCTACCGGGTTTAAATCTACGGATTTCAGGCCGCCGCATGAGATGCAAATGCATATGAGACTTCGGCATAAGCTACCTGCCAGTACGGATAACTATGGCTGATCCAGAAGCACGGATTGACCTCACGTAAAACGCCTGTGATAATAACACGCGAGTCTAAGCAATATTCAGCACGCATTCGTTGAATCAAAGTTTACACACAAATACGACAATGGTCGGTGTGGCAGATAGCGAATGTAATCCTTTTGGCAATATGGGATTCAAACATCAGTTTCATTGGCTTCCATTGATTTCTTTTCATGATACGGAACTTGAACCAAGCAGAACTTTGAAAGGATGGTCTACGCCTTATGCGCGTTCAAAGTGCAAATGCTGGGATAGTTACATCGATTTTCGAGAACATTTTCATTGCATAAATATTGGCAAAGTTGTGCTGCCAGATACCGAGATGATGCAACGCAGAAAATTTTACATAAATGCGGGCGCCAGATCGTCCTTTGGTAAATCAACTGGAAATATAATTGTATTTCCCTATTGTTTTTGTTGGATAAGCTCTTGCAGCTTTGTTTATAATATGAACACATGACTGTACAGGGTTAATCAAATAAGACATTCGAGCCAGAACTTGTGGAAATTTTAAAGAACAAACGTTTTGTTCCAAACTTGTACGCATACTCGTATCATGGATCCGAAATACATGAATTGCTATTATCTACGGTCAAGTGGACAACGTACCTGAGACCAAGGAGAAAGTATAAGTGCAAGAAAGAGCTAGACCCAGTCCTTTGTCCCATTCAAGAAAAAAAGTAAAGTTTTATTGATTTCTGGTTTTAATAACGAAATCGAGAGTAGATGATAATATAGTATCGTAGGCGATAACGTGAATCTTCTTTCGGTTTCATTCATCCATCCATTGGTTCGCTTAATAATAGGATTAGACAGGCGAAAATAGGGTGTTCTTGATACGGTCAGGGGATGTTACGATGCTGCGCGTCACTCCAAAGTTTATAGAAATTCATCAAAAATCCGCCAAATGTTTCTGGGTATTTCCAGGACCGATTTTGACGTTCTT
This sequence comes from Parhyale hawaiensis, assembly GCA_001587735.2. Taxonomy (NCBI): domain Eukaryota; kingdom Metazoa; phylum Arthropoda; class Malacostraca; order Amphipoda; family Hyalidae; genus Parhyale; species Parhyale hawaiensis. The sequence goes on from LQNS02276769.1 coordinate 11,076,001, forward strand.
TAGAAGCTAAGCCATTTCTGAGCACCCAACACAACGAATTTCTGCCACTTGAATCCAGCCATCTCGTCGGTTTCTGGTACTCGTGGGAAAAGAGCTCAGGTTTAATCTTCTTACAGTACTCTCGAGCTTCCGAATCAGGAGTGGTTTGAAACTAACTTGACATGTTCTTTCCAAGCTCGTGTAATGTCATTATATTCAGAAGTTTAAGTCTCCATTTCCACAACAAGGGCGATATCACAGAGGAAGAAAAAAAGGGATACCGGTATTATTATACTATGACAATAGGCACGTGGAACCCATGCACGAAGGTGTTCCGACACAAGATCAACGCGCATGGGAACGGCAAGTCGAGAAAGAACAGATGTAAGAAAGATCAGTAGGAGTATGAGATGGGAAGGAAGCAAAGTGGGCACGAAAGATAGACGTCCCGAAGGTTTATCTAACGGCGAAGGTAACCTACACAAGTCCCCTGAGGCGCGGTTTTCCATGAAACGCTCGTGTGATGTCTACGTTATTTTCTAATATTTAAATAACACTGAAAGCGTAACGTGCAGATGAACGAATGGCCGGAGAACAAGCAAAATAACATTATAAACTAGAGCTGCGTTCGGAGACTGCAAACCTTCGCCAAGAAACGCAATGCTAAAACTAGAGCACTCTGAGAGCGCGTACCTCCGCCAAGCTAGCCAACTGTATAAAAAAATTCGAATTGACTCTGAAACCATAATTTTCTTCGTATAAACTTCAAAAACTAATCATTTGTGCCTTTTAACAGTAATACCAGCTTGTACAATTTTCTTGAAGATCCGTTCATAACTTTTTGAGTTATACTGCTAACAAACTTTAAGACAAACATGAGTCAAACACACAAACGAACAAACCGATCTGCACCAAAATTTAATCATTTATGTCTTTTAACACTGCTAATAATCCCTATAAATTTCATAAAGATCCATTCATTTTTTTTTAGTTATTGTGTTAACAAGCACAAAATTAAAAACAGTGACAAACGAACGAACGAATGAACAAACGGATCATTACCAAAATTTGGTCATTTGCTTTTTGTTATATACCTAACAACTCATGTTAATTTCATAAAAATCCATCCATAACTTTTTGAGTTAGGGCATTGAAAAAAGTGAGGCAGACAAACAAACAAACAAACGGATGAACATATCTTCTACTGTTCCTCCAACATACCTAACAATCCCCGTAAGTTTCGTCCAAATCGGTTCAGAACTTTGAGTTATCTTGGTGACAGAAAGACAAAAGGCAGACAAACACGACGAAAACATAACCTCCTTGGCGGAGGTAATAAAGGAAAACTGACAGACAGATGAACAGCAAAGTGGTGGACGCGTCATCGGTAAAATTTATTCACCTGTTCCTTGAGACATATCTAACAGTTCCTTTGGATTCCATGAAGATCCACAAACAACTTTTCGAGTTATGTTTCTAACAACAGATAAACAAACGCCGACGAACTCATAGTCTCCCTCCTTGGCAGAGGAAATAAATGACGAATTAAAGAATTTTGAGCAGCTATATGTTCGATTTTCAAAGATAAACTAAAATTTCGAGTCCATCTACTACCTACCTCCGGAGTCCGGTAGTCGGGGTTCGTCAAAATCGAGCTAAGCCAGGCCCACCAAAATCGAGCTAAGCCAGGCCCACCAAAATCGAGCTAAGCCAGGCCCACCAAAATCGAGCTAAGCCAGGCCCACCAACATCGAGCTAAGCCAGGCCCACCAAAATCGAGCTAAGCCAGGCCCACCAAAATCGAGCTAAGCCAGGCCCACCAAAATCGAGCTAAGCCAGGCCCACTCGTCCGAAACCTCACGCAGGGGCGAGGGCTTCGGCCTGCTGAATGGAATTTTAGACACTAACCTTGAAATAATCACTCACGAGATGGCCAGAAACTCAATCATGCTCCGTAATTTGGAGTTTCCAGCCATGTCAATCGTACTTGGGTTGTTTTTAACCCCTGCAACGCGATTCAAAGTGACGAAACTAACGCCCTTGCCTTGATGTTTCGGACGAGTGGGGTTGGCTAATCGATTCTATTGAGCCCTTTGTCAATGATCTTGTGAATTACGAAATGCATAACACCAACAACAAATAAAGTTTAACTGTTGCCCTGGTGTGACTCCTTATTCTGAAGAATACCCAAATTAGAGGTCGAAAGGCAATAACTTGCAAAATAGAATCTAATCGATGAAAATAAAGGACATCCAGGTTCCATGTATTTAATTAACGTAAAATAATACTTCTTCTGGACGACGAATTTTATTTTTACCCACCTTGACAACGACATTCGCTGAGCATGTCGAAAGCTTGGTAAAAATAAAATTCGTCGTCCAGAAGAAGTATTATTTTACGTTAATTAAATAGAATAGAATCTACTTATGAAAGGGACACAACTCCAATAAACAGACAACGCTTATGAGTTCGTTTACTTTATGGGAAGCACTTCAAGTTAGTAGTTGAATATCTGAGGCATAGGCTGTTAGCTTGAGTTATCTATCTACGTATATATAGAGCACAGAAAATTCGCAGCCCCAAAGTTAGCAGTGTCTCTTTAGAGTGAATTACATTTTACTATTCAAAATAAAAAAATACAAAGCGGAGCCATAGAATAGTCACATAATGGACTCGCGTCATATGAGACACTTATTTTTTTTTTCTTTGGAAATGAAGCAGAAGAAAAAACTGAAAATCAGGCTCTGTGCCTAGGAATTATTCAAGCGTTTTAAAGATTCATCTCAGTCTTAGGAATTATTAAAGCGTTTTAAAGATTCATCTCAGTCATAGGAATTATTCAAGCGTTTTAAAGATTCATCTCAGTGTAGACTTTGGCACCTCGTCATGATCATCTTAATGCCAAAGGTGCACAGAGAAAAATATTTTTCTGAACCAGAACGCATTCCCGTGCGGCAGTATACGTGCTGCAGTTTACGTGCTGCTCGAGCATACCACGGCAAGTATTTTACGTTTCTACCTGGGAAAGCGTGCAAGCTTCAGGACAAAAACATTATTTAGTGTAATTAGAGGGGTAGAACGACAGCTACAAAAAACAAAAATTGTTTCTAGTCCTTGCGCAGCCAAGTTTTGATACATAATCATCATCATCATCGATGTTCAACAGTAAATAGCACGCGCTTATGTGTATTGCTAGTGGATCTAGCCGTCATTATGACGGTAAAGCATTTACGATGATACCTCTTCAGTGATCATACTAGGAACGCTAATTTGGCTGTGAAAGATGCACTGCAATTGCTACCTTTAAAAATCGTAAGAGGTGAGCACGCGTGATTAAATGCTGCTGATCAGCAAAACCTTCCCGGTTCATTAATTCCCTTACTTAATTCCCTTTAAGTAAACACTCAAACTTTAACGAACTGCATCTTCGTATCAATGATACACACTTGTATCACTTCAATTTAGTTTTATTTATTTATTTTGCTGCAACGTAAAGCTGTCATATTAGAAAAAGAAATTTAACTGGATGAAAACACTTACTTTTGCGACACGCCAATTTTCCTCGCTCTCATTCGGCTCTGAAGAATATTTTCCCACTTTCCTTCGTTAGTTAATCTTATCCTCAGTTGACGCGTCGTAAGATGATACAAAATGAAGCTCTGATGCNCTGGATGGAAACACTTACTTTTGCGACACGCCAATTTTCCTCGCTCTCATTCGGCTCTGAAGAATATTTTCCCACTTTCCTTCGTTAGTTAATCTTATCCTCAGTTGACGCGTCGTAAGATGACACTAAATGAAGCTTTGATGCGGCAAGAGTGTGAAACTCAGTATCAGTGACACGAATCTGCTAAACGACACTTCAGGAGCCTGTCTCTTCAAATTCAAATTTCGCAACATAAAAAAGCAAAAAGATCTACGCTTAAGAGAAGTAGATGTTTGCTTTGGTCATTAATAGGCTAATGCAGTTGATGATTCATTACACGCCTTAATATTTGTAAACGAAAAGCTGAACAAAGTAGTTAAAAAAAACAAAAAGAAATGACACAAATCTCTTGGTTACGCAACAGTATTGAGTATTTTTCGAAATGTTTTGATTAAATTTGAAAATCTTAGGAACGCTACATGTTTCAGTAATATGCATTACTGCGTTTGACCATTAGAAAGACCCACAACACCTTAGGTCAATAGTGTCCCATTTTACGACCAGCATTCAGAGACGCTTAGACGCAAGCTTGTTCAATTGGTAGGGCAATTTTTTCTTGTGTTGACTTGAACGTTATTTTAGTTAACTATTTCAAAACAGGTTTGTTTCGTATGTATGAAGAAACGCCTCCAGCCAGTATGCTCTCGTCAGATGTATACGTATTAATATTAGTAAGTGTTCACTCATAAGTGAACACTTCCCTTTCAAGAGCCACGTTCTCTATTCCTGGGTAGTTTTATTTGATTGTGTGTAAATTTAAGTGCTGTTATTCTTAATGATCACCACGGTCAATTTTAACTGTTTTGGTCTTCAGAGAACAATAAAGGTGTAAAGGTGTATTGTCCACGCGATGTGGACCGAAATACGTGGGAAATACTACCAGAACATTACGAGCGAAGACGTTAAAGCATGCTGGCAAGTGCTTAAGATCCCCAAATTCCTCCATACAAACCCATACAGAAGCATGCAGATGCTTAGTTCAGGATAATAATTTTAGCATTTTAGGTTTTCGGTAACTCTCCTTTAGACCTGCGCATTTTAGAATCCCTTTACTAATCAAAGCCAAACCGAGCCTGGCTCACTATTAAAATGGAGGTGGCAACGGTATGCTATGGTGGTGTTTTTTATCAAGTGGCGCTAGTGAATACAAATCAACAGAGGAAGATGGATAGCACCATGCTTCCCGATTTATCTACTTGAAAGAAAGCTACAGAAAGCTGCCGGAATATTGGGTCCTGAGGATTTAACAGGATAATGAACAGAAGCACGCGATTAAATTGTACATCTCCGAAAAACTCTAGTAGACCTGCTAACAAAATCCCGCATAATCAAGGAATTCCATATATTTTTCCAGTGGTACGAAAAATAAAGCCGTGGTTTCGGAGTTCCATCCCACGCATCGTTCGTGTGGACCTTTTAACCAGAACCTACCTAGCGAAAGTGCATAACATGACGGACTAAAGTTTAAGACGTATCATCTTCAGTAAATACATTTCCCGGTTTATTGATAATTTATTGCTACAACATTAAATACCTACCGTCGATCATCCTGCCCACATGCTGTGGTCATTAGATATAAGATCAAGTTGGCGCGTGCAACGCATAGGTACTTCACGTCAGAAACAGGACAACATGTGTAAAAATAGATTGTGTGTCAACGCCCAATCCTGGCGGTCGTTTCTGTCGGTCGGGTCCATTTATGAAATAATAATTGGATCAACTGTGAGTCTGCGACTACCACATAATGCATTTACCATTTTATAAAACAAGGCATAATTTCCGCAGCCGGGTTCGCTATTTTCATCAACAGTTATAATGAAACGTCGACACCTAATTAAATATTAAAAACTTCCGAAACTTACGGTTGTGGGCCAAGACTAGGCATGTCACAGCTTTTGAACAATAAATCACTTTTGCAGAAAAAACTGACTACCATTACGAAACGAACAGTACGTCATATGAAACAAACGAATATCAAATAAGTCTTGAAACCTAATTATTCGCGTTGAACGTAACTTTTTAGCGAGTTCTTACAATATACTGGTACAGTTCAAATGTAAACACAAAAACGAGAAGCTTTCCATGGGAAAACAAGGCCAAATTCACGTAATGAATTATTATAACATTCATTTTGTAACACTGAAATATAGTGCAACAGTTGCGGGATCTGTAAGCGGGACGTCGGAGCTTGGCGCCATACAACCTCACACAACCAACGCTCGCGCAGCACTAAGCGCAGCCTCCCACCCGAGCCTATAAGCCTATCATCCAACGGTAATTTGAATGAGATGCCACGGTTGAAATTTCTATGGCGCTCTATTGAGATTTTCCACGATTTTATAAAAATTAGATCAACTATTTTTCAGGATACTAATCAAGTGAGAACTATATCGATAGTAATCAAGTAAAAACTAGAGTATGTTACCTTGGATTATGTAAATACAAATTTTTTACTTTTTTTTTAAAGTGAATTGTCTAACATTGAAATATTAATATTAACTAAATGTATGGCTATGTTGCAAATATAAACAGCACTTGTAATATAAAAAAAATGTAGCCATTTGCTCGGTTTATCATACAATGTGTTTCTTTACGAGTATATTTTGCTGTTACCTCAGATTATGCAAAAGTTAATAGAAATGTCATACAGAGGAAGTAAATACATGTGAACAGGAATATTTTTATCAAACGTCCCAAACCAAGAACTGATAACCAAAATAATTCAATAAACACTGAAATAAATGTTCAGTAGTGGTAAACATGACCAGTTAATTTTAAACATGGCAACCTCCATCCTTCATGATATTTATAAGGCGATTATCAACAGACTTTGTCAGGTTTGATATTTCAGATAGTGAAATGGAACCTGCAGCTGTTTTTACTGCAATCCACAGGCTTACTTTGCTCGAAAACTGCCGACCACCTTTATAGACCTGCCTTTTAATCATTGCCCAGAGGTTCTCAGTGGGATTTAAATCGGGGCTATTTGCTGCCCAGGTCATAATCCTTTTTGATTTAAATCCTCCATCAGCAAGCCAGTTAGTAGTGTACCGTGCTCGGTGTGAGAGAGCGTTATCGTGCTGAAATACCAATTTGGATCTGCGTGAGATGGTCTGCTCATCAAGCCATGGAATCAAGTAGGCTTCAAGAAACTGGCAGTACCTTCTGCATCAAGTTTAACTCCTACTGCCCCTTCAAATGGATCAATAAGGGTGTCACCTACTATCCCGGCTCAAAACATTACACCTCTACCACCTTGTCGACGCTTAAGCCGAGTCTGTTGAGGTCGGTCATGGAGGATCTATTCAGACGCCCATCCATCTGGACCATCAAGAGTGGCTCTGCATTCGTCAGTAAATATGACGCAGGAGAAATCAGTTTTCATGTTCTCTTCAGCCCATTCGACCCCATTTCCTTCATGAGTTTTGTTAGAAGTGGCCGTTCAATTGCCTTTTTCACTTTCCCTAGCTTCTGCAGAACCTCACATCTTGTCTTTCTGCTTAGTATTAGGCCACCAACGTCTTTAAATATTGCCTTACTTTTAGAAAGTTATCTTCTAGCGATAGAAACCTTCGGATGTCGCAGATCCCGAGCAGTTAATTTTCTCGTTGAGGCTCTATTCGGAGTTTTCCGGTTGACCATACCTTCAATTGCATAAGCCTTAATTGTTTGGTGATCACGCTGTAACTCCTTGGAAACTTCGAGTGTTGTCTTACTAAAAACTAATAACGAGGTCACTTTGATCTTTTCTTCACTGGTTAGACCGCTTTTCTTGCCCATGTTGACTAGAGAGTGATGTTGCATAATCTGGCGTAACAGCAGAGCCCCGTGCGATAAGCGAATGTTCCCAAAACGTGGGAAATGGTTCCGTCTTTTTTCCCTCTAGAAAATTGTTTGTTTTAATAGTTACAACATACAGTACCTGTGCTCTAACATACTATTAATATTTCAAATGCTTACCACTTATCATGATAAATAAGAAAAAAATTGTATATCCATAATCAAAAGTAACATACTGTATTTCAAAAACCAAAAATTATTTCAGTTAGTCGTACTAAAATTCTAGCTAAGAATTAATGTAAATGCATCATATATGTAAGCAGATAACATAGAAACTACTTTGAATGCATTATTTCGCTTAGTCGCACAGTGAGGAATATACTGCGAACCTAGAATTTTTTCACTCAACCTACGAGCCATTCCTCACAATACATTAAATACACATAGTATACGAGTCGAAACATGCCAAATTTTTAATATGTAGCTCCGGGACTTCATAACCAATCCATGACCCTTTTGTTAAAAAAAGTCCTAGTGATTGCCTTGTAACTTTCAGGAATACGGAATTATTTTTATGTTGAACTACAAAATTAAAGCTGATAAACAGCTATTATATCGGGACCACGCCGAGAATATATTGAACGCATTAAATAATTTTGAGGAGATGCCACTATACCAACAATCACTGCTACTGATCTGTTGAAAACTTCAAACAAATATTGAGTGGAAAATAAAATAAATTAATAACAGTAAAATGATGCGTTCTGATTACAACTATTTCAATTGCCATCAATACAATGCCCTTTACTTAGGTAATAGTACACACCGAGTATATAACTCGATATTTATTTTATTGATTTAATACCTGGCTACTTCATTATGAATGTAAAAGTAAGCAGGAAACCAACAATTTGCGACTTAATTCAATACCTTGTCGCTATGCGCGTAATTTCCTTTCAACTCCTATATTGAAAAACAAGTTCCTTCGACAAGGCACTTAAATCGCTTTCAATCGCTCTCAAAAGATAGGAACAGCAGAGTAGCAGAGTAATTTAATTGCTTTTTCGAGGTCTGGAGTTCGCTTTTGGTCAGTAAATGGAATTCTTGGAATACTGGGCATTGCAGCGTCAACGTTTGTGACATTCACAGCACATGGAGAGAGCACTGATAAGGAATCGCAATTACTACTGAGCTTTGCATCTCTAATGCCATTATCATAATAATTAGTGGTCGAATGCAACCGTGTGCACTCCTCTGGGGTCTAGCGGGCATGATCAGTAGCAGCCAATGCATGTGAATTTCCAAGCTGAGGTTTGCTTTCAAATTGACTGTACGTTTACGCCTGAAGCAGGGTTCTATACCTTATTTATTTGCCCTGCTTCTTGATATTACTCAAGATTTTTGAGTCAAACATAAATACATATTCTCATTAATTTATGGACGTATGCAAAAGAACACCAATTCCCTCCCACGAAGTGGTATGACCGTCCATACCTCTTACGTGCTTATTCGCACGTACAACCGGCTGCGACGTTGGGCAGCTCGCACGCCGTTCATGCCACCGTATCTATGATGCTGATTTCAAATTTGTATCGGAGCGCCGTTCGAGCTACATATATTCGCCACAAGTTGTGGGTGGGAATGCATAGTGTGAACCCGGCAATGTGATATTTTACGCCGAAGATCAGGCTGCAGTCACAGTGGGCATTTATATTTCCCATAACACAAACACAAACGTGACTACTGATAGAATGCAGATTTATGGAATACCGCCAATAGTAACATTTGCAATTACTGCAACTATCAAGGAAAAATTACTACAAGAATTGCGTTTTAAAGCGATTTCCCTTTCATGCTACTACTGTTATTACGCTTTTCCTTGTCATTTTCATTATTGTGATATTAGTATGATTTTTGTTATTACAAATGCTATAAATAACTAGAGCACTCTGAAAGCGCATACCTCCGCCAACTGAGGCAACGGTAGCAAAAAGTTAAATTGGCTCTGAAACCATAATTTTCTTTGCATAAACTCCAAACTCTAATCATTTGTGCCTTTTTATATTAATAACAGCTTGTTCAATTTTTTTGAAGATCCGTTTATAACTTTTTGTGTTATACTGTTAACAAACGTTATGGCAAATATGAGTCAAACATACGAACGAACCAACCGATCGGCACCAAAATTTTATCATTTATGTCGTCTACCATTACTAACAGCTCCTATAAATTTCATAAAGATCCATTCATTATTTTTGAGTTATTGTGCTAACAAGCATAAAATTAAGAACAGTGACAAACAAACGAACAAACGGACCATTACCAAAATTTGGTCATTTACTCTTTTTTATATACCTAACAATTCATGTTAATTTCATCAAAATCCATCCATAACTTTTTGAGTTAGCTATGGCATTCAGAAAAATGACGCAGACAAACAAACAAACGGATGGACATATCTTCACCAAAAGTTAATCATCTGTTCCTCCTAACATACCTAACAATCCCTGTAAATTTCATCCAAATCAGTTCATAACTTTTTGAGTTATATTGGTGACAGACAGACAATGAGACAGACAAACACGACAAAAACATAACTTCGTTGGCGGAGGTAACAATGGTATATTTTTAAACATATATTGTAAGCTTTAAAAGTCCAGAAAGCTTTAAGTGGGAACAGGGAGCAAGCAAACGCAAAAAAATGGATTGATGCGAATTGAAAATAATGCTGTGAAAAAACTCTGCTTCTGCGCTCGTTAGTTAGAACTGCTTCTACATACTTGTGGACGATGATTTCGATCTGCGGGTGAAACTTGGCCAGCACGTTTAGTTGTTTAGACACTCGTTAGTGACATTCTCGTTGGAAGAGCACGATATATCTATAAACCTATATAGTTTGGATAACCTTGCTTGTATGTAACCGTGCCCAGTCTTCGCTATAAGATAAGAAGAAATTTGAGAGCTGAACATTTATTAAGACTGTTTCAATGATACAGTACGGGGGGAGGGGGCGTTGTAACCTGAGCTCGGTTGCATAAACGTGTACGTTAAATGTAAAGCGATAAACAAAATGCAACTGATCTGCATCATATAAATATATATCTTTTATTCTTGCTTACTGGTAGAATATTGAATATTCCTCGAGAAGTCAAGCAGATGGTGATGGTGACCCATAGGGTCATAATTAAGCGGTTTAGTACCATAGTTCTCAGTTTATTTTCTGCGGGAATAACGATGATGAAATGAAAGAAGTACAACGTGATTATTAAAAATGGGACTTTATAGACTAAAAAAGGTCTTTTGATGTGGTGCCACGTAGTGGAATTGATTAAAATATTGTTGAAACAAGTCCAAAAGCAATTAACTTGTTTACAATGAAGTCTACGGTTATGACACCAAATATTTTACTATCTCCAGTGCTAACAGAGTGGGTACTGAATAAAAGTTGTAATATTCTATTATCGTCCTTGAGTGACTCTCCCAAAGCAAAGCGTTCGCAGCAAACCAATGAAGGAAGAAAAAAGTGGCATGTAGTAAGTTGAGTTATTGAGGAATCCATGTATTGAAATAAATAAATGGGGAAGAGGAGGAAGAGAAAAAAACAAAGATCATCAGCAGGGATACGAAGAATGAGGAAGCAGAGCGAGTACAAGCAGAAGGTCACACGCCCGAATACATAACTGACACTAAAAAAGCTATTAGGGACCTTCTGGAGAAGAAACTCTCGTAACATAGAATGGGCGAAATTAACTAACTTGACTTGATGAATGTCCTTTAGCCTACCTTTTGTACGACACTGGGACAACTAGCAAAAAATTACAAGCGTCGAATAGTTCAGTAACCATTCATCTTACCCTGGTTTGTTCGACAGAACTGCTTTGTAAATCTTTGTATAAAAAATAATCAGGTGGTCCCAATGTTATTTACTAGGGACTTACGCCGTCCTAAAATAAAGACAGAAAATAACCACTTCCAATATGCCCCTCAGTTTATAGTACTTAATTCGTATTTCTGCTCGGAAAAATATCTTACCCGATGCATTCGTAGATATTCTACTCAATATATGTATGCATCGTCACCTTAGTGTAATCAAAGCTTTGATGCGGGAAAGAAGTGAAACCCAGTGAGCAAGATACTGCCTACATGAGCACATAAAATAAATAATTCTACCTAGCTGGAACCTGTGTAGATTCCACGTAACATTATTTAACTCCTTATTCGTGCCCGGAACCGTATAATGGCTGCGTAGTATGAACTTACATTCCAAATTATTGTTATTAAAAGTTCACGCGTGGCACACCACGGACAGGTAGAACAACCCTTGAATGAAGCACTTTGCAACACCAGGAAGCCTGAGACGCTGCTAAAGGAACTCCAACAAAAAGCCATTAACAGCTGACTTAAAGGCCTGCAGGCCAATACGACCGGAAGCCGATACCAGCAATAAATTCCAAACCTTAACAGGCCAGGGCACGAAGCACCGAGGGAAGTGACTAGTTCAGGCCCTAACATTCTCTAACGTGAAAGAGTGCGCGCGACCACAGCTCGTGAAACTCTCCCAATGACCTTGAAGGCAGGGATAGAAGAATATAACCAAAGCCTCTCATTGTGGTACACCTTATAAAACATGCAGAATTCGGCCACCCCTCTCCAGCGGGACAGGTTCACCAGATCATTATCCGCGCACAGCCTGCTGGCTGAAATAACAAGTTGGTTCAACAGACGCATGTGACTGTCAGCAGCCAAAGCCTAGACCGGGGAGCAATACTCCAACACAGGCAGTAAAAAAATAAAAACGTAAAAGCATCTGCGGACCACCTCACAGTCACGGACCTCGATAGGTAAGATGTGGGTTTCTGAGTATGAGTATAAGACAACCCTTAAAAAGTGTCACCAAACATAGAATTCACCTTACGCAGGAGCCCATTCTTGCTGGAAGCACGTGACACCAGTCGCCTAATACGCGGCTCAAAAGTAAGCTTCTCATCAAAGACAACACTAATAATCTCCAAGGAGCAAGACTCCTGAAGCAAAGTGTCATCTATCTCCAGAAGTGGAAGCTACGGCAAAAGTGTCCGAGACAGACTGACAATCATAGACTTAGTTTTACTACTGGCATTCAGTTTCATACTCCAGGCCGAGCACCATGCAATAGTACGTAAAAGATCCCTATTCAGAGACTGGGTGACAGCATTACGCATGTGGGGAGCAGGTATCACTGCTATCAATGTGGAGTAGTCGGCATAGTTAATTAACGTGTTTTCCAGCGAAGAGAGCATGTCACTAGTATACAGACCGAACAGCAGCGAGCCAAGTACACTACCCTGAGGGATACCAGACTCCACAGCGACTGAGAGACACACTGCGCACGCTCAGAAACAAAATCGCAAATTGCAAAATCGCAAACGACTCCAGCTTGTATAATAGACCCCTGTGGTTGACCCTGTCCAACGCCGCGCTAAAGTCCAACTGTACAGAACGTGCCTCAGAACGACAATCCACCGCAGACTATAAATGGTGTGACACTGACAACAATGCCTCACAACAACCCAAACCAGTTCTGTACCCAAACTGACCAGCAGGAAGTAAACACGTAACCTAAGTAAAACGACCAAGCTTACAAGCGACCAATTTCTCGAAACACCTTCGACAAAATGGGCGTCAGCGTAATGGGTCAGTAGTTGGTGACATGGGGTGACACTGGATCCTTGGGAATGAGAGGAATATTCCTAGTACGCCAATAATGGGGAAACATTTCATGACCGTATCAGGCACCGGAAGATCCCTGCTAGCTTAGGGGCAAGAACGCCACCGGGCCCACACCTCCATAAGGATCAAGGCCCTCAAGCAGCAGTTTGATTGTACCAGATCTGAATGTCAAAGAGGTTAAACGAGCTTCAGGGGGACATCTATGAGGCAATGACAACACATCCCTGCTCTGCTTCCCGTCAAAGTGAGCCGACAGGAGCTCCGCCCTAGCCAAGGGATCGGCAATAATACCTCCGCCGGGACCAACAAGGGGCGGAAACGAAGGTTAAGCACCGGAAACTGAACCCTTTAACTCACTCCATCAACAATGTAGATGGACAATACTCAGGAGAGACTCCCTGGAACGCTGCCTCTAACGATGCTGCGCTCTCTCATGCACACGCTTAGCCTCTGCTATGCAATCAACATAGGTCTGCCACAACTTGCGGTCGCGCGAACGCTGCCTTGCCCGATAATCCGCTTGTTTAGCTTCGAAAGCTAATCGGCACTGGTCGTGAAACCACGGTTTGTCCCGAGACCTCACAAGAATAGTCCTCTTCGAGACAAACCTCGCTAAAACAGACTCAGTCAAGTCCTTAAGCTCAAAGATAGGATCCTCACTGCGAAAAATCTGGAGACAAGATAACGCCCTTACTGCTCCAAAATATGAGACATAATATCTATATAAGCTGTGAGGATTATTAATATAGTCCTAGTATTCCCATCGTATTCACTCGATGATTGATCCCCACAGTGCATACTCGGTCGTTCTACGTAGCTCGGTAGGGATATTCCATCTCGGCATTTTTGCCAGAAAATCTCGGTTGGCTCAGTGCGCTACTACTGGCGGGAAAAAGGTGGAAAGAACAGGACACTCAGGTTGACGACCTCTTTCGAGGCCCTCCATAAGAGAGAGTAGAGGTGTCCTGCGCACTAGGTCGGCTATCTCGATCGACAGCCCACCTAGTGGAACAGAAAGGGACATATAGAGAACCTATCTAACCTAACAAATTAACCTTCTCAGCAGGAACTGCGGCCAGCTGCAGCATCCCCTGCGGAGAAGGCACTCGGGACAGCCCTTGGGACCTGTGAGGATTAGGGGCGATTGGCCGAATGGATGAATCGATGGATGCATGGACGGAACCACGAGCAGAATCCCGGAATCCCAATAAAGAGGATTGATCCAAAGTGTATTAGATGATTGCTCTTCGTGCCCCGTATGCAGCATTATATGCACAAGAGAAATCCATTCGCTCAGCGATAAAGCCACCGGTGCTTTGCCAAATTTGAGAACCAGGCACAGTACTGAAGGCGTCTGATGTATCTCTTAGCGGTAGCAAGGTCACTACTTCGTACTTCCACTTCCTTTCCACACTAAAACTATATTTGCTACTGTATGAATGAAGTAAAATATTAATGAAGAAAAAGTAAAATTTACTTCAGAGCAGGAGTACGAACAGGAGGGATAAAAACGGAAATTTGTCTGCGTAAATGATTTCTTGCCGCCTTTTTGCGACGGAGGCGGCACATACGAAGGACCTGCTGAGCTGTCAGAAGTAGAGTAGAGAGGGCAACCGCAAATACTTTTCGCCTTCAGTTATTTAATATATCAGGAAATTAAATGAACATTTTTAAATACTGGAACCCAGGGTTGCCGAAACTAATAGTTTCTTTCCCTATAGATTTGCAGATTCTACTTCATCAGCTTAATGGTAGCGTCGAATTACTAAATTATCCCGCACTTCAAAGTCAACATCTAGAAAACACTTTTCTCGGGCGCTGTCGGAGCTATAACTGTCAACACGTTCAAAAATCGTCAGAATTGACATTGGGAATAGCTACCTCGGCAGCTTCGGATCCCTAACTCTTCCGTAAACCCCATCCGAAGAGAATTTAACTTACAAGCTGCTTCATTCTTCAAGAGGCAGCCTTGTTTATTATCTTCCACAAGCAGGCTAATACTGAGCCAGGCGTTCCAATTCCAAGCTCAGTTTCTGATTGGACCCTCAACTCACACGTCATCAAGATCCATAGTGAAACTGTGTAGCGTAAGTACGGTAGCATGAACGACTTGTGAGCTGAACGTCCAAGCATAAAGTTGAGAGTGCAATGTGCATCATCTGGCCCCGACATGACAATTAATATGCTGCAACCCAACAGTTTTACATACATACTCATCCTCTCTGCTGCGCTTTGTTTCGATTCTCCTATGCTTAAATGACACACCAAACGCTCGAAGTGAGCCGAAATCTGGGCTTGGACTCCTCTCTGGGCATGGGTCTCTTTGTTCGTGTGTTGTCCAGTTTGTGACCTAATCTTGAACGAAGTTTAGTCCAAAGCAACGTAGCTGGTGTGTGTTAGAGTTTGTGTAAGCGATCTGCTACGACTACGCACCGTGTCTTCAAAGGCATTTATCACGGGAAGCTACCCACAAAAAGTCTATTAGGAAATGATACACTGATTCTAGTTAAAAAGGATGCATCCGTGACTAAAGCGAGGGACTCTCAGGCCGTCCATCGCCATCGGAAGAAGTTGTCGATAGTGCTAGAAGAAGGTTTTTTCGCAATCCCAAGAGGTCGACGCACAGATGTAGTCGGGATCTGTCCGTTCTAAACATCATAGAAAACAACACCCTACACAAATGGTTCAAGTTTACTCATTACATGCTGCAACTGGTTCGAAAGTAATGTCTGTAGGGAAAGAAATGCTCGCCAGAACTAACTGATGTAGGCCAATGTAGGGTGATCGCCATCTGGGATTACGATGCCATTTTACAGGATAAAATCAGCTAAGAAAATAACAAAAACTTCATCATTATAGCATGCCGGAGCGAAGCAAAAGCGAGGTTGGATAGGCAAACTCGTGGGATCTCAGTAGTGTATAAAGCCGCGAGATACTCGTTATTGAGGGTAGGTTCCCCTCGCGCCGCCGGGTCATCGCGCCGCCCCTTCCGGTTTCCCGGGTCCCGCCCACTTCCGGTTTGCGCCCCTCCAGACCCCCGCTAAACCGGTAGTGCATTGGCCGCTATAAACCGGAAGCTCACGCGCGAGGGGAGCCGCGAGGGTAGGTTACCGTCAAAAACGAGTATCTCGTCGCCTTATACACTACTGATCTCTATTATGTGTCCGAAATGTCTGTTCAGGGCTTTCAGTGCCTAACAGACAGTTGTAGTGTGATATTAAGCTAGCTGAGGGCTGTAGGTTTCCTCGAGTACAAGGACTCTTAGTGCGTTGGAAATAGACCTGTTGGTCCGTCTACTGCCAGCTATCTAACCTAGTATTTTTTGCATGCACAAAAACCACTAGAATATGCATTTAACTTTTGGTTTAATAAACATAGGTAAACGAGGAGGGGTTTTGCAGTCACAGTGTACAGGGTTCATGAACGTAGTTCATGCAACCTATGCATTTTTAGACAAGAATACCAACCAAATTCCGAAATTTTACATGACTTTCTTGTCAACATAGAACATGCATTACTAACCCAATAGCCGCACAGTCACCTTTGCATATTTTACTAAAGTGTTCTAAATCATTTCCACTAGTCAACAAAATAATCTCAAGCATGTCACATTTTTATATCTACTGGTGCTCGTAAGAGCAGAAGATGCAGTTAAATATTTTAGTAATATTCCTTTTAGCGCTACGAGCGTGCGCTATTCCGTTATTCATATTCCCTTTGTGTTAAATGGGTGAGAACATTGCTGTCACTTATAAAACAAAAACCGGAATGGAATATGCAGAAGTTATTGGAGCAGGAGCGGGAGAAGATTAACTGAACACTGCAAACACACCCAATAAAAAATAATAGTGAATTAACATTGACTTTATATTGGAAACAGTAACAACTTATAGGAATATAAATATACAGCAAAATAATAGAAAATTAAATACGACATAAAATCAACTGGAAATTTAAAACAGTATTCAATTTCTGTCTCAAAGTGGCATGCATTTATATTATAAGTAGCGCGATACCTGGATAATTAAATATACTGTCTTGCGGGAGCGGTTTGGCAACTGCAGATATTCAGTTGCCTTCAGAGCTCCATACGGAATGAGAACAGCAATATTCAACTTCAAACAGGTCATAAATCGTATGACTCACGAGACTCTGCAATATGTAGCTACTTGTCTTTTCTAGACGCTAAGGTTACGTTTGATAGAGTCCACCGCTGATTTCTATTTCAGGGTGTGCTGGAGGAACAAGCTTATTCCTTATATTATTAAGACGGAAGAGTATTGGTTCATAACTCAGGAATGTTCAGTAAACCTGAAAATAGATGTGTTTTGTGTTCACCGTGTGGTGACACTGAGACAGGACGGGTAGACTCACAATCCATGATTGTCTTCAATATTCTCACTGACTACATCCACACCCAACTGAATGCAGCTGTGGTAGGGAGTCATGCATTAAACAGTAAATGCTTCCAATTATGATGATGAATTAATTGGTTCTGGTTTCCCCATTCGAGAGGGTTACTGTTACTAAAACTACTCATTCTAAATCATAAAAACGACGCAAGTGAACTCTGTACACAAAGCTCAACAATACTTTGAAACGGTCTGAGTGCATATAAGGCCCGTAGAAAATGAATCTTGGTCACCAGTAAATTCAGTACAATCATTGGTGGAAAACTTACGTAAGCGGCTTCTTTGCTTGGGTCTGAATATCACTGACGATTCCCGTGATGACCAGGACAAAGAATGAAACACGAAAGCTCCATGCAACCTAGGAGTTTTAATAAGAAAGAGGTAGCAACGGCTATGGAGATCTGAAGCTGATTTTTCCCGCAAGGCTGAAGTCTGGCTTACGCGGTGATTGGCTGCTGGAAGCCTCTTATTGGTGGGTAGGGATGGCTGAGTGCGTGTGATTGGAAGGAAGGGAGCAGTCAGCGAAGACAAAGAACTTCTCTGGCCAGTTCTATGAAATGTGGCTGCGCTCCCTCCTTCTATCGAGTCTCCTTGCCTGCCACCCCTAGAAACTTTTGATGTGTGCATCTCACCCCTACAAAATTGATATCCTATATAATGATAAAAAATCAAAATTATATCAATTTGAGCGCTTAGTAGCAGTTGGTTTGTTGGTCTGTCTTTTTTTTTTTTTTTTTGTCTGTGGTACAGAGGACCTGAAAGGGAGTTCAGGAATAAGAAGAAAGAACGATGTTATAAAGAATCTCATACAGCACACGGGGAAACTTTACTCGTTACAAACGCAGCAAGAATATCGCACTGTAATATTCAACTTTCACGGGTCCTCTGCAGAGAAGAAAAACCTGCGCTATTTAGAATTCTTCTGTGCTACTTTAAGAATAACCAGAAACTGAAGAACTTATAAGATATTGCTCTCACCTAAATCTTCCTACTGATCCTCAAGTAGAAACAGGCACCTGAAGGATTCAAGCTTCCTACAGTTAAGTCCAGTCATAGTAGAAGACGAAGTTATGGTGCTGCTGAGGTGTTGCATGTTCTGCAATATGGAGAGTTCACTAACTTAAATGTACTCCTAGTTGTACCAGCATTTTACTGGCATCACAAATTTGGAATGAGTGTGGTCCTACAATGGGTCATACCTCATAAAGGGGCGACGGGTAGAGAAGTTACTGTACTAACAGAGCAGCCTAGCTAGCCCACAAAGAAATCAACGTTATAGGTAATATCTAGGTGAGGCACCAAAAGAGAATCTACCAATAACTAGGTAGCTTTTGGGGTACCTGAAGAGGACAAATGTTGAATCCAGCAATATATCAAGACTTTCAATCAGTAGCTACCTACCTTGGACCTCAAGGAGTAACTGCGGCTGTGGAGCTGCAAATCTCTTTCACATGCTAAAGAAGGTGCTCAGCAGCAACTATATATTTACACTTGTGGACCCGGCCGTGAAAAATGACGGCACAGAATGCTCATCAGGGTAGCTATAGCTATAGCCTGATTTTCTCTGGAACGATACGATACAGAGACGGACATAAAATGTATGTCGAGTTGCTCTCGAACTATGTATGTTGAATTCAGTGTTGCTTAAAAGAATTAAGGCGAGTCGTAGAAGAGAAAAATAAGTATTCTACGGAAAGGAACGATCTTGACCCAAGTCTTCGAACAGAGGATACCTCATCTACGAGTAAAAACGACAATGTCTGTATACGGAGGATCGGATGAAAAACCTCTGTATCATACTAAGTCAAGACTTGCAACTATTTCACGAATAGATCTTCTTCCTCTTCTCCTCGCAAGTATATACACTAGCGGGCAAAATATGAGAACAATTTTCATTATTTGAAAATAGAGTTTAACTATGTAGAGTAGGTTAAAGAATCATTTGATAGGGCCTTAGGGAATGTATTTAACATATTTCTACAAAATATCAGGACAAGCATAACTATATTTAATACATTAGAGCAATCTAACAAACAATAACAAAAATTGAACAGTGCAAAATAAGAGAACGATCGTCTCTAA
>LQNS02276769.1:11100205-11123797 GCA_001587735.2 Parhyale hawaiensis
TAGAGACTTGACTTCATTTCACCCGTATCATATCTACGCTTTCATTTTTCTTTACAAAAATTTTACTCGCTTTGCTGGTAGCGGATGGCATTCCTCATAGGGTCTGAGGCGTAGCCAAGATACGCCCTGGGTAAAGAAAACGGTTAGTGTTGGGTATCTATGTTCTAACTTTATTACTCGAAGAGAATATGCTGCTGGGAAGGCATCAGCCAGTACAGTGCGATGTCTGAGGAAATACATCTTCAGATCAAAAGAATACTCTCCAGCGAATGAAACAATTGACCAAATCTATTTTCGTTTATTGTATACTGCTTTGTATTGCATTAAACAAGACACAAGTGCGAATTCTCTGCTGGGAAACCATATGAGTGATACATTTTATAAAGTGATAGCATCAACAAATCGTCGAATTCTCACGGGACGCCCACGCTTCACGTTAGAGACGGACCGCGTAACGATAGACAGGGTTGAGCGGCGGATGTTAGTTCAGATGTGTGGATTAAGCTAGAAGCACTACCTGTAATTAAATAAGGTGAGTGAAAGCATTTGCTAACCGTGTGTGTCACGCTCTTCACTAACAGATAGAATGAAATTAGAGTGTCCCGAGGTACTCTTGGATACGACCCGGGAAGGGATCAAAGGAAGAAATAGTCAAATTCATATTTCAGCTTCTATGCGGCTCGCAGGTCTAGGGTAGACGCTTCACGGCCAGACTTGGGGCATTTTCAACCTTGGTAGCCGTGATACTGGTCCAAGGGCATCATAATTAAAGAACATTTCTTTTGTTTGTAGAATTTCCACAGATTCCTTCAGTATTAGATAAGGAAAAATTCTGATGATACGGGACTGAGATATCACTGAAGAATATTGTTTCTGTTCTGTGGAACTTCTAAGGGGTTCTAGCTGCACCCACAGCAGCGTAATCAGAAGGGTAGGAAGCAACGTTCCCATTTTTCGTAAGACTGATTTCGTCTGGATTAAGAGACTGACGTTTTTTTATGTGGTAGGTTAGGTTAGAGGAGCTGTGTTAGGTTAGGTGCGTTATAATAGCGAATAGCTTAGATTGCTACATCATATAAAATGAGAGCATTAACTAATCGGTGAATTCCCACCGATCACGTTAGCTTATACAGCATAATTAGGCTTGGATGGACAGACATTGTTGAGTTGGAATGAGCGACGGACGTTTACTCAGACGGGGTGGGCTACGTTATAAGAGCTGCATTAGGTTAAACTGAGGTAAATTGCAATAGTGTAGGGTGGGTTGGTTCATTGTGGAAAGTATAGTCTATATTCAATCGTGGAATTCCACGGGTCCCGCTAGTTAAAATAAAAACTGTTATACTCCTCGATAGGAGCATAAAGAAACTGTGCGTTTCATGTGTAACACACAGATACAATTCGGGAATATTGTTTATTTCAAAAGAATGTTGGTTCATCACAATATAAAGAAACATGACATTCATTGTTTCCAAGGATTTTTATAAGGTATTAGTCAAGTGAAGAGGCAATTAAGGGTTGCTATTTTACAGGACATTTTCGACATTTTTGACACTGAAACGTCCTCAAAGATCTTCCAGGCATATAAACTACCTGAAACTTTCCTGTTGACGGCGGCCCACAGATTCTCAACGGGATTCAAATCTGGGCTAATTGAAGGCCATGCCATCCTAAAAATTGCTCATATTACACCTAAAAATTGTTCTTATTGCACCTAAAAATTGCTGCTATTACACCCAAGCAATAGGGGTGGAAGAAATAGGAAACAAGGAAAAGACAGAGATAGCAAAAAATTGAAGGGACCAAAACATGTCGGATAGCAAACGGTAATAGTCTGTCAGTGGATCAACGGACTCTTATATCAGTTTCAAATACCAATTTAGTATACATTTCGCTTATGCTCTGACAATTTTTTGCAATGGCGAGAAATATTGTTGCGAATATCTTGCTTTACGATATGTATTCCCCGAACGAAAAACGTTACAAATATTTGACAGTCAGGTTTTGAGTTTCTGCAACTCAATTATATCTTTACCCCAACAAAAACATTGAATAATAATTTATTAGGGAAGCAGTTGTGATAGCGTGTGACAAATACTTCGATGCTAGTCGCGTTTAAGATATAATGAAGCGTTTTGCCGGCTTAGCCGAGGCCGTCGAGATAGAGACTAAACTAATATAGCTTTGGATATATTTTCATAAAGGAAGTAAATCACAATAAAAATAATATCTGCCTTCTTTCTGCTGTTGCAACGGTAAAAACCACTACTGGGACGCAGCAGTTGCAGGTATTGGAACCAAGAGACTATCGTGCGAAACCCCCTTTCAACAGCAATTTGACGAAGTGCTTCCATTTCCTGTAGCAGTTTTCCAAACGTCCAGAAACAACGCAGATCACTTGCCCCCCGGGCTGGATTTTAGCAATTGATTAAAAAAACTTGTAAAAATTTCAACCAATCTCGGGAATTTAATCACGACGATAATTCGCTCAGTTCGGTCTAACTTGTGAAAAACTTCCAGTCCCTTAGGACGGGCTAAATTAGAATTTTCTTTTAATCTTACGCAGTTATAAAAAAGCAGTAATAAGACGAGGACGCTAAGATGATTGCGAACTGCGTTGGCCTCAAATTTTCCCCTAAGTTGTTCCAATGCACAAATTTTAATGTTGTATTAGCGGCAGAAGTGCTTTCTTAAACCTAAGGTATAAGACATCCTAAAAAATGCTAGTAACTTTCTAGTTATGCTACATTTTCCATGAAAATTTGAGTATTGCTTCTATATGACATGAGAATCCGTGTATATAATCAGTCTTATGAATATTTCTAGAAGAAAAGGTGATGACCAAAAGTACAGTTTTATGGGTGGAAATTGGCATAAGACACTTGAACAATTGGTCTATCCGTTCTACTACACAATGCCAACAAAAGAATAAATTCACATTCAGTTCGTAAACGACCCTAATTGTCGTCACGATTTACCACAACACATGAAAACAGCGATAAAGTGGTGACTACAATAGAATAAGTAGTTATTACACAATTTTCTATGTCCTTTAAATACTATGTTAATTGAGGAACGGTGTATATTTCATATCTTAAGCGATGTCTCGGTATCTAAATCGAGGCTTTTTTTTATCGAATTCTATGTTATTCGAAACTAGGCTATGTTGACTTGGGTTTCCTTGTATGTGGTACATAGGTCAGGTCAGATTCCATTATATTGGAATAGGAAAGGTTAGGTCAGGTTCAGCTGGAATAGGTGCCTAACTAATAAGCACACATATTATAACTAGGTCCATGAATCCAAGGTAGGTTACATAAATTCCGGCACCAAAAGAAGTTCGATGAGATTATTGGAACCAGCAACGACCACGAATTCGTTCATAAGTTGTTCCAGAACACGAATGTTAACTTTGTAATATTGCAGCAGCGGTGCACTGT
This sequence comes from Parhyale hawaiensis, assembly GCA_001587735.2. NCBI lineage: Eukaryota > Metazoa > Arthropoda > Malacostraca > Amphipoda > Hyalidae > Parhyale > Parhyale hawaiensis. The sequence goes on from LQNS02276769.1 coordinate 11,103,646, forward strand.
TAAGCCCGCTCTACACGGAAGTCAAATTTATCATTTAAAACGCGGTTCAAGTTAAGCGTCCTGTGAAATGGACAGTCAGTTTTGTACAACTAATTACGTAACATTCATTCAGGCGGCTCCCTGGGGGTTTCTACAGCGAAACGTTGCGAAATTTTCTTTCATTTTTTTTCTTGAGGGGTTGGAATATCCGTACTGGTTGTAGTTCGTCAGTATGACGTCATAGCCCGGATAATCTGCAATCGACTGCAGCCGTGCACTCCTCTGAACCCATGTGGGCATTTACCTAGAGCATAAGCTGCCAATGTGCATGTGGGTTTCCTAGTTGGCTGCGGTCAAGAAGTTAACTTTACCTTTTCAGTCAGGTGGAACAGGCCGTGTTCGATGATAGTAAAATAAAAGTTCCACAGGGAAGAGCTTTCGAGGTTCGCCAACTGCATCGATTTTGTTACCCTAAACTTCCATTTTTTCACAATAAAAAGGAAAAATAAAAACCTGATGGGTAATCAAATCAATTCAAACAAATGCACAGACCCAAGTAAAAAAATACACATATATAATGGCTGTCATCATGTTGTACCAGTCATAATATTCAAAATGTCTTCTTTTTCTAGAATATAGCAATTTTTTCTACTTTCATTTGCCTGCTTCTTCATTTCCCCCTATCTTCCCGTATTTTTCAGTGTTAAAGATTCAGGGGTTCTAAAGCTATATGAGAAAAACACCAATTGTATAAAGACATTTAGGCGATCCCCACTTTAAGAAATAAGAGAATATAAAGACGACTCAAAACTTGATATTACCAATAAAAAGGACTAAAAGACCTACATAGGTGTTTGCATCTTCCATTAATTTATTTTTTAGTCTACTAACTCATTGGTCTATTTTTCGCCACAATAATTGAAGCATATCCGGAGGTGGCACTGATAACCGATCTACAGGTAGCTTGGATACGGCAGCGGCACGGGTTATGTTAATTAATTTACTGTATTTAATTAAATAATTAATTATAATAATTAATCATGTACAAACAACAGTACATCCCTATTCGAAAATCACTACATTTTGTCCAATATCTGCAGCTATATAACGAGCGACGTCAAATAACCGACTTGGCATTTCCGACTGGGATACTGAATAGACTACTACAATTTTTGCGGTATTTTTTTAGGGCGGATAAGAGGATGGCAATGTAACATGAAGCACAGGCTTTGATTCCTCCCTGGGGGGAATGGGCTTCTGCTGTATCTCCTGCCCATTATTTAATCTAATCATGTCTCGTCTAAGTTCTAAAGTCTTGAATCTGGAGTATACAATCCATATTATAAATTCTATACTCTAGCAGAATCCCGACTCTACAGTCCAACATCTCGAAACTAATCAATTTCTTTACAAATAATCTCGCAGTCTTGTACGAACTTAAAGCACCATTTTTCTTAGTGCACAGAAGAGGTCGGATTTTAAAGCAGAAGAACGGAAAGTCCGGAGAAAAGAAAACAACAAAGCGCTCAGCACTTCAAAATGAGAGTAAAACGAGGACGATGGACTGTAAAATGGAGTCGTAAAGCGTACTCAGCATTTTGTGCTCACTACAAAAAAGAAGAAAATTTGCAAAAAACACAGAAGAAAGAGACACAAGCAGGTCACGGAGCGAAAAGATCGTGACTGCTGCATCGGAAGATACTCAGCGTGACAGAACGACACGTCAGGGACCTTTGGCACGGCGCTCGAGTTGTTCTATTTGTGGAATTGGGGGGTAAAAACTCGAAGTCTCTACGCTTTCTTTTGGTGAATGTGCCGCACTGAAATTTCGTTCATGTATGTTGTAGCAGAAACGTAAAATAGTGACAATTCAAACACTTTTACAAAACATTTAGCAAAGACCTTCGAACAAATTTGCCTACCTACATTCATTCTATTCAAGTTTTCACTAAAACAAAGCACCAATGTGACTGTTACTAACGTTATCATAGCTGGTAGTATCGTCTCAGGAAGGTAAATTAAACAGGCTCATGACTAAAACTTATTAAAATTAGACGTTTCGGGAACTGATCCCATCATCAGTATATCTGAAAGAGAGACAAAACGATCTATTCAAGTTTGTTCTAACAGACGAGAAAACTATTACGACATCGTCGAATTTTATGATATATTTAAACTTTTTTCTAGTTAATTTGTTGCATCCAAACAGAAACGCAAAAAATTGATAATATCATCGATTTTTTCGAAGCATTTTGACACTTTCTCCACAGCTTTCAGTAAGACGTTTGTGGCTGTCACTCGTTTTATTAATACTAATAATTAACCAATGAACTACTGTATATTCAAGAACATACACTGTATCATATATGCTATTATGCAGGTGTATGTTTTAATAATCATGAAAAACGTATTAAAGATAGAATGCTAAAAAAATTTTGAAAAATATAGCTTTTATTTAAACAACTTATGCTCGTTTTTCAAAGCAAAATAGTAAAGCAAAATAGTTAAGTTTTTATTGCATTGATTTTAAATTGATCGTAGCAGTGACTGAAAAAATTTGTCCCGAGGCCCGAGAACCCCCAGGTGCGATAAAACTTTTCTATTTCGGGCATACCATTTGTCCTCCTCCTACCTTATCGTCTCAAACGAAGTTGACTTTCTCGGAAATTTCTTTAAAAATAACGGTTTTCCGCACTATCTTCTGGTCCACTACTGCAAATTGTTCCTAGACAAGCTGTTCGATCCCGGCATTGGCAAACCTTCTGTCCGTAAATTAGACTTCTTTCACTTGCTTCCGTACTTCAACGAAGCCTCTGTTAATTTTTGTTTTTGATGATGGGATTTTAAATAATCCCGAAACGTTAAATTTTATCATCTGACTTCCTGACTTAGTTTGATGGTTATTTCAACCAAAGGGCAAACTTCCGAGTAATTAAAACAACCTTTATTTCCTTATCAGTAACAGGTGACTATATTTTTTTATCCGGGGATCTTATTTACATAATAACAGATTCACAACGTAAATTGGCTCCAATTACGAGTGTAATTGTATCAATACCTCTATACTTTCAATTACAGTATTGTTTATATCGAATTAAGAAAAAAAAGCTATTCAGATGCAATCTGTCATTGGTAGGTGGTGTAATATAGATAGCACTGCGTGATAATTTATTACGGCAATGCAGAAGCCTCGATCCATTTATGTTCCGCGTGTACTTCAATAAAATGGCAAAATAAAATAACCAGCTTTAAATAATTAATAAAGCTTCCGTTGCGAGCAAAGTGCCTTTGATATCTTGCTACTTTTGTTTACAATAAAAAAATGGAAGTTAAGTTTGCTTGAACTCCCCCCTTCCCGGGGGGGAGCATATGATGGGCCATAGGCCATAGGGTTAGGTTAGTGTAGGTTCTCCCATCCTATGTTATGGGGAGCAGCGCCCCCAGGGGGACCCTGCAGGTTACCTTAGGCATTAACTGAGCCTTCGGGACGTCTGTCTTTTGTGCCCACTTTGCTTGCTTCCCATCTCTTACTCCTACTGATCTTTCTTACATCTGTTCTTCCTCTTCTTTCCCGACTTGCTGTACCCATGCGCGTTGATCCTATGAGGAACACCCTCGTGCATGGGTTCCACGTGTCTATCGTCACACTATTTGTCCCTTCATTCTGCCTCAGTGATATCGCCTTTGTTGTGGAAACGGAGACTTAAATTTCTGAATATAATAATAATAACAACAATAACGCTTGAACTAAGTGGTTTTGGAATAAAATTTGAATAAATGAAACCATGAGAATTTGCATACTGAAGTACTTCTTTTAGATGTAAACAGGTAATTTGGGCAACCTGTCCTAATACGGCTTTATTTTTTTTTTACATTGTTGTAGATAACAGACTCATTCTTGCGCACTATTAGTAAAATATTTACCTAAGGTTATAAAAGCTGTGAAGTCATGGCTGTGGTACGTGTGATGCGTGATTTATTGAGAAATTATAGGATATTTGGAATATATTCACTGCTTTTTTTTGTTATTTGAGACTAACGAAACGTTTATATATGTAACCAACACTGTTTTGTGTCCAAAAAAATATGTGTCAAGAGCAATTGATTTCGGTGGTTTTTAAACGAAGCTCACCCAAAGTTCGCATCGACGGCATCAATAAGCAATTTGCCGTCGCTTGCTCTATCTCTGTCAGTCGCCAGAGTAGCAGCGTCGTCTATTGGCCGACGTGCTGTGACGGCAACGAAAGTTGCTATTGTGAATCAGGCCGCCCTGCAGCCTTCATTGCATCATGTCTCGTTCCCACAACAACAGCAAAGCGTCACCCACGTAACACGCCGGTGAATAATCCCAAGAAAGCTGCAGTCCAACCATACCCTTGACCACATCAGAGTTCCCATGAGGGCCTAGACCTCACTCCGGGTAAGGGTCAGCTACAGCAGGACTTGAGGTACACACGGCAGCTTGTGCAGCACCAGGAGCTTGAACCGCAAGTCCTCAGCACACACAAGATAATGACGAGACCTACATACAGGAGCACCTACACACGCAGATGGATCAGGTCGGCTACATCAGTTGTTGCTGGGTTTCCTCTAAGAGGGCGCAGATTGAGCACCACCCACCCTTTTTGACGGCATGGAGGAAATACGTTGAGGCGTTTCGGTCCCCCAGGCAAAGGTTGCAGGCTCTGATCGACGTTACCACCCAAGTGGAGCCGCGCCTCAGTTAGATCAAAGTCCTGAAGGGACCAAATAGGGGAGGATTACAGCGAATTGCAGTGGGTAGAAACACACTACTCCTCACTGCAGTTGGGGGAATTTTACCAGCACCTCGGTCCTGGCGGTCAACGCAGCAAGTTAGGTACCGTTGCAGGTTAAACTCTCTAGGAAAGTGACTATTAAGCAACAAGCAACGTTTGTTCTAAACCTTGGGAGGTGAAACTTGTAAATATAAATCAGAAGTCTATCAAGTTCCCGGGGCAGAAGGCACATCAGTCATCACCAGGTTCAGAATAGCACCATCCCTGTGTGTCAGCCGAACCACCATCTGGCGACAGAGGATATTGTTTCAAGTAAATTCATACAATGAATAAGAGCAAGGATATTGCATTTCTATTAATTATTACGATATTTAGTGACAGGGACCTTGTATTTTTTGTAGATGTAGATCTTACTAGGGGCTCAGGATACTCGTGTCTCTCTCATTCACAATACTTTATGCACAAATTTTGATTATGGAGACAAACCGTGGTTGCAGCGCACCAACAACAGTATTCTAACCATTGTTCTTGACCCGCTTTACTGGAATGAAGACCAGTGTCTTGTGCCTAGGAATGCAAACTAGATTATCCAAATTAATTAAACTCATAGCAGCTGCTCTGCTCCCTTCAGCTGCTACAGTACTTGTATACAACTGCCTTTGCTGGTGCGTATATTAGCAGCTATATGCAATCTGTAAACAAAGCTATTCTGTGATCTCTAGTCTTCTCTTTCTTTTTCGCTAGCTGGGCTGGTTGCGTAGGGTTTGTTAACCTTATGGAGTTTTCTCCGTTGGCATATTACCAGTCTTGTATGTCTTAATAATTATAATAATAGGTCAACGGCAGTATTGGTTACGCTCTACAGAGTGCATAGAAAAAAAATGCGTAGTCCTGCAATGTTGACATTGCAACATGTTTTGTGGCAGCGACTTGCTTCATGCATGGGAACGGAAGTGCTACCTATAAGAGGAACAAGCATCAGCTTGTTGTCCCATTCAAATAAAAACGTAAATCTGTACTCAGTTCTGCCACTGATGACGTCACAGAGCTAAAGAACTGAAGAGCACTGCGGCAGTGGGTGATATAGCCTCGGTAGCATATTCTGTAATACGATTCTACTTGTGGCTTCATCCATCCATTCGTTCACTTCCAAGAAGATAGGTGGAAATAGAGTGTCACTGATATGGTTTTGGAAAGTAACTATTTACAGGAGCCTCTTTCAAGCTGCTCCTGCTCACAGATACGAACACTTAACTACGTTGCAACGTGTTACGTCTGAGTTTGGAAGATTCACGCCACCTTGTTCTTCCAATTTATTTAGGGAAACTTCTGGATCCATTTTCATGCTCGTATGTGCTAAGCCATCTCTGAGTGATCCCAATAGCCAGTTGCAGCTACTGGACTACGGCCATTTTATCGCGTTCTAGTACTCCTGGAAAAGAAGCTAATGCTCGCTCTCTGTATATTACTATTACATAAGTAACAAGAGCACTCAACGCAGTATAATACAATCAACAAAGTGTATTTACTTTTTTATAGATATTCTAGTGAACCATGCCATTATTAAGCGACAGCAATACTTAATACTTTAGCGAAAACCTCACTGTTTCCCCTCTTATGTATACACCTGGATAAAAAAAAGATAGTTATGCAATTCTTGATTATTTATTTACCACAGTGGATATACTTTTCTTTCAACGCGAGGACAGGAAGAGGACAACTTTCGAACTGTCAGAAGTACGCCTCTTTATAAAATACCGATATATTATTTGGCACTGATGAACCTACCGCATAGAAACAAAACTCCAAAGCCGAGAGATGATATTGCCCCTTTAACCATAACCTCTTTGTTTCTGTGCGTATTTTATAAAGATAGTAATCACAAGAATCTTTCACCTGATCTGCAATGACACTGTTCAGGAGCGTCATTTGCAAGAGAAATCTCTAACTCATCCAGGTATATAACTCACTGAAACCATTCCGGGGGAAAGGTGCTGTATTCAGCAACCAAGTTCTTCCCATCCTGATCTTCTCAAATATTTTTTACAACAAAGTTTTTTGGGCCTGGTTTAGGCGGTAAACAGTTCTTCTTTAACCCGTTCAAAACTGACGGGAAACGGAGTACCCGCTACAAATTTTATCCTACATCTTTAATGAATCGGTTTTACGTGGCAATCTCCCGTATCTCCCAGTTAAGGATTACGGGCTTGGACGGTGCCCAGCTAATTCCAGGACTTTGAACTTGGCTCAGGTCCTTTGTTCACCGGATGCTTTTCTTGCCGTGAACCGATGAGGTTTGCTGGTCTCAAACACTCAACCTGCTGATGCAGCAGCAAGCGCTCTACCATTACACCACGGCGGCTTAACGCAGCTTTTCTTTAATATCCTGGTTAATGTTCGTGAAATATTTTTACCATCTGTGTTTTTGAAATCCAGCCAAATTTGTAAGGGTCCCTTTCCTGTTGCGGAGAGCTGACACTCTTAGCCTAGCTTCCAGCATAATTTTATATTTACCACCGCCATGGAGGTTACGTTTTTCTCGTGTTCGTTTGTCTCTTTGTTTTGCATATTTATCTGTCACAAAGTTTACTCAAAAAGTTAAGAACGGATCTTTACGAAATTTACAGGGATTGTTAGGCATGTCTGGAGTAACAGATAAAGAACTCTTGGTGAAGATTATATTAACCATTTGTTTGTCTTTTTCTTCTTTCTCAGCACCATAACTTAAAATGTTATGAATGGATTTTCACGAAACTTACACGACTTACTGGATATACCACGTAGAGTAACGGACCAAATTTTGTGATGATCTGTTTGTTTGTGTCAGTGATTGATTTTATGTTTGTTAGCAAAATAACCTAAAAGGTTATTGACGGATATTCATGAAATTTACAGGAATTGTTACGAATGTTAAAAGACATAGATGATCAAATTTTGGTGACGATCGGTAGGTTTGTTTGTGCGTTTCATTTATGTTTGTCAGGCTGTTTGTGAGTAACATAATTTAAGATATTATAAATTGAATTTTAATAAAATTACAGAAGCTGTTATTAGTGTTGATTACTGTCAAAAGTCACAAATGATCAGCGTCTAGTGCGATGAATGTGAAGCTCTAGTTTCAGAACCAATTTGAATTTTTATTAACGTTGACTTGCTTGGCGGAGGTATGTGTTCTCAGAGTGCTCTAATTTTCTAATGTGAAGCAGCACCGAGCAGATGAAGTGGAACCAAAAGAATTTTACGGAAATATTCAGCACCGTACGCACTGTGGATACCAGCACTGATATCAGTATCAAAACTTGGTAGTAATAATGAAGGAAAAATATCTGGCTGTAATGTTTCAACTGCTAAGACTAAGCCTAACTGAAGAAAGTAATAAGCGGAATGAATTATAAACGGAAATTTAAGCGATTTCAAATCTTGCAGCAAACAGAAACCTATGGCGATTACATACATCCACAGCACATCAAAATTTAGATTAGCCAGAAAAAGTGCTTTCCATTTTTGAGACACCTTTTTCTTTACTACCATCTCTTGCTTTTCCAATGAAGGATTTTTTCCTATCTTCTTCTTCTTCACGTCGGGACGGAGAGACCCACAAACTAAGAAGTAAATCAACGAAATGTGCAATACTATAAGCTGTATAAAAAAATATACATTGTGTATTAATATTTTCTGTTGATTTATGTTTTTGATATTTTTCCTGTGTCGTTAAGTGGTGTCAACATGGGGAGAAATTTGGGCCTTGAAAAGAACCCTACCGAATCCGAAGTACGGCGTATCCATCGGGCAGACCTGGGAATGGCCCATTATTATGCACTATGAACCTAAGCAGGAACCTATTTCAATATGTCAAAGTGACACGTGCGGAAAGTTCGAGATTCGAAGTTATATAACGTCTACAATATATTGTAAGGGTAGCAGGTGGTTTCAGTGACTCGTAAATACGACTTAATTATGCACATTCAAAGGACTTGAGAAGTACTTTGAAGAGTCGATAAGAGGGAAGAAAAGGGAGGTTTTGTTGACAAACTATTTTTATGCTTCGTCTAATGACGGCGAGGGTCACCAGTCCCCTACATAAAAAACTAATCGAGATTGCATGTTTTTATTATTATTGTTATGGTTCTTATTATTGTGTTAATTGTTGAAGCCTTCTTAGATACAACTACGGTGATTTAAGAGGGAAAAAACGAACATGTAGTACCTCGATAAAAACGTGGAACCCATGTACGAAGGTGGATCAACGTGAATGCGAGCAGTAAGTCAGGAAAGAAATAATGAACAAAACCAAGCACCATCCGTATGAGTGAAATCTATTTCATTTGTAGACGAAGCTGTTTTTCATATATATGATGTTTGTTTTTCACGTGTTGTTGAACGACTCAACATTTTTATTACGCAGTTGATGGAGTGGCTCAATTTGAATAGATTGACTCCCGACGCCAATTTTGGATCCAAGAAATTTTCATCCGACGTTTCTAACCAGACTTAGCCCGATATTACGGGGGGGAGGTGTGCCCGATTTTACGAAATTTGGTCTTGGGTGGGGTTGCCTACAGTAACCCCTGGTGTCGTTGCTCCCCATAACATAGGATGTGCGAACCTGACACCCCTAACCCTGTGGCCCATGAACCATCCTAACCTCCCTGAGGGATGGTGCTTACAAGATCATCTTTGAAGCAGTCTATTTATTTTTAGTTTGCTTCTTCTTGTTGTTCTCTGTTTCTTCGTCCTCAAATAGCTACATTATTTGACATAACGGCAATAGTTTATCGGGGCAGGAACGTTATCCCTGGCTGCTTTCTGGGAATGGACCTGTTGCTCCTATTACTACCTGCTATCTAATTTAAGCTATAGCAAACACAAGCCTGCAAAAGACATGATGACAACCCTCAGCATTATATAACTACGCGCAGTTTCCTGGTTGGATGGCTGGTTGGTCCCTATGTCTCGATCTGAAGGATTAGAGGGAAGATAAATCTGATAATCGCCAAGGGGAAAAAAGAGGAGAGATGTCCAACTTCACATTAGGAGCAAATCAGTTACTTGAGCATGCCCGGGACACTATTTATGAAGCCCATTCCACTTAAAGAAGATAGGTACAGTTCTCGATATCTTCTCTCGCTTGATCTTGGGAGATGAAAAGATGAAATGCTTCTGGAAAACGCCTCCATCTCCCGATGCTTCCTTCACTTGTGGTACAGCAGCTATACGGATTTTTTCAGTAGTATCATATTCGTCATTTTTCTTCGTTTCCGTTCGCTTTTTATCTTTTCTGTCCAGTTTTTGTAATTATAAAATACTTTCACTGGTGACGATGCTATCCAAGCAGAGCAGACTCTGGTTATAAGATATAGATTTCCACTACTACACCGCGCGTGACACACTAATCTCTGGAACTACGATACCATTCTGATAGAATTTCTGCGACTGCTCGAAGTTCATTTTTTTAACTCATTGTTTGGCAGCTTACAGTAATGAGGCCAACGCATATCAGTTGCCATCATTTTGACGGCCGGCAACCTAGTAGTTACTTACCTAACAAGAAACAACTCTTTCCACAGAAATGAATAATTTTCTCTTTAACGAATGTAGAAGAATCTCCATCAGCAAAGAGAGAAGTTTTCCGGGAACCATTAACTCCTGAAAGAAAACTACCATCTTGGCCAAGTACTCCCGCTTCTAGTTACCCCCTTTAGAGCAGGTTTAAGAAAATCATTTACGACTTTAAAAACTTACAAGGTCGAACGTAACCTAACCCAAACTAATCTAACCCTACCTAACATATACCTAAACTAACCTAGCCTAACGTAACTTTCATTAACTTTACCTAATGTTACTACTACTAACTTTACCCACTCGAATCAAACCCAACCGAACCGAGTCCAAATGAACTAAACCAAACCGGAAAGGAACCAGCCTGAGCTAACTATATATATGTATCTAACATAACCTAACCATACTGATCAACAATCCTAACTTATAACTTATAACCCGTAACCTGCCCACTAACGTAGTCTTTCCTCGACCATCACTTCGCCTAACCTTACCCGCACGTAATCTATGCTAATAATGGACGAGGCGAGCTATTGTGTTTCTATTACTGTGTAAGCGACGGTAATTCACAAACGAGGCAATTATCTGAAACGAGGAATTGTCCACTGGTATAGTTGTCCTTACACTGCCTGTAATATCTAAACAATGCTCGATACGATTGTAAGAAAAGCTGTCTATATACACAAAAAACAGCCATCAATATGACACAAATACAGTTTATGCTTCGACGAAAACCTAATAAAACACTTATTCTTCACATGACGAAGATACAATCCAGTAATGGTCACAAAAAATCCGTTTAATGGCAAAAATTATCTATGAAATAAAACAAGTCACTAGACAACGACAGAAAACAATCATATGAATGGCACACCAGTCCTCTACGCGGCAAACCGACAACCATGTACATTATTCGATAAATGCATGTATGACCCCCTTTGGCGCAAATCAATCCCATGTATGAGGTAGATTTTTTATGTAACTCGAAATGAATTTTTTATATGACAGATAACGAAGTCTACGACATATAACAAAGAAAAGATCCTCCGATAACAAACATTTCTCCACATGACGCATAAATAATCACTCTATGATACATAAACCATTCCCCTGCATGGCAAAAAATCATCCTCCATTTGATGCATAAACAACCCAATCGGTCACAAAAATAAATCGTCTACATGACTGAAACTACCCTCCGTATGACACATGAACAACCCATTCCATGACACACAAACAACCTTCTACATGACACAAAAGCAGCCCCAATGTAACAAAACAAAAAAAAAAAAAAAAAAAAAAAAACGCAAGACAAAACGTCGCGTGCAAGAAGAAATTAACGGCCATACGGAGTCTCTCTTTTCTGATAGTGCTGCAGTAATGATAAACAAACACGCCAGTGCTGCTCCGGAGCCCTGCGGATGGTCATTTTAGCTTCGTTCCTTAGTGCCCAAGCACGTGCATTTCCTTCTCACTTTTGGAAGTTTTAGAAGCAGGCAATGTTATTTCTCGCTCCCTCAACTGAAGAGGATATTTTCCAGTCGTATTGGAGAGTTTCTCTTTCTGGAAACAAGCTATTGAATTGAACTTTCTTCTACATAAGAGGAACTGGCTTTACCTCCGCCGAGGAAGTTATGTTTTTGTGGAAGCTCGTCTGTTTCTTTTCTGTCTGTTTGTCAGTAACCAAGATGATTCAAAGCGTCAAGGACGGATTTTCATGAAATTTACAAAAACTGTTAGCTATGATAGGAAAACCAGATGATTGGCTTCTGGTGAAAAACTGTTCAGCAGTTCATTTGTCGTTTTTTTTTTAGTGGAAACAGAACTCAAGAAGTTGTGAACAAATTTTCATGAAATTTGCTGGTCCTGTTAGTAATGTTAAGAGGAACAAATAGTCAAATTTTGGTAACGGTCTGTTCGTCAGTGTGTTTTGCATTTTTGTTTGTCAGAATATAACTCAAAAGTTATGGACAGATCTTCAAGAAATTTGCAGAAACTGTCTGACATATTAAGAGAGCTAACTGATCAACTTTTTTTTTGACAATCAGAATGAAATCTATAGCATTCAAAATCAATTTTTATTTTTCGTTAGTAAAGCGTTGCGGGGCGGAGGTGTGCGTTCCCAGAGTGCTTCTCGAGTTTTTCCTGTTGAACGTTTGTTTCGTTTTCACGGTTTTAATCTTTGGAACGCGTAATTTCTCTTTCTACATACTTTGCTCTACTTAAGAGCATATCTTCCTGTTGTGTTAGAGAATTTCCGGTTCTAGGAATAAGCAGTTTCATTCTACTTGTTTCTTATAAGAGGCACAATATATTTTTCTAGCAGTAAGGGAGTTTCTATTTCACTATGAAAAACATTATAAAACGTCACGAAAACATCCTTTCTACTTCGCTTCGTAGAAGTACATAACAGCACGTTCTCCCTGTCCTATTCGAAAACAAGCAATTATTTTGTATTTTGTTGTATATGGAAACATACCGCTCATACTCTTTTTGCACGTACATTTCATTTTCACTTTCGTTGACATCAGGAGCCAGCATTTTATTGTTCGTTAGATCGACACCAAGAAGGAATTTTCCTGTCGTATTTGAGTTCGAAGCTCCTGTAACAAGCAATTAAATTGTATATGCTTGTGAGTGAAACTATATCGTTTTCTTATCGTTTCGCTTTATTTTGGAACGCTTTAGAAAGCGGTATTTTTGTTTTTCGCTTCCTCGACATGATATATTTTCTTGACGTATTCCTATACCGATTCAGTTAAATTACACGTTCATTGTACGTGGCAATACACGTTTTCTGCACGGGCTTTTCGTTTTCATGATCGAAAACTGTACAAAAAGGTATATTTGTTGTCCCTTTTTTCTCATTGGAGGATCTACTTCCGTCTGCAACCGCATAGATTTCATGTAGCCTAGTATATTTTACGCAGACCTGTACATGTTATGGGTTTCGCATAACATAGATACGCACAATAAATATTTAAGGAGCCTCATATGCATATTTCACGCACCCCAGTATATTTTGCCAAACCTTATACATTTAGTAGCCTTTTGTATATATTATGTAACCTTGTTTATTTTATGCAATATTTCGAGAAACTGGATATAATTTACACAGCCTTCTATATTTTGTGTAAACTTAGATATATCAGGGAACTTTGCACGTTTCAGACAAAGTGGCATATTTGATCAGTTCCATGCCTACTCTTATAGGCACCATTGTACATTATACCCAAACATATACAATATTCCAATCGAACATATTGAAACATTGAATCAGACTAGTAAACAATTTTACTAAATTAGACAGAGATGCAATCATGCGTTCTGCATAAGATTTATTCTCTCTAACCTAAATCTTTCAGTGCAAAAGATTTTTAAATAATTTCCGACTTGCAAACATGCATTACCGCGGAACGAGAACTATATTTACGCACAATAATTATGACCCACATTTACACACGGAGGACCAATATACATACGAACACGAAAAATGTTTACACATACTCGAACGACGTTTACATAAAATGTGAACAATGTCTACAGTAGGTAAACGCATTGTTCCCGCACAAAGTCTGCAAACCATCCATGATTGTAGAAACACAATAAAGTTATGTAATCACAAATAATGTTGACACAAATGTGTCCACGTGCTCAGAGATGGGATAATGATTGAAGAAAAAAAAAATATAATTGGCCAACTCAAACAATGGGTACTGAACCCGAAAACAAGGTAACGCAAATACAAACGTTTCCGTAAACAAGACGTTCGCAAAAATAAAATAGCGTTAACATATACGGATATAAAGCCTATGCAAATGAAATAGTGGCTACGGAAACACAGACCAATGCTACATAAAAAGAAACACAGGCTGCGTAAGGACAAGAAAGGGTTACGTAGTGCGTAAACACAAACAGTTGTTACGCATAAACGAACTGCGGATGCGTAACACAAACTGCGGATGCGTACACACAGAAAAATGGTTGTATGCCATTAAGCAAAATTAATGAACTGTGAACTACCTTGCCGTTTGAATTTGCGTCAATGCACACTTTTGTTTGTGATTTACAACAGATGAACAAGAGCGTTGTGATGAACAACAATGTCTTTTACGATTAATTATAAGTGCTTTGTAACTAAAATATTACTTCGTTAGTGATTAGAAACCAGGTGTTTTTAATCGTAAAGAACATACTTTTCTGCGTGTAACACAAACCGCGAATGCGTAACACAAAACGCGGATGCGTAACACAAACAGTGCTTCCACACAAACAGTGTCTACAAACATCGCTTAGCATTCGCTTGCGGATTTCAATTGCGCCTACCCAGGAAATTCATAAGAGACACTGGTGTTGTTTACAAGAATTCGCAGCCTGGACGTCAATGGCTCTAAGTTAAGGAAAAATTTCATTTGAGTGTTCCGGAAAAGCTCATAACAGCTTTGCTGTTCGAAAATTTTCGACAGGAAGGAATGCGTATTGAGAGTAAAAGTGATACATAAATTTTTGGGAAGATCACGATACGCAGAGCAGGATCGTGTTAGGGGTGACAGCGAGATCTGAGAACCTGATGTAGTGAGGTGGGCGAGTGGCAATGAAAGGAAACAAAAGTTGCAGTTCCGAAGCAATATTGGTACAAAAGGCATTTCGTAGAAGCGAGGCCCCTTCCTTTTTAAATACATAACTATATGAATTACATATATTCAGGGTTGGCTGGTTATATCCAAATGGTTCAAACAAAATAAAAAAGCCATAGTTTAAACCAACCAAAACAAACATGTTTTTCATTTTATTTGCTTTTCATTCGATTTGTTTGGTTTTTATTCATAAATATTTCAAAATAAACAGTTTTACTTCTAGAAATTATTAAATTTCAGTTACACAACTAAAAGGATGAGTTAATGGGTTCTAGTTAGGAATCCGTTTGACTGTTAGGTTATTGTTAAGGTCAACTATTGCTTATGTTTATTAAAAACCTATGACCTATTTAAGTTTGGGTTATTTAATTTCAAAGATGCATTTTTAATTATACATATCCTGTTATGCCAGCAGCTACTGAAAATTAGAAGTAGTAGAAATAGTCGTAAGATGTAGCAGCCATTTCATTTTCTTTAGTTCATTACTCTGTTTTTAATTAGCCAGCAGCTAGTTCAGTGAAGTTGTATTTGTTATTTGAAGTGTTTTGAAGTTATAATAAATGCAGTCATAGCAAATACAGGTACTCTGCTAACTGCTTTTTCTTTACCCCTTTTCTCTGTCATTCTTCTACAATGGGAAGTTAAAATGAAGCGACTAAGATTGCTGTCGATTAGCTAACAACATGTTTACAAAGCAGAAAACACTTTAAATGTTGGATAAAATTCCTAGAACTAGAAAAAGACAACAAAATAAAAAAATAAAAAACATTTTTTTATATTAACAAATAAAATTAACATGGCTTTGGGTTTGAATAAAAAAACATGATTTTTGTCAACCCTGCATATATTATAGATAGAAAATGAGACACAATGTAAAGAAAACGAGACGTGGGACAAAGAAAATGCGACCATGCTGAATGGAAAACGAGAGAGGGGACATAGAAAATGAGAGATGAATGTATTATATACATAACTGCATATCAGGGACGTGTAGAAAATCTGTGGGTACAAAAATCTGTCGGTATAAGAGAAAATTTAAACTAGTGAAAGAGCTTATCGCCTTATGATCATTGTAACCATTAAGATTATGTTGAATTACATTCACATGTCATAAATGAAAAAAATAGTTGGTACTACATGTCATTCAGGGTAGATTCTGCCCACCCTACCGGGAACGTGGTTTAAATTCGAGAACCTTCTGTAAATGAACTCCATTTTAAGAAAGAACTAGCATTATCATCCTAGACTGCATGTCAGTCGAGCAGCATCAAAATTTTCATGCCATACGCGTTTCCACAACATTTCAAGATTTCTGCACAAGATAAGAAGTCGTCAATCGCCAAAGTTTGATTACATCAATTTGGGGTGGTGCAGTTTTTGGACTGTAATCCAGTGGAAAGAAAGTGGGTGATTGCAATCCCGGCAATGCGCTGCAAAATCTTGTTGCAGGTCCCGAAAAATTCTAGGTCTCTGAACAGGTAAACCTCGTCTTGTTGCTGAAAAAAAATAGGTAAAGCTGAATAAAAGACGTCACCCAGATGCAATCGGAAAAATTGAGGCAAAAACCGAGAGGAATTTCCGGGAAATATCCGTAAGTGCAGCGATGAACGGGCGGAAATGATATTAGAACAGGTGCGGGTGGATTGGCGTGGTATTGGTTGCTGCGGCGAGGAGAGTATTAAATTTGTATAAAGTTACGGAAATGAAATGGTGGGCCTCAAAAGGAGTAAAAGTCTCACAGAAATAAAAAATGAGACACCATGCTGAGAAAACGAGGCATGGGACAAAGAAAATGAGATCACGATGAAAAGAAAACAAGAGATGTGACATAGAAAAACAGACGTACATTGTGAAAGAAAATGAAACATACGACAAGAAACAAGACAGTGGAGTGGAAATGTGCGTGTTCACAAAAAAAAAAAATAATAATAAAATAAATAAAATAAAAAAACGGATACAATTCGCATCTAGGACATGAGTCCTGGTGCAATTTCTATAGGTAATACATGTTTCATTTTGTTTAGGGTTCAAAAAGGGTTGGTTTATGTTCTCGTAAATTGTAATACCAGTAGGAACGACAGCGTTAGTTATAGTTAGGAAGTTTAAGCCTCCGTTTCCGAACAGAACGATATCATTGAGGAAAGAGCAAGGGACATATATGTTGTATGCCAAGAGAAACGGGGAACCCATGCACGAAAGTGTTCGCACACAGGATCAACGCGCATGGGAACAACAAGTTGGGAAAGATGAGGAAGAACAGAATAAAGCGAGAAAGAAGCAAAGTGGCACGAAAGAGAGACGTCCCGGAGGCCCAGCTAATTGCTGACGGAACTTACATGGGCTAACGACAGCGTTAGCTGACAACAATAGACCAATAGACCAAACAACAACAAGAAGAGAAGACAATAGACCAACTGAAAACAAGAAGGCAAGAAGTCCGGGAACCTCGAAAACCTCGGTAGAAAAATAAACCAAAGCAGTTTTAACGAGAATAGCTGCACTTGTACAAAACCATTCAATTGATATACTGGTACAGTATCTTGTATGTGATGTACTCAAGGTAGTGAAAAGGTGTGGCGATTATAATTCCAGAAATACCTGAAGCAGCGAATTTGATTATCAGGATATCTAGAAATCCGTTTCTTGACGGACATGGATAGCGTAAGCCCGTATTTATTTCTTGAGTTATCCTGTCCTTTAACGTGAAATTGTTGACATACAGATAATGGTAGCTGAATATACCATAATTATAGTAGTGAGGTTACAGTAGTATTCTCCTAGTTCACGCCTCCCTACCCACAATGTACGCTGTGATCCAAAGTTAACTTTGACTGCACCCACCATTGGAAACCCACACGCACGGGTTTGTGCGGCACATACAAAGGCCAATTGGACCGTGAGGAATAAGCACTGCAGCTGCAGTCGACGATGGGTCGCTAGGAACTATGGCGCCGAAACTGAAGGTTCAACGACCCGCCACCCCCCTATATGCAACAAGCAAATTTGCTGATTGAGCGCGCCAAGTGCCATGGGAAACACCACGTCTGGCCTGGGGATCGTTCTCGGTACCCTCAACGCAACTGTACAGCACGCAACGTCTGCTGCCACCGTGGGATATAATATTCGAAAGAATCATGGCACATACGGACGAATCAACGAGCATGAGAACGGCATGTCGGGAAAGAAGAGGAAGAAAAGAGAAAAACATTAGAAGGTGTGTGAAAGGTGGAAGGAAGTAAAGTGGGCACGAAGGCATGATGTCCCGAAGGCCTAGCCAAAGTTAAAAACCCCTGTGGTCGCTGCTCCCCATAATAAAGGATGGTCAAACCTAACTAACCGAGTCCTGTGGCCTATCATAAGCCCCCTGAAGGGATTATAGTAGCGAAATGCGTTTAAACATTGTATCCGGGTATACTCGCAGAGTTACTTTATCAACGTATCTGGAGATAAAGCCAGCAGCAAAATAGATAACGAAATAAAATACCTGTGAAGGTGCAAGCAATAAGAGAAGAAGAAGCTGGAGGGTAACAAATTAGTTTGCCCCGCCACTCTAAGGTTTGCCTAATTCACGCTCTTTCGAGTTAATTCCACCTAAATAAAAACTAATTTGAGAAGGAGAAGAAGAAACTGATTAACAGCAGCGAGGGAATTCTCCCAGAATGCCGTGGAATTCCCAAGGATTTTTATTCGTCTTTACTCGCCTCGGCTTCGTTGACAACGCAAGCTAATTTTTCGGGAAGAAAAATTACAGAAAAAGTGAGTGAACAGGAAAATGCAGGGGGGGGGGTGGCTTAGAAGTATCACAGCTTTGCAGAAAATAATTTTTAAACCTACAGCATCATTTGTGTTGTGTGCTGATTTTAGTTAGTTCGTAAACACCCATCTTGTTCAGATGAAAACGTATACGGACAAAGTAGATGCTAGCAAAACTAACAATGCCTCAAAAAGCGAATGCACGTCACAGTCTGTCAAACTTGAAATAATAGAATTGAAAATGCTAAAACTTCTTAACAGCATCATGGATACTGATTACTGCTTTCTTCCAACATTATTTGTTACATATTCTTTAAGCTTACAAAATATGAATTTAAATTTTGACTAAAGAATAGGGCAAGATGTGCTTCACAACATATCACGACTTGGTGTAGAGACAACGGAGGTTTCGGTGAAGTGTTTTTTTTTTTTTTTTGCTACCGTTATTTCAGGACGACCACAGCCATTAATAAAAAATGTAGAGAAGAAGGGAGGCCCTTATATTATTATTTGATTATGCAGGCTGATGTTTATTGAAACGGCGTATTAGCTCTAGGAATAAATAACCTTAATTTAGATACATCATGTGTAGCATAGATTGACTGATTTGTTTAAAAAGGCTGCATTACCGATTCCTGCTTGTTACGTTAAGTAACAAGGCTCAAATCGGTATTGGAAAAGAATTATTATCATTCATACCCAATACCTTGCTACTTATACGCGCCATATGTAATATGCCATTACGCCAAAAATTATTGAAGAGCTACTAATGAGATTAACTCCGACAACACGCTTATATTTCAGTGTTCCGATCCCAAAGAATATCATTCTTTTAGTAGGTACCTCAGAAATCTATAATATTAATAACTTTGTCCCTTGGTTCGTGTGTTTTAAATTGCTTGTTTTACAAGTTTCTTGGGATAGCCGTTCTTCTTAGTAACAAGAGCTTTCAACCTGTGCAATGAAGAACAACTGGAGGATGAATTGCAGAATATATCAACTTCTCTTGCAAAGAACGGCTATCCCAAGAAACTTGTAAAACAAGCAATTCAAAAACAAAAACGACAACGTCAAGGTGACAACAATCCCCTCCAACCAAATCCATCTTCTGTCAGATACATAAGTGCTCCCTATGTAAAAGGCACATCAGAACGTGTTAACAGAATACTAAAGCCCTTCAACGTGCAATTAGCAAAGAAATCACAAAACACTCTCCGTTAGCAGCTATGTCATCTTAAAGACTTGAAACCGCCATCTGAACGATCAAATGTCATCTATCAAGTAAATTGTAGTTCATGTACAAAAGTGTATGTTGGAGAGACAGGCCGTAACGTTCAAACTGGAATTAACGAGCATCAAGCTAACGTAGAAAAGCAACAAGTCAACTCTCTAGTATTCCAACATGTCCGTGAAACTGGACATAATATTGATTGGCAGAACTTCAGTATACTGCAACAAGAAACTCAC
>LQNS02276769.1:11159902-11170940 GCA_001587735.2 Parhyale hawaiensis
CGCTTGATTTGCATCTGCCTTCTCATTGCCGTAAAAAAGCTACGGGTATGCGACGACGCAGAAGAAGAGCAATAGCACCGATAGCCTAGAGATAATAGAGGCAGAATTCTAAGTGCCTTCAATCAAGGAGGTTTAATAGACTATTATACCGCTTTGCCATTCGCCCAGTTGTTCGTGTATGCCTGCTGACTTACACCTTGCTTAAAACTTCTACTGACTGTTTTTGAGTAGATTTAGCTCGTTATATTTTCAATTTTCCTTTATTACAAATGAATAGTGTTTGTCTGACAGTATTATTCAATCTGGCTTTTTCCGATAAGAAATTAACTAGAGAGCACTCTGAGAGCGCATACCTTCGCCAAGCAATATAACGGTAACGAAAATTTGAATTGGTTCGGAAACCATGATTTTCTTTGTATCAACATCAAAATCTAATCACTTAGTCTATGCCTTTTGATAATATTAACCATTCCTGTAATTTTCATGAAGATCCATTCATAACTTTTTGAGTTTTGCTGCTAACATACATTATAGCGAACATAAGTCATACAGACAAAGAGATCGACCGATCAACACCATAATTAAATCATTTATAACTTTTAGCATGACTAACAACTCTCATAAATTTCATGAAGATCCATCAGTAACTTTTGAGTTATTGCGTTAAGAAGCATAAAATCAAACATAGCAACAAAAAATGAACGAATAAACAAATCATCTCAAAAATTTGATCATTTACTCTTCGTAATATACCTAACAACTCATGTAAATTTCATCAAAATTCGACCTTTACTTTTTGAAGTATGCCCTTAAGAAAAATAGACAGACAGACAAACAAATATACAGATGAACGGATTTTTACCAAAGTTAATCATTTGTTACTGTTAGCATGGCTAACAATCCCTGTAAATTTCGTAAAGATCCATTCAATACTTTTTTAGTAATCTTGGTGACGGACAAACAAACGGACAGAAGAGAGGCAAACACGACAAAATCATAACCTCGTTGGCAGAGGTAATTATGAAACGTAGCAAGCCAACACCAGAACATAGCGCTCTAAAATAAAGGGATGGAGAGAAAATTGTAACAATTCGTCGAAAAGTATGGTGCAACAAAAAAAGAGCGGCTGTGGGGATATATAAAAAAGTACTTTAACTAAAGATAAAAAACTTCGAATCTTTGGTAGAACTGTGGGAAAATTATAATAAGATAAAAGCAAGATTTTCCACTTTCATGAACAGAACTTGGTGCCTACTACAGCTTATCTCATCGGTTGACACGACCTCGAACAAATGTTTTCCGATGCTGTGAAATTTTTTGCAATTTTTGTTAACCATTCCTGCTCAAGGGCGGATCCAGCCCTGATTCTTGAGGGATAGGGCGCAAATGTTTTATTCAGTGGGGCTTGATAGTGGCGTTCTACCAGCCGAAGCATATTGTTGTTGCATATATATCTATTTATATAAAGACATACATATATGAATTATTTATACTCCAATAATTACGTTAATAATCATTGGGACAGTTGTTATTCCGCCACCCAGAGCAGAGCACTATAATTGTTCACTGGAACATTTATTTTTTTTTTTTGCTAAGATGTCCAGTGAATAATAAAGTGTCCAAACGACAGCCGGTGCTCAATGGAGTCCCACAAGGCACCGTGCTTGGTCCAATACTCTTCCTCATCATGATAAATTATATGGGGCACAAATGCAAGTGTGCCGTTCCCTCATCGTTCGCAGATGACACATGGATGTTAGCAGCGGTACAATCAATGGCAGACGTACGGAATGTGCAACTAGATCTAACCAACATCTTTCGCTGGACATCGGTTAACAACACGACCTTCAATGAATCAAAATCTGTACTATACTATTGCGGTATGGAAAAACCTTCTCCCCTACGGAATCTACGTCCTACGCGACGAGAGATGGGAGCAAAATCAAGAGAAAGCAAATTTTAAGAGATCTTGGGGTGAGAATAGGTACACGATAATGCCACTTTTGAAGATCACGTAACTCGAGTTGTTACTGTAGGCAAGAAGTGGAACGGATGGGTGTTTCGAACTTACTCTTCGCCTGAGGCAGACACAATGCGCACCTTATGGAAACAACTAAAACTGCAGAGGATAAAATACTTTTCACCTCATGGGATGCCAAGCACACGGAAAGAGTTAGAGTGCCTTGAGGCTATCCAGCGATCGTTCACTGCCAAAATCCTGGGCATGCAAGATTTAAACTACTACGAAAGACTTGCTCAACTTCAAAAGTACTCAATTCAAAGGAGATTCGAGCTCTTTACGATCATATATGCCTGGAAAATTGTCGAAGGCATTACTGTCAACGTCAATGGACAAATCCAGACCAAACACTCAGACCGTATTGGTCGCACTTGTGACGTGCGAATTCCGATCAAAACTGGTGGTGACGAAATGGCCACAAATATTCTAATAGTTTCGCGGTTCGGGGGGCGAGATTATTCAACAAAACGCCACGTCACATCCGAAATGTCACCGGTACAGAGACTGTGAAATTTAAAAACTTACTGGACACATTCTCACTGAAAGTGCCAGATAAACCTGCTGCTAGTGGCTATGTGAACTGTGGGGATAACTCGCTGTTAGCGATTCCACTGGTCAGGAACTGCAGCATCACCTCTGCACAAGATGGGTGGCGTGCATAGCGCCATCTGGACCTCATCCGTAGTATCTTCAAGCACTTATGAATCACTCAAGCACTTACTTCGACTTTTTCTAGTTGCGTGTGTTAATACCTTAACCCAAGTACATTACTTTGCCATGCCAAAATTTTACATTAAAGATAAAAAACGCGTCCCCTATATTTCATATTTACCAATATGAGAAAATCTGGAAATTTTCATCATAAAACACTATATCTTCTATGCGTACTACGGCATAGAAGAGTACCAGTTGCTTCCCTCAAAATATTCCCGTTACGACACCATGATCGAGAGAGGGGATGGAGGGATGGTGGGGGCTTATCTCAAGAGTGTTCTCATGACTTATTTAGATGTGATACGAAAGAGCATAAATTTTATTACAATAGACCTTATAAAATGAAAACAGATGCTTTTTTTATTTTGATGCTTGATTTCTTGCCGGCTGGGGAACATGTTTTGCAATGGGGAACATTTACATTTGTAACCTAAACCTTACGAAGGCAGACCCCTAGCGAGGAGTTATAACGGGAGAGGTGCAGTCCAAAGCACCGCAGCCTATTGAATTGCAAATAAACTTATTTATATTGAGTTTTTTACATAATATTTGAACAGGCATACTCTTCATACATTCATACCTAAGTTGAGATACAATTTAAATCATCAACTCAATGATAAAATATAATAAAACACCATAAAATAAATATTTTCTTAGAGAACGGTAGAAAGCATACAATGATGTAAATTTTGTACGATATCAGTGGAAGTTTACTCTCCAGTGCAGGTAGTGTGCATGTGTTGCGGGAGCTGTGGGGCGCCCGCTGTATTGCAGGGACTTTACTGTCTAAGAAAGCAGTACTATGAGTGCATGTACGCAACAATGATGCACTTGACAATGGACTGCGACTGCACTGATGTAGCCTCATTTAGCTAAAGTGGTGATATTTTATCAATAATATGCTTCTTTATCCATCAGTAATTATAACCCTGGGATGAAGTTACATGTAGATACACAGTATAAACAAAAATTGAAACGTATAGCGCTGCCGGCCATACGACAGCAGGGTGCGGTGCACTACAGCACATGTCTCTCTTTTTAGGTCTTTTTAGGGACCATTTCTCATAAAATCTGAGGTATGTCCATTTATCTATGGTATTTTCATTTAAATTTTACAGAAAACATGAAAAATGTCATTTCATGAAAAGTGACAAGTTTCCAGCTAATTTACTGAAATTTAAGAGCAATAAAAATGTAAATTTCTGCATTATTAGGTGCACTACACCGGAGGTCTCTCTTTGTAGGGTTAAGGGAAATGAATATTTAAAATTCTTCTAAGTCATATAATTACAGTATCGAATTATTTCTCTCTAATTGGCCGACGTCCTACTCAGCGTGACCACCTTCAGCCTTCACTACTGCCTGAAGACGCTTCGAAAATGGAGTAACTGAGGCTTTTAGAAATAAAAAAAATCAACATGGAGAGCGACTTGACGACAATAATTGCTCCGATACTTATAGAAAAATAACAGAACATTTAAAAACTGCATGTGGTAGCTGTGGTGCTCTCAACATAATGGAGCGTCGCTCATATCAAGTATTTTGTGGCCTTCATCCTCGCCCGACCTTAACCCAATGGACCATTCACTGTAGCCTATCCTTGAGGAAGCGGCTTCTGCTCGAAACCTGGATGGTCTCAAACAGGCTCTTTCCCAGGGATTAAAATCAACAGGATACTGAGCGTGCCTCGATTAGTCTTTTTTCGAATTGCTCCAGGCAGTAGGATATGGATAGTCACGCCGAGTAGGACTTCGGCAAATTGGATATAAATCATTCTAGAATTAAATGACTTTGAATATTGCTGAATTCGCACATTTCTTAATGTGAAAAATGAAAACAATTCCAGTGACAAAACATATTTCCCACCTAGAATATCTGTTATGAAACCGTAGAAGCCATCACTAAACAGTCGCCGGTGTTGACGTTTTTTTAGTGTTTAAAATGGCTTCGCCGACTAAGAATTCCGCCGCTTTTGAAATACAATTGAATATTCATTTTCTTAGTGTTAAGAATCAGAAAGAGCATGAAATTCATTGTTTATTGGCAAAACATTATGACCGGTAGAATGGTATGGAGATGGGTTGCAACTTTTAAAGTTGGCCGCACGAATATTCATGATGGGTACTTCAGGCGGCAAACTTTTATGAGTGGGGATTCAGAAACCGGTTGTATAATGAGCCTTCATAATAGTGAAAGTTGCGGTGAGCAAATAGATGGAGGAGCAAGCTCCCATATAACAGAATTGTAAGATCATTATACAGTTTCTTTTTTGTTTTTAAAACTAAACTTTAACCTGAATTGAACTTTAAGAGCAACCCTCGTATTTAATTTCCATCCTCGCCTGCTTGGAAAAATACCATTATCTAAAAGGAAAGAGGAAAAAAAAACATGATGCTGCCAGGGCTAGAAAAAGAGATTCAACCCTCAACCAAACCTTTACGCAAACACAGCTCTCAAGTGTTAAAAGCAAAACCTACATAATGAAACGATTTTGACTATTTTTACAACAAGAGAGCTGCCTTGCACATCACTTGTACTCGCAACGGTAATGGTATTAAACCGTATTATTATTATAGTGTTACTGGTAAAACAAAAATTTTCAACCCATCTTTAGACCCTGACAAGATTGTCAGGGCAATTAGGGTTAAGTTAGAGTTGGGAGCTTTGGGCGAAGAAGTATTTTTATGCTGCGGGAAAATGACGGATAAATCTATAGGAAATAAATGCCACTCTCAGCAACAGAAGGATAGGAGGCAGTGCTGAAAAAAAAGTATCTCAGATTAACTGATTATTAAGAAGCAATATTACTAGTGCAAGACCTTAGTTGCTTGCTTTAAAATCTGTTGAAAAAGAGTGACTGAGAAAATTGGGCCAGTCTTTTTTTATCGAATTATATCAGTAGGTATTAAATTTCTTTGCACAAATAATGGAGAGAAGAGCCGACTTCCTTTACAAACAGGCAAATATAATTTTTCCGGTAATTCAATATCATGGAATTTTTTAACATTCTATCAAATCTTGCCACCTTACCTACCCAGAGCATGTCTCTCAACAAGTACCTGGTTCACTGTCATGTAAGGAATGGAGGTAATGGCAAGAAGCACGCATGCGTGAGCACCAGTCTATGATAAACAGCAAAAATAATCAATTTTAGGACATTTTGACGATTATATTTCATTGATCACTGCTCACCGTTGGCCTTCAGCTACATCAGATTTATGTTTGTTGTTAAAATACACATTTCTTGCGTTACCACGAAAGCTTGGCTTTTTCTTTGATGTCCCTAAGTTAATTAGAAAACATTTTACTAAATTTTTATCCATAAGACGCAGGGTCAGTTTGGGATTTTGAGTGAACAGTCAATTATAGTCTATACAGTAATTTATCAAGACTTGCAAGACTGGTATTGAATCCCCTAGCAGATACAACAATGGTATTGGATTTCCTAACGGTATCAATGCGTTGCATCTTCGAACACAATAGTCGATTATTAATTATATACTGTATAAAGTAATCTAAGCATCCATTTCCACAAGGCAGGTGATATCACTGAGGCAGAAAAACTAAACATACGAGTACACACGCGGAACCCATGCACGGCGGTGTTCCCACAAAGGATCAACTCACGTGGGAACAGCAAATCGGGAAAGAAGAGAAAGAACAGAGGAAACTAACATCAGTAGGAGTATGAAAGAGGAAGGAAGTATATTGGGAAGGAACGAAAGACGTTCCGAAGTAACTTGCATGGTCTCTGAAGAGGCGCTGTTCTTCATAGGATAGGATAGGCGAACCTAACTACCTAACCCTATGGCTTATGGGCCATCCAATGCTGCCTGAAAGGTCATAATTGCAAAGCCGTAACTTAAAAATAATAGAGATGATGCTTGGTATGCAAAGAAGTGACTTAAAAAAATTAAAGATGATGCTTGGTATATGATTCTTTAAGAGGTAAAACAGTGCTGCTGTATCCGCAACCAGGTATATCGGGTAAATAGATATTGGCTCTTATCACACACTGCAGAACACCCTCTATATCAATACTGTAGCGATGATAGAACGGGCTCCAAAACAGGTACAACAGTAGGCTAATGTTGGATCCTGTAATAAACACAATAGTGATATTGGATCCTATAACAAACACAACAGTGATATTAGATCCTGTAACAAACACAACAGTGATATTGGATCCAGTAAGACAGATTTCAAACACGGATACTTCGGAGGCCAACAGAGCGGCACGCTGGTCCATAGAGACACATTTTCTCCCATTGCTCCAAATGGGTTGCCTTTAACCCGATACCCAAGCCATGGAGGCCACCATTTCTCAAACGTCAAGGGTAAAAGCTGCCCCAAAATACTGAGACAACGCAAAATCTCCCCGAAAAATGGAGAGCGCCAGAGGCGGGGCGTTGCTCTGCAGGGAAGAGCCGGGCTGGGCGTTTTTTTTTTACAGATGCTGTCGTTGCGCAGTAATCCTGGTGTTAACATTGCGAACGGGCCGTTAATCCAATACGTCACACAGTTTATATTTATTTTTGCATGGTATTAATAGCGCAATCCTTGCGAAAATGTACAGATTAAGTTCATGTGTTGGGGGCTTAAACGTATCTGTATTATAGGTGGATTACATATTGATACAGCTGAGGTACCTGAATAAATACAGGTGCGAGTAGTAGAGGGGCGGGGAATAAAAGGTTCTATAACCGAAAACCTTAAAATTGTTTAAGTTGAAAAACTTGATAGAAAGAGATTGTATTATACTGTACTTAATAATATCGCCAAATATTTCGTGCTTCCCAATGAATAATAAAATATTATGTTTACTTTATTTACTTTAATGGACAAATAAAATGGGAAATAAAGAAGCAATAAATTAAGGAGAAGTAAAAAGTTTAACAGTAAAGATTCAATTACACCAAGTTTTGATCATTATTCTTCCAATTTTCTCCAGAAATCTTCAGTGTGTCCTGGCTATCGGGCCATTTCCATTTGCCCCCGAGTTACCCACGAATTTTCAATGAGGTTCAGGTAGGGACTCTGAGGAGGCCAATCTAGTAGCTCCATTTCTTTCTATTGAAGGTAGACACCTCTAGTGTTTCGACAGGGTGCGTTGCCCCGCATGAATGTGAGGCCATTAATTTTTAGAATTGTTTACAATTGGCAAAACCTGATCTCCCAGCAGGTTATTATGCATCGCAGCGAGGATACAAGTACTCAGCCGAACGAGAGGCGTCGTACCATGGGCAGAAAACATCGCGAATACCATCACACTTCCGTCTCTACCAAATTCAGCTATTTTTCGTACATCTTGGACTGTATTTTTTGTGTTTGCGCTGCTTTAATAGTTGCTTCCGTCCCTTCCGAACACATTAAATTAACTCTCGTCACTAAAAAAACACCTAAGACCACAGTTCTTGGGGACTAGCCACGTGGTTGTTGGCGAACTTCAATTGCGCAATTTTCTTCTTCTTGCTTATTCTATTTCCTTTAGCCGTCTTGAAACAGTAAATCTTGACACACGTCTTTTCCTTTCTGGTCCGAGAAACAACGCAGCGACCTTAACATCGTCCAGTGGGGATAGA
Source organism: Parhyale hawaiensis (assembly GCA_001587735.2). NCBI lineage: Eukaryota > Metazoa > Arthropoda > Malacostraca > Amphipoda > Hyalidae > Parhyale > Parhyale hawaiensis. The sequence goes on from LQNS02276769.1 coordinate 11,168,219, forward strand.
CCGTATCAACATGTCATCATAGACGCAACAGATGCGAAACAGTCCTTTAATCCAGTGCATAGGATTATTCCGTCTTGCTTGGCAGTAGTTTTCCTAGGTATACCTCTCTTATTGGACTCGAAACACGTAGAAAGTCTTTGTATTCCTTCGCAATTTTCCCAACAGCACTCTTTCAGCGATTAATTTCATCAGCAATCGATATTATGCTAAGATTTTTGCTTGCATAATTTAAGAGCGGTCATTTTGAGAACTTATTCAACTTTTTCATAGTCAGTAATGTTTTACTAAGTGCAGTAGGACGCCATTGTTGTTTTTCTCATATGGAAAAGTAAGAAAATAAGATTAATGCACCTCTTTAAATGCACAGTTTGCTAATGGTATCCCTTATTATCGCAGTTTATCTATCAAGAACTGAAGTGAACATAATTTTTATTATCTATTGGGAAGCGTTAAATTATTGGTGTTATTGAGTATAATACAATCTCTTTCATATCAAGTTTTTGAAGTTAACGATCTTTAAACTTTTGGTTGAAGAGTTATTATCTCCTGTCCCTTAAATTTTGCTCGCAACTGCAAATACAGTGGGGGAAATGAGTGCTCGTGCACCGAAAACTTGCTTGTGAATCACATCGGTGACAAATGAAAAACAATAATAACAATGTAATTCATAGCTTTTTGAGCGAAGAATTAGTACAGATCGTAAATGATAATTTGAAGTTCATTTTCGAAGAAGCAGTTGCAGAGCAGAGTGAGGGAGGGAGCAGCTCAGAGTGAGGAGCTAAATATGGGGGGGGGAATATAAAAGTGTTCGCACAGTATTAAGTTTGCATCATAATGCGGTATATATTGGTTAAACTTCAGAGTATAAGAATCTAGATTGCTCTAAAATATTCTCAGTAACTCTAGCCCAGGGATCTTCCTACGCTCACATGACCTGCATTGGTTTTCCACAATATCAAGTCTTTTAAATCTTGTTATGAACGAAATATTGGTGGGAAATGCAATGTTCTAGTCACTGGAGATCTTTCTGTAACTTTTTCTATCTTTCCTCAGCTCAACAAGCTGTTCTTTCAGTGTGTTAGCCAATTCCTTAGGTCCAGCCATAGCCTACTTAGGACCCCTCTCTGAGAGTAGTGACAGTACGCCCCCGGTTTTCATCTAAAAATGGGCTCCAGTTACTGAGAACATTCTAGAGTAATATCTAGAAGATTATACTCTCAAGTTTAACTAAAATCTACCTGTTTATAATGCAAAATTGATACGGAAAGAATGCTTTTTCTTCATTTCCCAAACATGAAAATGCACATATTTTCTTGTATCGATGATTTTATTGTTTTCATTCGCAGATTCTAATGCAACGCCCCGAAATCAAAGCATTTCATTCTTATTTGTACTTTTCGTTTGCTACAAATTTGATTAACAAGCAAGTTTTTGGAGTACGGACACTTACTTCCCCTCACTGTATATATGAGAGTGCTGAAGAAACATGGTTTATTGTGTAAAAGCTATTGCAAAAACTACCCTACTGCGTAAAATTAGCGAAGCAAATTATTCAACAGATCATTTCGATCCATAATAGCTTAAAAGTAACACTTGTCTTTGCTAAGATTCTACTTGCAACTTTTAGCAGCTCGAAAGCTTAGTATTCTTGGTAAATACCGCACGTAGCCTCCCCTTGATAACGACTCTATGACGGTGAAATGGAAGTCGAAGTTTTCTACAAGCAACTTTCGCAATGCGCCCTCGGCCTGGGTGTCGCATTCATTCGGTTGAGACGCTGGCATGGTCAAAATGGGCTACTGAGCGGTGACCCATTACATATCGTTCGAATTTACGCCTACGTAGGTAGTCTATTAAAGCTCTTAGTTCTATTGTCATTGCTGCAGGAGTCATGCACATTAATGTATTTTTTCCAAGAGTTGTATTAAAAGTTTTTGTGTGAACATACTTTCTGTAATAAAGAATTAAAAAAAAAATACGACGACATGAGTCGTGTTGGAATAGGGAAGCCTAGAACAGCAGTAGCTACATTGTTTTTTCATCCAGTGACTTATACTCTGCACCAAAGGAAAAACTATTGCTGGAATCGTGTTGCAAATCGCCAAAAAATCGAAACCAATTTTCCTATCAAAACGCCGGTTCTCGATGGGCAAAAATCCCCACTACGTCGCCTGCGGACGCTCATCGGCCGGGCATTTCCCTTAAACGGCAACAGTCATAAAAAGTTGAATCTTTTCGCGTTTTGTGGTCAAGTTCTTGTCGAACAAGTTGGAGCCAAAGTTGGGTCGTTACAGAAGTTTGCGGCAGAGAGCCACAGCATTTTATTGCGTCGCTTTTGCAGCTTTGTTTCCTGTCGACAAGTTGTTCCTATAGAGAGCAAAAGTTGGGCAAAAAAGCACCGCAAATGAAAGGTATAGAGATAACTCGGCGCGACTTGGAACTTCAAGCCCAAACGTAAAAGTTTCCGAATACATGAAGCACTTTAAGGGGTTCGAACGGTGACTTCTCGGGTCAATCTGAATACGTGAGCCGTAAATGGGATCAAAATAAACGGAAAATGAGTTGACTTGTCATTCTGTATACGTGAAGTATTACAGGGATAACAAAATAATTTCAGTGTCAATCGGAATAAATGGAGTGGTAAAGGAATAATAATAACTAGCTGGACCCGTGAAACTTTCACGGCGTTGCAAGGCCTTGCACAGACCCGTGAAACGTTCAT
>LQNS02276769.1:11172890-11185103 GCA_001587735.2 Parhyale hawaiensis
AATACATTTAGAACAGAGATGCTCAACACTAAGCGTTTTCTATACCCAGGGCGTATCTTGGCTACGCCTCAGACCCTATGAGGAATGCCATCCGCTACCAGCAGCAAAGCGAGCAAAATTTTTGTGAAGAAAAGCGAAAGCGTAGATATGATACGAGTGAAATGAAGTCAAGTCTCTAATTTACGCCTATCTATTTGTGAAGAGCGTGACACATACACCCACACAGCCACGTAGATACAAACGTATTAATATACTGTATAGATAATAAAAAATAATAATTTCACAGTCAATTGGAAAAGGTGGAGTGTTACAGGGTTAAAATATTTGTTCCAGTGTCAATTGAAATAGTTGGAGTGTTAAAAGGGTAAAAACGAGGCAAAAGATCTTCAGCATCAAACGGAACATATCGACGATCAACAGCGGTAAACAAAATGTTTCCAGGCCGTACTAGATACAAGTGATGTAACAATAGTAAAAAAATTGAGAAGAAAATAAGTTCCAGCGTCAAAGTGAACATATGGAATATTACAGAACAGGCGTAAACATGAATTTCAGTCAATGTCTATCAAAATACATGATAGTTAACACAAACACGCGAGTTTAAAGTTAGAAAAAAGATGGAAATGACAAAATAAAAAAATCGGTCGGTGTCGACATGAAACCGTTACGTGTTTAAAGGGACTAGGCGCAAGCACAAAACTCATTTAGTTTCATCAGAGTGAGTAGTATTGTGTAAAGTATTAAAGAGGCTAAAGTTTAGGAAAACTCATTTAGTGTCATCAGAGTGAGTAGTATTGTGTAAAGTATTAAAGAGGCTAAAGTTTAGGAAAACTCATTTAGTGTCATCAGAATGAGTAGTATTGTGTAAAGTATTAAAGAGGCTAAAGTTTAGGAAAACTCATTTAGTGTCATCAAAATGAGTAGTATCGTGTAAGGTATTAAAGAGGCTAAAGTTTAGGAAAACTCATTTAGTGTCATCAAAATGAGTAGTATCGTGTAAAGTATTAAAGAGGCTAAAGTTTAGGAAAACTCATTTAGTGTCATCAGAATGAGTAGTATTGTGTAAAGTATTAAAGAGGGTAAAGTTTAGGAAAACTCATTTAGTGTCATCAGAATGAGTAGTATTGTGTAAAGTATTAAAGACGCTAAAGTTTAGGAAAACTCATTTAGTGTCATCAGAATGAGTAGTATTGTGTAAAGTATTAAAGAGGTAAATTTGTTTAGGAAAATTTACTGCCGATGACAAGGAAGAGTTCCAGGAACTAAGAAAGAGCAAAACTTTAATCCCAGTCACAATATGAATGCACGAAGTGTTGCGGGAGTGAACGTTGAACGAGAAACGATTTCCAGCGGCAATTTGAACACATACGGCAAGGAATAAAATATGAATGCAGAACGAGTTCTAAATGCTGCACCATATATACACTTTATTTAAGGCAAGTAGCAAAAAAAAAAAACAGATTAGTGGAAAGAAAACACAGGATCAATCCTGATCACGGCATGACTCGAAACCAAAATAAAAAAAAGAATATGAAAATGAAATATGTATGTAATTATTTACAGGGTGAATCGAACTCACTGTACGACTCGATTTTATTCCCTGTAACTATTCAGTACATCATAAAGTACGCTACATTTGATGTCCCTCTCATTGTAGTTATGTTTGCCCTGTGACCAATACCTTAGTCTCCGGGCCGTTAGGCACGACGTGGTGTTCAAGAGACGAAATAAGAAAGGGACGTGCAGTATGGCGAGAAATCCGTGGAACCCGAACAAGGGACAGAGCGCAAGGAAACAGCATTTCGGGAAAAGAAGAGGAAGAACAGAACAAAAATCGTCAGTAGAAGTAGCAATGTAGGAAGTTAGCACGGGCATAGACGTTCAGACACCGAGACCAGCGAAGCGTGCAGTTGTCCTGAAGTCAGCACACCAATCCGTGCACTCACCGTTACTACCTGCTTTGTCGTGCACAGTGCTCTGCAAGCCGTGCTGGTTTGGGGATAAAAAAAAAGCAAACTGTACTTTCCTCAGAGTAAGGTCTAGCTAGAGCAAATATAACCAACCAGAGTGGAAAGTGCTGGTCCAAAAGAAACACGCATTGCATTGCAACTATATTAAATACCTGCTTTGGGGTGCTCCTAGAGAATAATAATAAAAAATAAAAACAGTTTTTGCATTGCAATGAACACGAAGGCTGGCATTTCAAGTGGGCGCACCGGAAAGTGAGTTGGGTTTTGGGAAAGCAATGGTCTTAGTCTAAACGGGTGTCCCAGATGCGCGCATTGATGAGCTATGATAACAGATAAATTCGATAGACTACCGATAGTTCGATAGACTACGGGATGGTTGACAGCCCTCTTCTTGTGAGTAGTTTCTACGGCTGACTGTAATAAAAAACATCAAATGGCTTATTAATTAACAGAAAAGACTGTAGAGGATAGCTGAAACGATATGTTTTACATAGCACGCTCGTTTTTTTTTTTATTTAAGAAGCATCATCTCCGCGAAGGAGATTATGATTTTTGTCGGAGTCTGTCTGTGTGTCTGCCTGTCACCAAAATAACTCAAAAGGGCTACGGGCGGATCTTGATGAAATTTACATGGATTGTTAGGTATGTTGGGAGGAAGGGATGATTAAATTTTGCCGAAGATTAATTTAACCGTTTGTTTACCAGTTTTCTCTTGGCAGCATGACTCAAGAAATTGCAAGAAACGTTATGAGCAGCAAACGACTATATTTTTGTAATGGTTTGTCACTCCGATTGTCTGTTTGATATTAGGTTTATTTTACTGTTTTACAGTAACGTACCAAAAAAGCTACGAATATATTTCTATGGGGTCAACAAACTTTTGCCCGGTCGTGAGAACAAACTTTTGACCGGTCGTGAGATAAAAACATAAACCACGGCATAGTTTCTATGCCAATCCAATCCAATATATGTATTGGAAACCTAACCTAACCGGGTCTTGTTAGGTTAGGTTAGGTTAGGTTATGGTTATGTATATAACCTAACCTAACCTAACCTAACCTTATATACATAACCAACAGTATCTTTGATACGGCACCAAATACAAAAATAGAGTGCTGGCCAGTTTTCAAACAAGAGTGCTGGCCCGTTTTCAAACAAGACCCTTTCTATGAAATTTCCAGGAATGACCGCAGCTGGGCATCCGTTTGTGTGCTAGTTTCTGTGTTTGCAGTTTTAGTCCGCCAAAATGTGCATGGATGGTCAAGAAATTTGTACAAGCGCGCTAGGAGATTTACAATGAACAACTAATGCAATGCCGGTCATGATAAAGAGCAAGCCTGGATTCAGACTCAATTAAAATTTTTTGCTTAGATTGTACAGCTTGGCGGAGGTATGTACAGCATATACATGCGCTCTCAGAGAACTTTTCTAGTTCCATCCAAACTTATCACTGAACAGAAATGGGCGTTCAGAATTGTGGAGAAAAGCACCTTTTGTGAAATTAAATGCTCATTTAAATTACCCAACACATGATAGCATGACACCAATTCCCCAGCAAAGATTATCAGGGCAGGTGAAAAATTCATTTTGATTGATTGTGGCTCACAGATTACTTCTTTTGAAGAATTGGTACTTTTATCAGATATATGCAAACCTCTCGTTACCTTGAACGGTTTATTCTTTGCTTCAGACTTCACGGTTAATTAGAAACGTCTTCATTACCGGCACTAGCCTCTTGAGGGAAGCGGAGGCTGGAATATACGTATCCCAAGATAGGAATATACATATCCCAGGATAGGAATATACGTATCCCAAGATAGGCATATACGTATCCCAGGATAGGAATATACGTATCCCAGGATACGAATATACGTATCCCAGGATAGGAATATACGTATCCCGGATACTATATCCCAGGATACGAGCGATACTGTCCGTCCGGCCAGGCAGAATGCGCCTTTGACGGTTGTGATGGGAGGTCACGCTGTGCCAGCAGCAGGCTGTAAGCATCCTACAGACCCTACCTGAAGTCGCATTCCGCAATCAGCCACAGGACCTATTTACAATTTCAAGTGAGCCGTCACGTATGATTCAGTTTCTGCAGGAATTACCTGCACATCACCATCAAATACACTTCTTCTCACCACTACTTCAGCACACCGTGCACTCATTATGAAGCATAATTTTCATTCTCAACCGTGAGCCCACGAACTTTTCAACACGCCACATGAGTCATCATAATTCACGTCAGCCGTTAACCTACGAATTTTCCAGCACGCCGTTGCAGCTCGTTATGAAACTTAATTCGTTCTCAGCCACCAGCCCACCAACTTTTCAGCACGTCACACGACGCACTATTCGCCCAAGTTACTCTGAAGGCAACAGCCCACGAACTTTTCAGCACGTCAGACGACGCACGGTTCGTCCAAGTTACTTTTAAGGCAACAGCCCACGAACTTTTCAGCACGTCAGACGACGCACGGTTCGTCCAAGTTACTTTTAAGGCAACAGCCCACGAACTTTTCAGCACGTCACACGACGCACTATTCGCCCAAGTTACTTTGAAGGCAACAGCCCACGAACTTTTCAGCACGTCACACGATTCGTCCACGTTGCTTTTAGGCACCAACCCACGAACTTTTCACCACGCCACACAATTCGTCCAAGTTACTTCTAACGCAACAGCCCACGAACTTATCAGCCCACAGCACCACTGTTCACCCTCGCTTAGGCACAGTTCGTTCCCAAGCGAATCTTCGTGTGGTATTTTGCTCGCAAGTTACGAGCAACTTTACGAAGTTTTGCGAGCGTTGACGGCGTTAATGAATTTGTGATAGAAAGTTGCCGCGAAACTTGGCGTTTTTTTTCTTTTCTTTTTAGTGCCATGGCAAGAAAATAAATCTAAAAATATAGTAGGAAGAGTTTAGGGATTTTAATGGGATTTCTCCGATCACTTGGAAGAGGTCGCAAATTACTTGATGGAGAGTTTTCTGCTAAGAAGACAGTCTGGCGCAAACTTGCTGCAACGACGGATTTTTTTCGTTTATTTTTTTTGCTACTTTTCATCGACCGGATGAAGTGGCCCTGACCTTAACCCCATATATAATTTTATATATGTAAAGTTAATCTTCTCCCCACGTTAGTGTTAAGGCAACGGAGTACGCCAGGCTGCTACGCCTTAAATTTAATATTATGGGTGGTAAATCATCGAATGATGTGTTCATAGAATGGTTAATTCATCAAAGGGTGAATTGTCAACAAAAGACTAAAGCTTCCTCCTTTTTCCCTTTGTGATTCCTTACCAAAATCTTGACCAGCAGTTATTTGTGCAGCCCTAGTGTCGTTACGATCTCCGATGTGCCCAGACGAGCACTGCCTCTAGGGGGAGCTCGTTCAATTGGCCCTACCGGGGTCTGAGCGTTGGCTTCGCATCAGTTGCGTCAACAAGTTATATGGTCATCGTTACAGCCGCTCCACTGGCGCATATGTGTTGCAGATTTTTGTTTTACGATTTAAAATAAAAATAAATTCCTTAATGTGTGTTCCCTAACAACGGGTGTGTGACGCAAACTGCTCTCTACAGTGGACAATAAACTTCAAAAATTTAACCGCGATGAAATTAGAGTGAACCGATAGGCAGAGAACCGCAGATGAAATTTAATAAATGACATTTCTTTCTAAGAAGTTTCATTTTGCGTATCAAGAGGAGTCAATTCTTGGAAGAGTATTACGCATAAAAATAAACATTAGCAATAGTCCTAGTCAAACGAGATTTAAAAAATCACAAAAAATATGCACGGGATACTTGCCAAGTTTCAGTTTTCCCGGTACAGGATTAAATAATTGATTTTAATAACAATTGCGATTATGAAGAAAGATACAAATTAGGTCTAACTTTGCTTTAACCTTTACGTAATTAGTTTAGGACAAAGAAAACAAATCAAATTTCAGGTTGTCTAAACCAGCAAGATTAGAATTTTACTTTGAGAAGAATACAGCGTTTTAAGTTTCTGTAACAACTAGGAAAAATCAAAATAGTGCTGAATAACTTCCGAATACGATAGTAGATAGGCTCGAAACTTCCATGTGCAATAATAGACACGAAATTTCCGAAAACGATATACAGTAGACCGAAATTTCCGAATACAATAGTAGCCCTGAAATTTCCAAATACATTAGCAGGCTCGAAACTTATTTTAGTGAAATCCAGATATTCGATGAAAAAACAGAAGTGTAATTCGCAGAAGTGGAAAATCGAACACATAGACTCTACAGCTGAAAAGCCTTATACAGTCTGAAGATCGTAAAATTATGCTCGGTACACAAAAAAACGTTAAATTTTGAATTTTGAAATTTCCACAAGTTGGGCGGAGGAGCCGAAGTACTTCCTTCAGACCCCTCGAAAGGCCGACTGTGTAGGGTTACTAAAAAGAGCACTCGCCGTTACAGAAGAAAAAAATCAAGGTGGACGGTACTGTTTGCTGCCGTGAGTGCTACTAAGGGCTCTCCTTGTCTTTTTAACGACGACGATAGTAGGATTTTTCTCTTTTTTTATTTTTTTTTTGCAGAAATCGATGGCTTCGCTCTGACAAAAAAAAAAAAAAAAAAAAAATCTAGAAGTCGTGCAGGTAAGAATCTTACGCAATGTTAAATTTGATATTGCGCAATATTCGCAAGCGCCATTTGTTTAGCTGTCACAATATATCTTCCCTCCTCTCTAGAGAATCAAGTTAAACACGATTAGAGAAGGAAGTTAAGCACTGTTAGATAAAAGGCTGAGCATAATTCGAAAGCATCGTTGTATAGTATAGTTTGTATCGTATAGTTTTTTTTTCACCTTTAACACCTTTATTATTCTCGCTTACAAAACAATTAAAACCTATCGACATTTGAGATTATAAGTACTTCGGAGAATGTGCATACTCCAAGCAATAAAGCTTATGAGGCCAATGTCCTAAATTAAAACTAGCAACTTATTAAGCACACTATAAACAACATTCACAACATTAGTTGAGCTATCGGTATTTAGAAATAAATGCCTTCTGTAAAACATTTAGACGGCTGGTACAATACACTTTTATGCATAACTTGCTGTACAATAGCACCGTAAAGAACTCTAAAACGTACACCAGTTCCAAGAATTCTTCAAAGCACCAGAATAAAATGTCAATAAAATATATATAGCATTATACAATTGAACGATGCATTCCACAGATACTAAAATCGGATGGGACAAGCGAAGAGAAAGAATTATAAGAGAACTTCTACATTAACAATTAAAGCTGTTCCATCACACTGAGCTACATCTGCAGATTCACTGCACAACAGCTGCCAAACGAAAGACACCTGGCTACTTACGTAATGTATTGCGCCATCACATATTTTTTAAATTTCGCTTTGAAGGTACAATCAGGCATAGGCTCGTTCAGATAGTCAGGCAACGAGTTATAACATCTTACAGTTTGACAGGCCAAGGAACGTCTTTGTACTTCCAATCTGGTGTTGGGATAATAAAGCCTTAGAGTTCGTCTATCATGATCACAAGCAGGCACCAATTGTTCGAAAAGTTGCTGGAACAATTCGACGTTACTATACATAGTATCTCGGAAAAATTTCATTAAAAAGTAGTCGAACACGTGTTGCAGTTTCATTAACTTTAATTTTTCATACATTGCGTTTACAGACATCAGTGGAATATCGTTATGATTTCTTCTGACAAACAGTATAGTCCTAAGAACGTCATTCACTGCGACGACAAGTGGTCTCAGAACAATCGCCTGTATCAGGTGAGGATAGACGAGAGCATAATACAGCAATGTAAGAGAATAAGATGATAGGTACTTTCTAGCAGCATAAATAGCCCCTCTAGCTTTGTGTATCCTAGAGCAAATAGTATTAATGTGCAACGAGTAACTCACTTTGTTATCGATAGATCTCGATCCCTAGATATTTAAATGAAGTTACCCACTGTAATTTACTTCAAAAAAATTAATGTTAGGCATGAAAGGTAGAGACTATTGATTGAATATGTGCTTAATTAATAGAAAACACTATATACATGGTTACTTTCTCCGAAGCTACTGATGGCATCACTATCAACTGACCAATACCGTACTTTCTGCCAATTTCTGGTATTTTTTAGATGATTATTACGCCAGAGACACACTTTCCGACCGTGTGTTTAACATCTGAACACACTTTCAGCCCGCGCGGTAGACCGATTAATTAAATAGTAAAAGTCAGCAGCGGAAACGCCCAAGAACAGAGCTTAAATTGAACGACGAGCAAGTTGAACGCTTGCTCACAAGTTGAGCTAGTGATCATTTCGTACCACGCCGGCATTAGGTGAATTATTATAAAAAGCAAGTATGTTTCCTACAGAACCATCATAATGGAATCATCGCCATAACCTTTACAGGAGAACTTCTTAACATATTGCATGGCGGCTTATCGTGACCTTATCACTGATTTTGGAACGGGGCACCGGTCTGCCTCACTAACGGCGTTGACAGAAAACAGTGTTGTCTCGAAACCAGAACGCTCTCCCGCGCACCGGCGGGAGGTACGCACCACGAAAATTACAGCTTTTGTACTGCACCAGCGCGCCACAGCAAGTACTTCAATCAGTGCACAGGAACGCGTGCTGGTTTTGGCGCAGCACATTTCTTAGTGTGCGGCTCTGAGAGACCCAGTTTATGAGGAATAAGTCGTGTTAGGAAGTTTCAATTCTATATGATAAAAGTTGGTCCCCAAAAATTGGCAGAACTTATAATATCCTTTATGTAAATCTATAACCATTGTGCTATAAATTAAGCAATTATTATCAAGAAGTTTTAGAAATCATGTGTCGAAACTACAATTATATAGTGAACTTCGCAGGCCTGTATATACATACTAATTGCTATTGTCTCTAATGCTGAGACCACAAACAAATACAATCGCACGCCCAACTTATGAACGGATGTTCAGCTTGCCCGTCTTTCACCTGAAGTACTTGCCAAGGATAATCCAGCTACCGATTTTTACTGGGTTTCGGGGCGACGGGCGAGCTGAATGTCTCGTCACAAGTAGAGCGTGCGACTAGAAACTGTAGCTCGACAATACTATAAAATCCAAGGGTTAAAAAAATTGTTTTAACTAATACGGCGAAAACCCAAAATTTTCGCCCTGATGATATAATCCACAGACGAATCAAACCCACTGTTCCGCAACCCATTATTATATTTCTTATTATATTCAGTAATTAGCTGGCGCCTCCGTTTCCACAGCAAACGCGATCTCACAGAGGAAGAAAGAAGGAATATACAGTATGCAAGAGGGTATTCCCACACGGGATCAATACGCATGGGAACAGCAGGTCACTCTACGCCTTAAATAAGTAATTAAAATTGGTATTACCAGTACATCCAGCAATAAGCGTAATGGAAACACTAGGCTGCTAACGATATTATCTCACACCCCCTTAGAACCCAATTTCTCACTTATGTTAGATCCAGGTATACCTACCTACGTTTACATAATTGTAATGTAAACAGTTGTGTCTTACATTTCTGATATGCTATGCAAAACTCGAGCTTATCTAAGAACCCGTAAAATAAATACTATGTAAACAATATTCTCTTACACGTCTTGAAGGTAATTCCAAACTCGTGCATGTCTAGGTATCCGTAAAATAATTACTTTATTAACAATATTATCTCACAGGTACCATTATATAAACACACTATTAGTTGGTACGCCCCAGTTTCTAGACCCTAACCCCTCGTACTCGACGCAGCCAATTTAGAGGTTTTCCCTAAAATCATCAATTATAGCCTCCGTCATACCAAGTCTGCCCCAAAAATATTTGTTCACCTGGAGCGGCGTTAAACTGGAGAGACATGGAGTGATGGATTGAGTGGAGCCATTGGCATGGTCGCTGGATCAAGGGAAAATGCTCTTGGTGACGCGTGATTGAATGCAAAGCAACGCGTGCCCACGCAATATTTCACGTCACAGTGACAAAGAGAATACAAATTCACACTGGGGAATATAATAAATGAATAATAATTCCCTTGGATTTCGCCGGGTTTTGCTCTAATAGATGAGTACGATAAAGCTCTTGGATTTGGACGTTTTTATTTTAGAGAAATTCAGGGACGAATTTCAGGAGTGGGCAGAGTATGAAGAGGAGATGGGATTCGGTACAGTGAGGTTGAGACTAATATTTCATTTGAAAATGACACAGACAATATGATTTAATTGTCAAAAGATAATAACCGGAGCTGCAGCTGGCATTTCGGTTCACTGGCCTTCCATCGGCAGCAAACGATGTTGGAAACATTGCAAAGTGAAAATTTACAGATACGCACGCAGAAACTTTAGAAAGCTAAGCAAAGAACATTTTATTTTTAAATAGAACTATTGGTACTGGGCACCATGTTGACCAGGAAACCCATTCCCAGACAGGGGCTAAAAACTAGGTTCCGTTCTCATTGAGTTTTGTTATTTGACTAAATTTGATATAACATCAAGCTAGTGAGCCACAAACAACAACTACGCTAGACGACCCAATACCGAATAGGAGGTTCTACGATTGATAGTTGAAACTACAGATAATTATTTTAGCTTAGATGGGATGCATAAATAACGCCACCTGGACCTCATGCGAAGAACTTAACAGGTATAGGGGTCTCATATGAGAAGTAAAATGTTCCTGTTGATGCATGGAGTGTGTTTATCAACAGAATACATGAGGCTATTTAGACACACATCCGTGGTGGGGAGACAATAATATCGAATTTTAGGACACCAAAGTCGATCAAAAATTAACTGTGACCCTAATAGATAACATATGCTGATGGTTATGTGCTTCTTAGCCAGAAATACATACCATGAACAGTTTTACTATTACGGGTCGCTATGTTCATTAACTCCGACTTGATGGAAGCATCAGCAATCAACGTTACAGCCTATATTTGGTAGGAGCGATTTGGCATGAGTAGCCTGTGGTTAGTAAGCAGATGTGAATGGATGGGTAGAATAAAGATGATGAAGCAAGATTTAGGGAAAAAAAATTCACCTTTAATTTTAGGAAGTTCGATCGGACATATCATAGTTAAATAAAGACAAAGAAAAATTTCGCATGAGATAAGAAATAAGTTCACAGTAAGTAGGTATATAAAAAAAGTGTGTAGTTCCATTGATTGCTGCTGAAATAGTAAAAATCGAACGATAGGTAAATATAATTTAGCACGGCTAGCAGCGCAGTTTGCCGCAATTTTTTCGTTTAAGATTGTAAATAATTCACGCTGGGCGAATGTGGCATTCTTTCTGTTTTGCCTGTAGAAATCTTGGACCTTTTTAAGAATAGGCATCCCAGATCTCTCTAGGGTACATATTCTTAACGATGTTTTGACCGGGGTGCGTATTCTCCACAAGGTTGCATAACAGGCAGCAGTACAGATACAGGCTTCTTTTTCAATATTATAATTCAATGTATGAATAATAGGATAATAGTAAAAAATTTAGGTTAGGTTACGGAAAGTTAGGTGATGTTAGGTTAGGTATTATCCACAAGGCTTATACAGGGATGCGTATTCTTAACAATATAAAAAATCTTATTTTCAAGATGATACGCACGACTAATAAAAATCGATATTGTAGCTAGCGGCGAGTATGGTTCCTCCCGGACGCACAGAGCCCGCAGCATTGCACAAGCTCTACGGCCAAGGCCTAAGAAGCACCAAAGAGACAATGCTCGCGGGACAACGGATAGACGAGAAAAACTCCACACTGTCACCAATACAGCGCGGCTTTCTTTTCGTTTCAGTGATCTTTATGAACGATCACACCGCACTGCCCTGCACCTAGGGCTGAAATGAGTGATGTGTGGGAAACGCGGCACTAATGATGCTTGGTGAATCACGGTCTTAGTTAGATGTGTGACTTATGAAGGTTAGATACGATTTCTATACCTCATAATTGTGTATTTCACCGTTAACAATGATGAAAGAAAATTGTATTGACTGCTAATAATTTTTCAAGCCCGTTGCAATGATTCTGAAGTTGAAGCTGTATTGCACCCGGGCGATTGATCGTTGATGTCTATTGCACCCGGGAGATTGATCCTTGATGTCTATTGCACTCGGGCGATTGATCCTTGATGTCTATTGCACTCGGGCGATTGATCCTTAATGTCTCTTGCACTCGGGTGATTGATCCTTGATGTCTATTGCACTCGGGCGATTGATCCTTGATGTCT
>LQNS02276769.1:11190707-11200741 GCA_001587735.2 Parhyale hawaiensis
ACATTTCCATGTAAACTTGGCTATTCACCTTAACTCCTTCAGGAATGAAGACCAAAGGAAATTTGGACCCATTGGAGGCAACTGCGGCCCAAACCATAACCCCAGCAGGTTTAACTCGACGAAAATCACTTTGACTACCCTCCGGCAAGTCTTTAGCATCACGGGCGTACAGTCGATCATTCTGCATATCAAGAACAGCCTCCACAGTGAATATCTTTTTATCGGACCAGATGAAAACCGTGTCTGTGGCCCCCTTGAGTTCCTCCAACATCAATTTCCCCCTATCAAGTCGTTTTTTCTTCGATGCCTCTGAAAGTAGCTGCTGTATGCCTTAAACCCTAAATCATCTTTAAACACCATATGCATAGAAGGTTTTGAAATCCCGAACTCTTTAGCAGTTTTTCTTATGCTCCTTCGAGGATTCCGCTCCACTCGATTCTGAATGGCTTTCACCACTTTTTTGGTTCGAAAAGTTCGTGGGCGGCCTGGAATTTTCTTGCTGGAGGTTGTATTAGTATCATTATAACGTTTCCAGACATTATATACAGTCTTACGCGACACATGGAGCTGTTTTATGATTTCCTTGTTGACGATACCAGCTGTTTTTAAGGCAACAATTTGATCTCGTTTTGCTTGAGACGCCATTTTGGTAGAAGTATTGTCTACAAATTAGCGAAACAAAGGACAATCATTCAAAAGAGTTCTGAAAAGCGCAATATACAATCAAAAGTCATTTCTATCAATTAGTAAATGTTTTGTGGCTATTTTAAAAATGGGTCAATCTTTCCTGGACACCCTGTATGAGAGAAATAACGTATTCTCTTTTATATTACCATGTTTCCTAGCTATAATTTAGCGATGCTGTGCAGAATTCGGCTAGTGGGCAAGATACGAGGAGAGAGCTGGTCGGTGCGCCCACTTCGCTACAACACGTGCGGAGTCGACCGACCTCAGGATGCAGCCCCAACTAAAGAGACCGGCCCAGACCTCAGGATGCAGCCCCAACTAAGGAGACCGGCCCAGACCTCAGGATGCAGCCCCAACTAAGGAGACCGGCCCAGACCTCAGGATGCAGCCCCAACTAAGGAGACCGGCCCAGACCTCAGGATGCAGCCCCAACTAAGGAGACCGGCCCATTTCATGTGCAACTCACCAATAAAGTTTTCCTTGCGTTTAATAGTTGTGGTATATTTCCACCTCCCTCGGTAATATTTTGTCCAAACGTACAAACCGACATGAAGGAAACAAAAATGGATGAAACGGTGTCCAGGTCGAGCTCCTAACGATAAATCTTTAGTATTATGGACATGGTTTACATGTGGTGGTTCTTAGAAGCTCGTGCAATATAAAGCAGCTCTTGTGCAGCCAGTTCAAAAATTTCCGGGAAGTTTCGGCGCAATGACGAGGGAAAAATTAAATTTTACACGAAATTTAATAAGCTCAATGAGATATGAAGCTGCAATCGTCGCGCCTTTATATACTGCAGGGGGCGCGAAAAATTAAGAATTTTTTGCTGCTGATATTCTCTGGCAATATATATTTACAAGATACGGCTTTGCTGTTGATATTTTACTGCAATAAAGACGAGAGATAAAATCCTTGCTTGCTTATATTCTGCAGTACTAGACACGAAAGTTTAACGCCTTACTTGCTGATATTCCACAGTCCACTTTATTAGACACGAAACGTAAAGGCCATACCTGTTGATACTTAACCACAATAGACACGAAAACCTTACTCACTGACAATTTCCTACAACAGGCATGAAGAATTTAAGACGATATCTCTTTTACCTCAACATGTAGAAATTGAAGATCTGATGAAACATTTCTTGCTGCCACAACGACTCGATGAAAATTAACTTTATAGCTAAGTGGGGTGTAACTTTTGAGTGGGCTGTTATTTCCCTGTTTTTGATTTTAACAGTACACTTTCAGATTTTACATACCCTGAAATTTCGTCTGAATATAGAGCAATGACTTGAAATCATGTTGATGGCGAGCTAGCAGGCGGTGACGATGTTACAGGTGCTCTTAATTAACAGATCACGTAGAAAAAAGGTCACGGTTTCAAGCATAGGTGAATTTGTAGCCTTTTCATTTGAGTAAAGGTTTTTCGGTCTTTTTTCTCACATTACAGATCGCAATTGAGCAATTTATTCAGCAACAGGTAACCCAGGTATAAAAAAAATGTTATGTTAATTTTAGAATAATGTTTTGATGCAACATTTAGTAATATTATCCCTAATGCTGAAATAATATTTTTTACACGATTATTCCAATGTTAGGATAACATTATTCGGAAATATTAAAATAATATTGTTGAATAATGTAAGATGTTACGATGAAATAATAAACTAATATTGAAAAAATGTTTTTACTATTATCATAGTATTAATAAAATATTATCTTGTTATCCGATAACTATCAAATTATGGTTATTCTAAAATATTGAAATAACGTTCCACGACATTTTAATTATATTATTTTATTGTTATGATGTCCATGTTATTTTATTATTATTCACCACATTATAATATTACACGCCAGACTATAGCAGACCCTGGAAAGATCGAGGGTGCAGCCGCCGCCGTGTGGTTCCGCTAAGACTTAAGCGGAGGGATCCTGGGAAAAGTTATCCACTCAGGCGTAACCTGTCCTTCGAGCAAAACCTTATTGTACACAGGGAAGGAAGGCAATCTTAGCAACTTAAAACTACTATCTCGATTATTTCAAANAGCGGAGGGATCCTGGGAAAAGTTATCCACTCAGGCGTAACCTGTCCTTCGAGCAAAACCTTATTGTACACAGGGAAGGAAGGCAATCTTAGCAACTTAAAACTACTATCACTATTATTTCAAAATGATAACAGAGAGATGAGAGGCTACGTGCACTATGGAGATAATTTACCGGAGGTTAGCAGTTATGTGCACTGTGGAGATGATTCACTGCTGGTCCTCTCTTTGGCGGAAGCTGTGACCCAGCAACAGCAGACTAGCATTGTGACGACGTTGCTTGCACTTCGTTCGAATACCTCAAGGTAAGGCATCAGGCTGAAACAAAAGTTCTGTCCCCTTTTAGCTTTATGATTTTCGTGGGATATTAAAAGAATTTTTAAATATGAGTTTGTAGGAGACAATCAAACAAGAACTTCTGAAGTGTACTGTCAGCAGCTAACCCGACTTGAAAACAGTTTTGTAAGAGAAACGACCTTTGCTGGTAAACAGAAAAGGTGACATAATCCACTATGACAATGCCAGACTCTTCATTTCAAGAGCGACTAAGAATCTCATTTGAATTTGTTTGAAAAATTTTGATTCGGACACCATATTCTCCTGATCTTGCTCCACCAGTTTTCCATCTCTTGAGAAGCATGCAGAACCACTTGTCAGGACAAAGGCTTATTTCAAGAAAAACAGGTTGATATGAAGCTAGCTTCCCTTTTTGAGTAACAAACAATATCTATGAAGATGGTATGAAAAAGCTTATGGGAAGATATGAAGCGATCATTGATAAGAATGGTGATTACGCTGGTCATTAAAAAAATTGTATTTTGCTTTATCCTTAATTTATTTAAAACTATAAAAGCGACAGAGCTTTGCTTCCAACTTCATATATACTCAGAAGTAATAAAGAAATTATTCTTTGATGAAGGTTTCAATACTTACGCCAAGAAAACATTTATTATACCACAGCAAGAAAAAAAGAAAGACGACGGTTTTGCTAGAAGATTTTTTTCCTCATCTTCAGCTAATGAAGATGGCGATCTTACCTGGAGGCTTACTTCATCATTATAATGAGACACAGTCTTACCTTGCCAATAGGTAATGCAGACAAAGATCGTAGCTGAAGAATTCCTTTCGAGCTATTACCGAAAACAAAGAAATAGAAAAGAAAAATCCAATCAAGAAGACGGCTGCAATATGCAATACATCTCGCTAATTGCATCGACAAGATTCTTTAGGCAATATTTTCCAGCTAACGGCCAGTTAACGGCTCAAAGCCAACGGAAAACGTAATAGCACGCCAGGGGAAATTTTTTTCCGACGGAAATCCAAGTAGGAAAAGTGGACACTGGGAAATCACTACATAATGTGATAAAAAATTTCCGCCGAACACATTTGATTGAGAGGAACAGAGAACAGTCTCGTCGAAATAGGAAATAAATTCACCTGAAATAGTTTGACTTTTAGAGATGAGGTACCTAGAAATGTGCGCTATCATTAATATGAAGAATTAGCCTACCTTCTCTTGGCGCTCAACGCCAACTGTATTTAGTTGAAGCAGTTGGCCACATTACGTAGAGATTTCTCAGTATCTAATGGGCTCAGAAATGTTATTGGATTACCTGTCTTATTCTGCCAAATAGAAAGGTGTGTAATTTACTACATAAAGAGAGCTGAGTCAAAGACTCGAACTGAGGACCTACAGATCACCAAGCCGCCACCCTACCACTATGCCAATGCAGCTGTGGTGGCCTAGAGGTTAATTAAGTGGCATGTTTGGTGATCTGTAGGTCCCAAGTTCGAGTCTGGCTCAACTTTGGTATTCATATTATTAAAAAATACAAAGACGGAGCTCTTGGGCATGTAAAGCAAAATATTAGAAGTTTACAATTTCGGCCGTAGGACGCAAAAATGTTCCAAGTCAGACATCTGGATGCGGGCAGGAAAATATTCCACACCAACGTCTCTTGCGTTTAGAATCAAACCTATTTCAAGTCTAAATTTCACTGGATTTAGAGAGAATAATATTTCAAAAATACGGCTCTCGGATTTGGACAGAAAAATGTTAGAAGTGTAAAACCCCGGAAGCAGGGTAGAAAATAGTCCAAGTCTAAGGCTTTTGGATATGGACAGAAAAATATTCCACGTTTAAGTCCTCCGGATTTAGAGAAATTGTGAAGACCGTCGCCATAGAGAGCTCTGACGCTGCACTAAAGCACTAAAATGCCGAGATCATTTGGAGGTGTTGAGACTTAATGATGTGCTCCTCTCCTTGTGATTTCGCGGCAGCAAGTGCTGGTGAAGAACATATATTTTAAAAAAAAAAAACACAAAAAGATGGTTATGGTGGCAGCGGCATCCCCTACAGTTTAGCTTAGTAAATAGAGGGAGTTGTGGTAACGCGATGGGATATGATAGGTTACTTGTGCTTCTGGTAGCTCCATCTCTTAATTATGTACAACTTTATATAGTTAACAGGGCAAGTGACGGTTGCAGAATAGGATAAATTAAAAGGCTTACTGTGTATGGCAGCTCCATCCATTATAATCTGGTTTTGTTAACGAAGCGTGAGATGAATACGGAAAAGGAAAGATGAAAGGGAAAAATTTCTTACGGCAGCTATATCCTGAACAGCTTAATTCGATTACTTGAAGCAGTAAGTAATGGTTAAGAAACTAACCCTGTAAAAGGGAAAACGTAACGCTCGTCTTGCAGCTACACCATTGAAATTTGGCTAGTAAGCTAAATGATGGAGACACAATAAAATACAAGAAAACAAAGAAAATGAAATAAAGTTTGAGTGCAATATGGAGACAAAATAATATAACGAGAGTACTCTGAGAGCGCATACCTTCGCCAAGCAAGGCACCGTTAGCGAAAAATTTAAATTGGTTGTAAAATTAAGACCTCCTATCATCAGCACCAAAATCTGGTCATTTGTACATTGTGACAGAAACAATAGCTTTCATGATTTTTTTAGAACTGTCCACAAGTTTTTGAGCAATGTTCTGACAAGCATTTCGACAAACATTGGTTAAATACACAAATAGACAAACCGATCATCACCAAAATTTAGTCTTTTACGCCTCTGAATACTTCAGACAATTCCTGTATATTTCTTAAGATTCTTGGATATATTTTAAGTTATTTTGCTTACACACAAAAAAATCAAATTCAGATATTAACAAATAAATGGACAATCAAATCAACTCAAAAATTTAGTCATTTTACTCCCCTGTGATATACTTCAAAATTCATGAAAATTTCGTAAAAATCCATCACTAACTTTTTGAGCTATGGTACTAAGAAAAAAGAGGCAGCCAAACGATTAAAAAAACGGCTTAACGGATCCACACAAAAAGTCATTCTTCTCTACCTCCAACCATGCCTAACAATCCCTGCAAATTTCGTAAATATCAGCCCATAACTTTTTGAGTTACCTTGGTGACAGACAAATAGATAAATAACCAAACACAGAGCCAGACAAACTCGACGAAAACATAACCTCTTCGTCGGAGATAACAAAATATAATAAAAGAAAGAAAATGAGACAAATCAAAAGATATGAATTTTTAAAAAATTTCTATAAAAGAAAAACTGAGGGACTGGTCAAGTAGGCCTACGTCTACTTATACGCTCAAGTGGGATCACAGCCGTTCTAGGCCTGCTCAATCGGCAAAATTTCTCCCATGTATCTATGGAAGAGAAACCATTGAGCAAGCGACCTCGCAAATATTACACAGTAAAGAATATATATTCTTTACTTCCATATGGAATCGATCGAATCTTTCTAATATTTGTCTCTATGCGTATCTGTGAATAATAAACCTATAAACTCGCATCATGACAATTATGTTTGTAGCGATGAACCGGATGGCACTGAGAGCTCATAAGAAAATTTATAAATACTGAAAAAGTTTAATAGCATGCTCATCACTTGTAACTCCCGGACAACTGTCTCTCGCTTTAGAAAAAATATACTTACTTTAAGTTTGATCTTCTTGCCACATATTTAACCTGTGATCCACATTCGTAAACAAAAAGATACCCATGAGACATACTGAGCGTCACCGCGTAGTTGATAATGTTCTCTGCCATTGTTAGTTTGTTAAAATTGTATTAAGAACCATGGCGAATACTATGAACTCACCTTCAATTAACTCGACAAAAAAAAAAAAAGCTAAATACAGCTGTCAAGTTGATAAACGATGAAAAAAAATTGTTCTGCTTAAAGAGCTTATACTTTCATGCGACGAATTATTCCAGCTTTCATTCGACGAATTATTTCAGCTTTCATGCGACGAATTATTTCAGCTTTCATGCCACGAATTATTTCAGCTTTCATGCCACGAACTATTCCAGCTTTCGCTGGAATGCAGCTTTTCAGGGCAAAGAATGTAAAGGTAAACTAGACGGTACACCCCAGCCGGAAAATGCACAAGTGCTGCAGATACATGCTCTCAAGGCTACAGAGAAACGCACGGCTGAAGTCGATCACAGATTGTCCGAACTATGACATTAGAGTCGCTAGGCTCATGTGACAACTGCGTCCACCCTTCCAACCGTCTTCATTTCTGCGGATGTTAGCGCCCTCGCAGGGGAGAATGAATGCTAGAAATGCTGACGCTCTGATTCGAATCGTGCAGGAATGCACCAGTCTGGTGGGGAGGCAAACGCGCAAACATAAGCATGCAAGCGCAACACGTAGTCATCCATCTAGGAAAGTTCAATGGGTCATAAATCCTGTAGAGTAGAAGCTCTTAATTGACGTGACTGTGACCTGTAAAAATTGGTCGAAATTAGCAGCAATTAGGTACAAATTGGTCGAAATTAGCAGCAATTAGGTACAAATTGGTCGAAATTAGCAGCAATTAGGTACAAATTGGTCGAAATTAACAGCAATTAGGTACAAATTGGTCGAAATTAGCAGCAATTAGGTACAAATTGGTCGAAATTAGCAGCAATTAGGTACAAATTTAGCTTGATTTGGAAGTGGCGCGAATGGTGATGGCATAAATTGGGAGTGGTGCGAACTAAGATTGCGTAAATTGGGATCTGGATCTGCTGCTGCATTACTATTTTCATGCTTCATTTTCACAGTTGCTCACACAAAACCGCTGCAACGATTGCTTCTGTACAAGCTACAGTCCACTTGCTGCAACTGTAACTGCAGAGAAAGTTATTTCGACAATATACTGAAATTTTGCGCTGCAATGGCAGGCAATGATAGTTTCTATCGTAGAAAAAATAAATAATAAATTATAAGCGTCTGTCACAGGATTTTTCTATTCAAACTCGGAATCGTAAGCAGGTAATTCCCGAGTGGGTTCCAATTACCAGAGGATGAGAGGTTTGAGCTACTCGATCGGATTCCAGATCGACTCGATAGAATTTTTCGGTTTGCTCAGAAAATAAATTGTGCTCGACGGTTTGATCTTCTACGGGTGATCCTTTAGTTAAACGGTATCGTTTTATGCGATTAAAGTAATTACATAGGAGGTCTTAAAATTTTACAAAGAATAATGGTCTACTGAAATACTTATACAGGTGGTCTTAAAATTTTACATAGAAAAAGAAAAGAGACTAGAGGAGGTTACCTTTGTACTGATGGTTTAAACGCCTTCAATTAACTTTTACTGTGTTTTAAATTATGTGATCCTGTGTTTTATAACTCTAGGATCGCCTGCATTATTGTTTTCGATATGCCACTGCCGTAGCAAAATCCACATGTGAAATATAAAGTTAAAGTTGGCTTGACAGGAAACCAAGCTAAGACACTTATATTCACTGGTTCGTTCTACAGATAACTATAGTCTGACCATTTTTTCAAGGCAGTTTGGTCGTGGTCAAATTCCTCTATAGCGTTGCCAATTCGACGGGTGTTTCTGAGATTTTGTTCGGTCCATATCTTAGCCCCGCCCACTACCTGTGTATAGAGAAATATCAGAAATACCCATAAAATTTGCACCGCTTTAGAGGAATTTAATCGCGACCCAACTGCCTTGATAAAATGGTCAGACAATACGCACCAAGACACAATGTTGTGTACAGCTGCACTCGATTGCAAATTGCCCGAGCTATTTGACGCGATATGGAAGGGTGGCTTACCGGTAATTACGCCCTCAGACCAGTGCCCCCTCCCTCCCCTTTCTCGCGCCAGTCACTATTAATGGTAGAAATGCTAACGCTACGTTTAGGAGCAATAACACTTTTTTCCTTGGCAAAGGATCGAACGTCTGACCTGTTGCTAAAGAGGGAGTCAGCAATCTGGGCCACTCACTTTTTGGTTTGTTGACGTTAAGAGAATAAGGTCAAGCTCAGGTGACACACTGAACGCAACTCTGAATACAGAATACAGTAACGAGCAGGAAATCCGGCGCGCCTGAATGGTGTAACGACAAAAGGATACTGCAAATTTTTATAGGTTTCTAATGTAATTTCTGTTGCGTACGTCAATATAAGATATTTTTCTTTCCCTGTGGTTGGCAGCAGTTGCTCTTGCAGGGCCATTAAAACAATAAATCAAGTCGAACTTAACGAAACTCACACCTGCACGTGTGCAGTATAAGAACTGTGCATCACTGCTCACTTGGATGTAGCTGCGCCATTTTCCATTTCATGTTCTAAAGTCATGATTGAGTTGGATGTAGTTACTTCATCTCCATTTCATCCTTCCACACCACGAATCAATTGGATGCAGTTACGCCGCTTTACAAGATATCGTTCCCACATCATAAATCACATTGATGCAGTTACATCACTTTAGAACTTACGAACCCATACCACGAACCACTTTGATGTAGTTACGCCACTTTACAACATATCATTCCCACATCACAAATCACTTTGATGTAGTTACACCACTTGACAACATATCGTTCCCACATCACGCACCACTTGGATGCAGTTACATCACTTTACAACCTACGTACCCACATCACGAACCACTTTGATGTAGTTACACCACTTTACATAATCTCCCCAAATTCCGTTAGGGTGCCGGCCTACATCAGAGTTAAGAGAAGCGGTGGGGTTTAGGGCGCCGCTTCACTCGCGGCAACACCACAATTTATTACCACCGGCTGACCGGGTTTAATTTTGCCGCAAGTACATAACTTTAGCGTAGTTTTAATTAAGCAACTTATTACCCAAATAAGTTAGTAAGTCTCGGGGGAAAAGCTCCCTCGCATATCAACAGATCACGGATCTGCTGGTCCTTGATAAGGCGAGCCCTCGGCGGATACTCTGCCCTTTCAGGTGTGATAAAGTAAAGGGTTCCGTTCTAAGGGGAACGGTAAGCTTAAGGGCA
>LQNS02276769.1:11200826-11227764 GCA_001587735.2 Parhyale hawaiensis
AGCTCCCTCGCATATCAACAGATCACGGATCTGCTGGTCCTTGATAAGGCGAGCCCTCGGCGGATACTCTGCCCTTTCAGGTGTGATAAAGTAAAGGGTTCCGTTCTAAGGGGAACGGTAAGCTTAAGGGCATAGCCTTTACCGGGAGGGAGGAGCAATAATGAGAGAGATAGAACGAAGAGTACGATTCTTACCTGAAAAATAAGATGAAGCGTTCAGCAAATAAAGGAAAAGTAAAGGGAAGAGAGCAACCTTTACCTGAATGGATAAAATAAAAGGGATTAGAAAGAATGCATTAAAGAATACCACCCATTTTGAAGCGCAAAGTGGACTCTTCAGGAAAAAGAGAGCTGAAAGAAACACGCGAAACTGGAGTATAATACGAGTTTTCAAGAAAAAAAAAAAAAAGACCGGAGGAAACAATCCTATTCTGAGTGAACAAATCGAGCGGTTCAGAATAATAGAGAAAAATGAACAAATATACGTTTCACGTGATGGTGAACTGATAACTTCAAGAAATGTCAAGTGATTGATGTATCTGTTCCATCAAAGGTAGGCTAATATGATTGGCTTAGTTCATAAGGGATGTCAGACCTGAAATTACACGCCTTACCAGAACGGGAAAAACGAGGGTTCACTTATTGTGGGTAAACAAGCTAGGCCTTAACGGAAGGGTTAAATTTAAGGATTTAGCTACGTGCATGGAGCCAGGAACGATGAGGACCCTAAGCGTTCATTATTATTTTTTATTAAAACACCGCGCCAGGGTTTAAGGGATGGGTGCTAAAAACCCAATTGAAGGATTTAAGGCATGTTCAACCTACTAGGCTTTACTTGTTCGAAACTTTATTTTATTTGAAAATGAAAAGAAGGGAGTTCGGCCAACAGAAGCAAAGCAAAGTTTGATCAAGTTCTTTCTAGAACTGTTGCAAATTTAACCAAAAATTAAAAATCAATTAAGAATGGTTCAACCATGGACCACATGATACCTTGACTGTCCACTGCAATTTGCAAATGAAGCTGATTGTAAATAGATTAAACTTAGACAAATTTTTTTATTGACAATAGAACGACCTCTAACAAATATTAAACGGCTCTCAGTGATGTAAGAAATGTGTTTATCGGCAAGAAACACAAATCTCCTCGTTATATCCCAACTGTGTGCGACGTATATAATTGTAGCTTGGGACAGAAAAATGACCTAATATTAGCTAAAATAAATTTTGCAAAAAACCGTAGGCCAGTGCTCACGCATGAGTGTTTCTTTCCAATAGATACATTACTTGCGTCTCCAAGAACAGTTTATTATTGCTTCAAGTCGGTACGTTGAATAGAACAAATTTTATTGAGGATTTATCAATTTGCCATATCAACCTCATTTGCGAGGAGTACATGAAGGTATCTTTTGGTCCATGGTGCCGATGCCACACCGAGTATCTAACTCGATATTCAACTGATGCGGGGACGTTCAGCTTGTACAACGTTCAGCTCTAGTGCTTTCACGGGTATCTTAGCTACCGCTTTCCACTGTGCATCGGAATACCGTTCGAACTGAGCGTCCGCTCATAAATTGAGGGTACAATTTGCATAGATTGACCCAGGCATAAGCAGTAATAGCGTCAAAATATAAAAAAGAGCCCACGCCTCAGCTTTATTTACCAAGCACCAAAATTGGTTGTACTTGTGCTTGATAAAAGTACTTCAGTAGTGGCAGAACATGGACAGATGTAAAACTAATAACACTAATAAGCAATTAAGCAAGCAAATGAATGGATGAATACAAACCGGTCTGCGTTGGATAGCATACGTACAGATACAGTACATAGGATACCTTATCAAAGAGTACCTAGCACAGCTGCGTACCTGATCCAGTAATGCAGGTACATTATCAAAATGTACAACTAGTTGAAGAGCTTCCGGCAAACAGGAGATGTCTCCAAAGGAAAGCATTCAATAATATCGCAGGTTCAACAAAATTTTTCCGATTGGACCACGCTAGGAGGTAGCGGACACAGCAGCGTATCGTTGACTGAAGAAGAAATCAGAATAAATTTCATAAAGCAATTCTTTGTCTCGGGATTACACAAGGACGTTTGCTATTCTGTAAGGAACCCCCTTGTGAGATTTATATTTTAATATGCAAATTTGTGAGAAGTTCAGAGCAGAGAAAAGCACAAACAGTGCGAGCCGTTGGGAGAATTTCTCACCAGATTTATGGATGTTTTGCGACACGTCGTGCAGACTGGTCTGGCTGACGAGAAGCGGGACTTGCCCAGATGCGATACTGGTGTACTAGGGTCTGGAAATGTATTGGCTGCGTAATGCTGGTCTACTGGCAGGCTGAAAATGCATTGGCTGTGCACTGCTGGTCTACTGGCAGACTGGAAATGTATTGCCTGTGTAATGCTGGTCTACTTGCAGGCTGGAAATGTATTGGCTGTATAATGTTGGTCTACTGGCAGGCTGGAAATGTATTGGCTGTGCAATACTCGTCTACTGGCAGGCTGGAAATGTATTGGCTGTGCAATGCTGGTCGACTGGCAGGCTGGAAATGTATTGGCTGTGCAATACTGTGGTCTACTGGCAGGCTGGAAATGTATTGGCTGTGCAATGCTGGTCGACTGGCAGGCTGGAAATGGAACGGAGTTGCATTACATTCCTACTTACAGCGTGGAAATGCATCGGAGGTGCAAAACTGGTCTACTAAAAGCCTGGTAGTCGAGTAGGTGCAATACTCGTCTATGTTCGGTAGAAAAAATTCAGTATCGATGCGACACTCTACTTACAACTTTGCAATGTTTCAGTGTTTTATATTGGCTCATACACAGCCTGAATACACTGCAGGAACATAATACTACTTACAGCCTGAATAGGTATTCACAGGCAGTTGTTTACACTGGTATATGCACATACTGCTAGAAATCACTGCCAAGATATAATAATGTTTCCATATAACGTGCATATGCGGTAAATTGAAATAGCGGTGACATAGTACCGAAAATTGCTGTCAAGAAATTTCTCTGTTTTATAGCTTAACAGTACTGTATTACAAAACAGCTTCAACGTAATGAAAGAGCAGATTATTTTCAGTACCGGTCTGCCGAAACATGGAATGTGGTGCATATTTCAGTCTGCAGATGGTCCATAAAGACTGCTGCTGTTGCTGTCCAATCTGTCTGTAGATACATTAAAAATATATACCAGCACTTAGCAAGTCTGCAAAATGGTTTAAAACTCATGTACCTGTTCGTTTTCCGAATGGTTGCTTCCACCACCATCATGCTACTTCTGATAAATATTTTGAAGCTGGCAATCTTCCGTTAGTTTTATTGCACCTCATTAAATTGCCTTATAGAATCTCAAGCTTGCATGACATCATAATTTCTTTAGCACGAACTGAGTTCACTACACAAAGTGTTCATACTTCATTCTTTATAGAGTGACTGATCGTGCAGCTGCGCAACCATTGCCTAGTGGAAATTGAGCTGAACGCTGGAATGAGAGGAGCCTTCAGAATTTGATGAAAGAAAGGAATACTTTGAAATTTACTTCTGTGTGAGGATACCGTACGGCGTGAACAAAGAGTTTAAACTCTCGTTTTTTTTATATAATGAAATGAGAGTTAGTTTGAATGAGTAAGAAACGACTGCACAACATTGTTCTGTGAACCCACCAGAATACCACATATTATGCCAGACACCAAATAGCGTTAACCTTAAAAGATCGTTGAACCCCTTAAGAATACCCTACATGCTAGATGCTAAATATCGTTACTTGTAAGGGATCTTTGAATCTTTCAGGATAACATACATGCCAGACACCAAATAGCGTTAACCTTAAAAGATCGTTGAACCCCTTAAGGATACAAAACATGCTAGATGCTAAATATCGTTACTTGTAAGGGATCTTTGAATCTTTCAGGATAACATGCATGCCAGATACCAAATAGTGTTAACCTTAAAAGATCATTGAACCCCTTAAGGATACCCTACATGCTAGATGCTAGATACCGTTACTTGTAACGGATCTTTGAATTTTTCTGAATAACATATACAGTATGCCTGAAACCTTATAGCGTTATTCTTAGGGAAAGGTTAGATATGCGCTTGTTGCCGACCCACGCAGCGAAATGTTTTCTATTGTTCCCAAGGGCACGCAGAGCAAGAACTTTCATTTTCCCTCTGGTGCACTCTTTTCTGTTTAGGAGGAAGCAGCTTACCAGGGGACCACTCAAGTTAAATGTAGAGGGCAATTTGTGAGGAATAACAAGCTACTTATGACTGCGCAATCTATTGTGTAGGTTGCTATATAAGCTTGTTATTCACTTTTTTAACGTAATGACGTACGGAGTGCGCGTCAGTTTTTTTATGTTATTTTTCCTCACTGGCTATCCGCCGTATTTTGTCAAATTAAAATAATTGTATTTCGTCGAGTGTTTTTGAAATTCATTTCTCTTAACGGCTCATCTAATATTATGTCAATATAGATATATATATTGTATTTCGTCAAGTGTTTTCGATAATCATTTCTCTCTACGATTTATACAGTATTTTGGTAAAATAAAACATAACTGTATTGCGTCGAGTGCGTTTGATGTTCATTCATATTGATGGGAAGAGCAGTGAGTTTCAGGATGTAGTTTCTGGTGTCCCACAAGGTAGTGTTCTGGGCTCTTTGTTGTTCATCGTACATACAGCGGACCTGTTGGATATTGTTCACAATTAACTTGTTGATTACGCTGACGATGTTACTTTACTGGCTGTTTGCGATAATCCTAGTAATAGGTTGGAGATTTCAGAATCCATGCAACGTGATTTGGAAGTGATTGATTCCTGGTGTTCTAGGAGGGGGATGAGGCTATATGCGGGCAAGACTAAGACCATGCTCGTGTCTCGGTCACGTACAGTGAGACCTGCTTTCCCCGCACTCACACTGGATGGTGTATCACTTCCTGTGGTTGATGACTTGGTAATCTTGGGTGTCAACATTGATCCAAAGTTGACGTTTGAGCCCCACATCCGTTCGGTTGCCTCACGAGCATCGCAGAAAATTTGTCTTCTACGACGTGCTTGGAGGGTGTTTGGCTCGGTGGAGTTGACACGTCACTGCTTGAATCGCCATGTCCTCCCATTCTGGAATACAGTTTCGTAGTCGATCTGGAGTTCTGCTGCCGATTGTCATCTGAGTTTGCTTGAAAGACTGCTTCGTTGATGAGTGTTCATGCTGGATGGAATTATGCCTTGTGATCCGGCGCATCGTCACCGAGTTGGTGGGGTCTGCTTGCTGCATAAAAT
The DNA here is from genome assembly GCA_001587735.2 of Parhyale hawaiensis. Lineage (NCBI taxonomy): Eukaryota > Metazoa > Arthropoda > Malacostraca > Amphipoda > Hyalidae > Parhyale > Parhyale hawaiensis. The sequence continues at coordinate 11,206,121 of LQNS02276769.1, forward strand.
ATATAACTGCCCTAGTCATCCGCGGTCACCATATATGTATGGTGAGGTTTATGGTTGAACAGTTTCAGCTGTGTGGAGCCTAATACATATTTTCAACTAAAACCGAAAATATTAGTTCCACTTTGACTCACTAAACTAAACACAAATCTGTTATGGGGTTGCTCTGAATATTATCAACTTCCGAACGCAAAAAATAATGATGACACAAATTAAGGCAGTACTTGAGTAGTTCATGAATCGATGAGTAAAGGGTTAACCATTTCTAAGAAACACCACAGCTTTAAAGGGGGGTACATATTATGTACTTTCGCTTTTATTGATTCCTACATTATTATTGCTTTTAGTTAATTTCAGCATTTAAACCTGCAATTTTTAAAATGTCTGATATATGAGAAATTTTTGGAATTTCTGCAATCTTAAAATTTATACAATTTTAAAAACCTAAAAAATTTAGGCTTTCGGAAAAAATCAATGCGGACGCTGACCTGAAGCTCTCGTTACGAACTGCGGTGCGGTGTGAATATTCACGTAAAATATAACGAATTTTACCCATACTCCCCATGAAATGAGGGACGCTCGAGCGCTGCCATTTTCCATAAAAATGAGTAAAATGCAGGTGCTGCTGGCAGGTCGAGGGGCAATAGAGACCGAAGAGTCGACGGGCAAACGCAAAAATCTGCACTGAGGACACTTCTCGCTAAGCTCCTTGCAATTTTTTAATGGTGGACCAAGGCGCATAGTATGGCCGTGCGCTCCTCGAGATCTGGAGCAATCGGGACATGGGGAATAGTCAATAAAAGAGCGATCGGTCGTCTTACTATGAACGAGGTAACACAACATGTTTAGCTCTAACCCTGTTTCCACCAAACTGGAGTTATTGACCGAATGATTTCTTCGCCACATTGTATCTAGTAGGATATTCACCTTTGCATTAAGAACAGATTATTGAATAGTTTATAAGCCTCCGTCTCCATAACTAAGGTGATCCAACAGAGGAAGAAGCAAGGGACATATAGAATGTCGATAAAAATGGGGAACCCACGCATGAAAATATTCCCCCACAGGATCTACGCGGATTGGAACAACAAATCGGGAAAAAGGGGGAGCATAGAATAAAGTATTAGTAGGTGTATGAAAGTGGACTGAAGGAAGTAAAGTGGGCACGAAAGACAGACGTCCCGATGGTCTTGCTATTGACAAAGGTAACCAACGCTGTCCCCGTAGGGGGGAGGGGGGGGGGAGGCGGTGCTCCAAATTATCCAGCATGATGAACACACCGGTATGCGTCCAACATGTACTGCAGACATTCTACAGATAGTAAATAGAGGAATAACTCAGAAATAACCTGCAAGCGCACTCGCTATGTCGGCCGGGGCGTTTGTGGAGTTTTATGATTTTCTATTACGATATTGCATCCTTTTTGTTATATTTTCACAGGGAAAATAATAAGCAATATTTCTTACATTTAATTACTTTTATCACACCAATTAAATAGTTAGCTGAATCGATACCATAAAGACTGGGATATTGACGAATATTATCGTTATCGTAGCAGCAGTTGACGTCGACCAAAATGCAAATGAGAAAAATAATTATTTCCAAGCTCAAGAGCTCAAAATGTAGTATTTCGCCGTACTTACTGCTCCTTTCCCGCCAGTCACATGCTCCTAGCCATCATTGTCTCCAGTCACAGGCTCCCAGTCATTCGTGCAGCCAGTCAGCGATCCAGATTAGCTACCGAGACCGTAGCCTTTGCTACCTTCATCTATCAAACTCCATGACTCAGCAGCTTGCAGGTCGTGAGGTGTTGCTCAGTGTCGCCTGTGAAGCGCCTGACCGTACCCATGTGTCGACTTCACACTATTAATGCAATGACGGTATACAGTATATTAAAAATGCTTTGCGTAAATAAATAATTAATGTACAAATAATTCTGTCCCCAATAAATTATAAAATAAATAGCTTAACTGACTTGTTGCAGGCATTTTAACCCTATAGCTACTGGGTAGAACCCAACGAGAAGTTCATTTTATCGTAGGAATAATAGAGTTTGTAATATTTCCTGAGAAGTGTTTCGCTTGATAGCTCCCAGATAAAGTTTATATCGGCAAAGATATAAGGGTATATACTTCAGTTCATTTAGGCAAAAATACTCCGTAGAACCCAGTACTAAGGAGCCGCTTCAAGCCTGGTAAAAAATTTGCGTTTAACCTGATATCTGTTAATTTTTTGAAACAGTATATTGTTTGACGAAGGAGTTCAGGCTCGTACATATAACACTGAAGCAAACTCAAGCAAACGATCGCTCGCAACTGACAGCGCAAGTAGACAACGAGTTACTTCCCCCGAAATTAAATCCTCAGCGTTAATCACAAACCAACTACACTTGAAACCGCCGAAAATTCAATCCTGTGGAGTCGTCCGGAACTACAGTTCCAGAAAAATTAATGCCATACTTAAGAAAAAGCAAATTTGTTTTTCAAGCGAAGAAAGTATTCATTTTATAATCAAGTTATTCGAATATAAAATTGTTTCCTAGACATGGGACGTTGTCTTTAATAGGGTTAATGATAGTTGAGACAATAAAATGTAACTTTCATAATTCACTTATTACTCACTGCATCTAATGAGACACTAGCAGAAAAAAACGACCAAAATGTTAAATGTCATATACGGATATTTTCTCGAGAATTTGAACACAAAACATCGGTAACGTTTCAGATAAATTAACCCCATTACTCAAGCAATATCAAAGTTGATTGATTCAACGCCCGTTAAGAACAGTTCATTTTACATGGGAGACACGCCACGTGTACGCTGACACGCTCACGTGGAGCGTTGCGTCATATATGGTACAACCTCAGTAAAGTGGATTCAACATTATACCTATTTATTCACCTATAACAGCTTTCTTGCTATGTTATTTTATGCCGTACTTTGTATACTTGGCGGGCTAAAAGTTTCGTTAGGTTTTACTAGTACTAGTTTGATGTTAGTATTATTTGGTGCAGAAACCACACTACAAAAATTATTGGTTAAATTTTTGCAGCTGCTTGGCGTAGCAGGAATAAAGAGTGATGTATATAGTTAAGTATATTTAGTTTAATATGCAAATTTCAGTATGTGTATGTGATGCATGAAACATGCAGAATTAGTACCACCTACAAGTTTCAGAACCAATGCCTAAAAAATTAACTGCAATAAATATTCTGAAGCCCAATAAACACTGTAATTAATTTAAAAATAAGTTCATTTTGCTTCATTATGATTTTTAATAGTGAAGTCGTCGTAGCCATCACAACGATTGACACGGCTTCAATATTGCACAGTAAAACTAAATTAAGCAAATACATTAAAATTAATTGATAAAATGGAACTTCATCTTTTTAGCTTTTAGAAGGTGTCAGCTCAATCATGCTGTATCATATATAGTTCATGATAAAAAAGTTCCAACCGTGTGACGTATAGGAAGGTTTCAACAACATATAGGTATTCACACTCACTTGTACATATAATATCATGTGACATAGACTTTAGAAGCACCGAGTATTGTACTCGATAGACTTTAGATGCACCGAGTATTGTACTCGATGTCGCGAACATTTTCGAGCAGCAGCTCGAATATCTAACACTGCAATGCAGGGACAAGCAGAGGCTTTCCCGCTATAATACGCAGTATTGCCAATCCCTGTTCCTCAGTAAATTCAGCCAAACGCACGAAACTAATGGCAATGTTGAACGGCCGAAGCCAACGGACTTGCAGTTCAAATATGTACATGGAAGTGAATTTGGAACCTGAATGTATAAAGGCCGCCTCCCAGCAGAACACAAAATATGAAGCATTCTTTATAGCCTTCCCGAGAGCGTTCCTTGGGCGCGGTTTCAGTTTGCGCTTTGTTTCAGAGTAAAAAAAAATGCCTCAATCTCCAGTGCTGTGCTCACAATACAACACGTGCCGAGAGGAAAGGTTGGAATATTTTTTAATATTTTTAGGAAGTTTAAATTCACAAAGGCGTGTATTCCATCCTGATACTTAAACACGCTTAATTGCATCGCGCTAATACCAGGGCCACACTGTGCAGTGGCACACTGAACTTATGGGGTAAGGGCACTTGCATTCTCCTCTTATCCTATGCTCGTGTCGTAAGATGCGACAAACGCAAGGTAAATTTCACGCAACTAAACTGCTATCCCTTCTCGTTGGCCACCGGTTCCCGCTCGGTGGGTGTAAGACTCAGAAGAAAATAGGATTTTAGAAACCCTCATGTGAGGGAACGCGCTAGGAAGGCGGATTAGCGTCAAGGAGCCAACGGCAACTAGAGAGGAGATCCTCTGGCTGTCGCCATAGCCAAGTGCCCGGCATTCCACAGTCAGCTCCTCTCCCTACCTCTCGATGGTACTACCGAAAACCTTTTTCTTTTTCCTCTCTTTTGTGTGCTTTTCCCGTACTGAGATAAACGAGGCCATGGGGGTTGGTGGAGGCATCTACTATTCCACTACGGTTGTTGTTCCCATAGTCAGGTGAACCTGGGGTTGAATAACCGTTGCTCGGCTTGGCAGCTTTGCGAATTGGACCGCTTACCACTACCTCTCACATGTTTATTAGATATTTTTTTCTATTACCTCTATCAGGTTTATCTACTTTTGTGTGGGGATGTGGAAGGAAACCCGGGGCCGGGTTGGGCACGGGGGTCTTGTCCCCTTATTATCATATTACAGGACTGAACGCAAACCTCATGAAGCTCGGCTTCGTGTCTAATGGTGTTGATGTGTTGCGCTGTTGTCAGGTAGGAGGCACGACACGGAGTTTGCCATGGCCGGTTTTCAATTCGCTCACCACAGGCCACTTTGAGCTGGGCCTAGATTTCAAGGAATGGCCATTTTGTCAGGGATGGTTTTTGCGCTTATCGGCAGTCAACAAATGAATGTGTGCGTCATTAGAAAACGATTTTCAGAGTCTGTGGCCGACAGAACAATTCTCATTGTCTCAGAATCCTGCAACTTATGTTTCCATTTACAAATGTTTGCTGACAGATAGTTTCCAGTCAGAGTGTAGATGATAAGTCAGCGTTTGTTTTTGCCTGAGATAAAAATACGCACCCCGGGGACTGATTTGGAACTGTATCACCCACTAATAGCATGGCGAGGCTGTGATGGGCTTTTGCACCTTTTCTGTGTGCAACTTGTTCGGGAACCAAACATATTGCTCGCAATTGTCCCAACCTGGTCATGACTGATGCCTCTGACTAGGTGACGATGTCAGTTGGCACCTCTGTTTGCACTCACACCTTGTTTTGTCATTGGAGGTAAATCAGTTTGTCCCGGTTCCTGACATCAGGAAAGTGGTGTACGTTAAGAGTAAAGCTAATTGGGACGATATTGCTTGGGCGGTACGGGGGTTTCCTAGGTGCCCAATCTTCTGAGGTGGTGACCCTGTCTCTAAACTTACCGACTTGACTGTGTGTTTTAGAGAAGTTTGTCCCGAAAAAAGAGCAAATTTTAATAGGTCTCGAGGCATACCGTGGTGTGACAATCAGTGTGGGTTAGCGTTCAAAGCTAAGGAAGCAGCTTTTCAGGCTTGGTCGCGTTCGCGCGACCGCACGTTGTTGCAGTCCAATGTAGAGCGTGAAACTGAGACTTATCTTGTGAATGAGGACAGCAGTATCATCAGAGGCAGCGTTCCAGGGATTCACGGCTGAGCATTGACCACCCACTTTATTGGTAAAGTGAACGGAAGGGCTTAGTTTTCGGTGCTGAACTTTCGTTATCGCCCCTTGTTGGCCTCGGTGGTGGTATCATTGCTGATCCCCTTGGCTAAGACGGAGTTCTTATCAGCTCACTTCGATGGGAAGCAGAGCAGAGATGTGGCGTCATTGCTTATTGGATGTCACCCTGAGTACATTTAATCTCTCTGGCATTCGTATCTAGCATAATCCGAGTGCTCCTTGAGAACCTTAATATAGTGATGCGTACCCGGTTGCTAGGTTTCCTCCATTTTATAAAAAAACTCGCTGGCGTTCTTGCCTCTAAGCTTGGAGTGATCTTCTTCCGCCTGATACAGTTAGGAAATTTTGTCCGCTGCTGACGTACTGTGAATATGTATTGTCCCCATTCCCAAGTATCTAATGTTGCCAAATGTTGTCATTTACCGACCGATTACGCTGACACCCATTTTGTCGAAGGTATTTCAGAAATTGGTGGCTTGTAAGTTGAGTCATTCTACTGAAGGTGTTAGACTGTAGTCTGCCGGTCAATATGAGTACAGAACTCGCTTGGGCTGTGGTGACGTATTGTTATGTGTCTCAACATCTACAGTCAGTAGCTAGATTATTATTCTGAAGCACGCCTTGTTCAGTTGCACATTTACGCAACAGTGACAGTGTCAACCACAGGGATCTATATGGCAAGATGGAGTCGTTTGTGTGGGCGGTAAGGTTCTGCCAATCATTCTTGATGTTGTATCTAAGTGAACGCAGAGTGTGCCAGTAGACGGTTTCTTGAGTGCCTCAGTCGCGGTGGTCTTGAGCTCTCGGGATACTGTACTGGATCCTCTCCTAATTGGTCTGTACACTAGCGACGTATACTGTCGTCACTGGAAAACACTATGATCAACAGTCTATCCCACTGTGATAGCAGTGATACAAGCCATCAGTATGTGTGACGATGTCGCCCATTCCCCAAATAGGGGCATGTCGCATATTAGATCATGGTGCTCTCCCTGGAGTATGAAGCTGAATATCTGTAAGACTAAATCTATGATTATCAGTCGGTTTCGGACACCTGTAGCCCATCATCCACCACTGAAGATTGATAACACAGTGCCTTAGGGGTCTAGCTCCTTGGAGAATCTCTGATGAGAAGCTTACATTTCAAGCTCGTATTAGGAGTCTCGTGTCACGTGATTCGAGTAAGATTGGGCACCTGTTGAAGGTAAATTCTGTGTTTGTTGACAAAGATGTAGTCCGTAGATGCTTTAATGTTACCTGTGCTGGAGAATTGCTCACTGATCGGGGCTTCGGCTGCTCACCGTCATTTGTGTCTGCTGGACCAACTTCTTACCTCAGTCAGCAGGCTGTGTGCTGTGAATGATCTGGAGAATCTGTCCTCGGGGCGAAGGGTTGCTTGTTCTGTATGTTTTAAAAGGTGTAAAGTAATGAAAAACAGAGGTTCTATTGTTCTGTTCTTGAGCTCAAGTTCTTTGGGAGACATACAAGTACGTGCTGCAGCTTATGCTCACCCCTTCACATTGGAGACTCTTGGGTGCCAAACTCGTTCGATCAGTTGGTGTTTTCTGCTCTGGTCCGTTTCGGTCAGGCATTCATTGCCGGGATGAGCTTTCGGCCGTATTGACCTGCGGTGCTTAAGTCAGATGTCGATGGCTTCCTGATGGATTTTTCTTGGCAGCGTTTCGAGTTGACCGGTGGCACTATCGTCGTTCGCGACGCATAAAATTTTGTGTGAGTGTTTGTGTACGCAGATCGTGTGCGTGTGAGCGGCGTTCAAGTTGGTGCTTGCTATATCGCTGATTAAGTTAGGTTAGGTTAGGTAAGGTTAGGTTAGGTAACGTTAGGTAACGTGAGGTAACGTTAGGTAAGGTTATGTAACGTTAGGTAACGTTAGATAAGGTTAGGTAAGGTTAGGTTGGGTTAGGTTGGGTTAGGTTACGTAAGGTAAGGCTAGGCTAGGTTAGAAGGTTAGGTAAGTAGTTAGGTAAGGGTAGGTTAGGTTAGGTTAGCCTAGGTAGAGTTTATGTTAGTGGTGGCGCGCGCAGCAAAGCTAACTTGAACGTGCAATCGTCGTGAACAACGCTGGTGCTGCCCGGTGTTGGGCATAAAGTTTTATTTGGGTTGCACTGCCTGTTCGTGGAGATCCGACGGTGATGTTTGTAATAATAATAGTAACGGCGAATGTTCAGCTCAGGCGGCGTCCCGATTAAACAGTGAAAATCGGTAGCCAAGATACACTGGAAAGTAATTAAGCAAAACGACGCTCGAACTGAGCGTCTGCTCATAAGCCGAGAGTGCAGTTGTAAAGTGTGGCCCTGACGTAACAAAAACTTCTGTTTTAGGAGCATATGGTACGTTTCGCATTTGTACTCTCGTGAGCATTGGCTTTAAAGCCTTAAAAAGTGACTCGACAAATTTCAAAATGTGATTCTACAATGAGACCGGCTAACTGATACGGTAGTGAGCTCGTTACTCGAGTACAAAAAAAAAAAAAAAACACAATGCACGTACCGGTATGCTCTTTTCTCGACACGTCGGTGCAATTTCCATGCGCGCTCTCGTTACTCGAGCACAAAAAAGTAATCGAAATACTTGAAGGGAACAAAGCGGAACACTATCGGTATCTGATATTTTTTATTACAGAAAGGGAAAGACTGCAACAGACACTTGCCGAAAGATATACAATGTGTACGTTTCAGAACGGATGTGAGTAGTGGGTAATGACAACAAACAGCTGTTTTTCAGGGTAACCTACCTTCGCGGCTTCCCTCGCGCGTGAGCTTCCGGTTTATAACAGTCAATGCACTACCGGTATATCGGGGCTCTTGGGAGTGGGCGCAAACCGGAAGTGGGCGGGTCTGGGAAACCAGAAGTAGGTGGAGCCGGAGCCTACTCTCAAAAACAGCTATTTGGCGTCATTACCCACTACTGATGTGCCTGAAGTGGTTTTCTCGATTTCGACTAGGAAATTTTTCAGTATGAGGCGCACCCGCTCTGGCCGGCCTAAAGACATTGACATCGGCCAACAGAAAGCTGAAGTCGAACAAAACTTCAGTTTGACGACCCAAAGCAATCGCAGATATCCAAACAAGCGTAGATCATTAATTTCTGCCTAAAGCAAGAACGGACATTTTGTCACCCAGTGTTGATTATAAATATACTGAATAAATTATTGGTAGGTAGCCATACTTTACCTATAATTTTAGAATCATCAATTAATAGTAGACAAATTTTGCAGAGATGCCGAGTATAATTTTGGTCGAGACACACAATGGTTCTCAGAAACAGTGGTAGGGCTAAAGTATCTCATGGGACAAAAATACTCAAATACTTCACCGACGTAATGATACCGGTCTTATGATAGGTGGAGCCAGACAGGGGCAACATTATACAGGTAGAGCCAGTGAGTACAGCATTATAGCATAGGTACGACAGTGCAAGATACACTGCTACGGGAACAGAAGATCAGAAAGACACATTGCCATGTAAGGAAGAAAAGCAAGGTAAAATTAAGACACGGTGCTATGGAAGCGAAGAATAATAAAATGACGATAGGCTGTTATAAGAGCAAAGCTCCATCAAAGAGAGACATGCTGTAATGAGAACAAATTGTCATACAACTAGAGAAGTGCTCCGAGAGGGCAGACCTCTGGCAAGCAACGAAACTCTGACGAAAAATTCAAATTAGTCCCGAAATCAGGATTTCTACTGAATCATCATCGAATTTTAATCAATTTATTATCTGTTCCTCGTGATGTTTCCTAGCAGTTCCTGTAAATTTCGCTAATATCCTTCAACAACTGTGTCCGCTACCTATGATCTGAAAAGTAACGAGACAAACAGAACAGGCAAAGGGAAGAAAAGATCATCTCCAACATTAGATTATTTGTTTTCTGTAACATTCCTAAGAGTTTCCGTAAATTTCGTGAAGATCCGTTCGTAATTTTTAGCGTTACGTTGTAAAAAATTGCGTAAAAATAGATAGACAAAGAAATAAGCTGCTGATCGGATCATTGAAAAAAGTTAATAATCTGTTCCTTCTGACATACTTAACGGTCCTTATAAGTTTCAAGGAGATCCATTCGTAACATTTTCAATTATGTGGAATACAAACAAACAGACAGACAGAAATACAGAAAAAATATAGAGGTGTGGGAAGAGGTAACTAAGGCACGCTGGTAAGGGAACAAAATTTCATAAAGTAAACAGGCCGCTAAAACAGCAATTTATCAAACAGGTAAACCCACTGTTTAGGCAGTAATTTGTCAAATAGGTAGATCCACTGCTATAGCAATTTAAGAAATAGGTAGACATACCACTAATGAAGCAATTTAAAAAAAAGTAGACACAGTGCAGACCAAAGAAGCAGTTTAAAAAATAAGTAAACGCACTGCGAGAAGGAAGCATTTTAAAAATTAGGCGGAAACACCGCTAAAACAGCAATTTATGAAATGAGGACACTGCCAAAAAGCAATTCTTAATAATATCAGTAGATACACTGCAAAAAAGTAATTTAGGAAATAGATAGACGCTGTGCTATAGAAGCAATTTGTCAAATAAACACACAGCTAACAATAGTTAACAAAATTAGAACAGCACTCTAAGAGCGCATACTTCCGCAAAGCAACGCAGTATTAACGAAAAATTAAACTGGTCCTGAAAGCAGTTCCCTTTTTATCATCACGAAAATTTGGTGAATTGTGCCATTTTACATTAATAACCGTTATTGTATTTTTTGCAAATTCCGTCCATTACTCTTTGAGTTATGTTCTGTAAACACTAAAAAAAAAAATCGAATAGACAAACGGTCGAACCGATTATCTTCAAAATTTGGTCATATATGCCCGTTAAGCAGAGCCTGGGACGATGGCCATCGCCGATTACACGATTGCGATGGTGTGAAGACCATCGCCATCGGATGAACTACGATTTTACGATGCAACGTCGCAGCAAATCCATCGGCGATTGCGATGAAATGATGGTCCGATGGAATGGTATAAAAAAGCGGCGATGGCCATTTTCTCCATTGGCGATAGCATTATAAGACAGCACTGGTCCGATGAAATGGCTGAACAACCCATCGGCGATAGCATACGAGGGGCATCGTAATCGGTTTTACTTCCCATGCCGATGAAATAAGGCTAAACCTATAGAAAAACATTTATGTTTTAGTAACATTAAAACAAAGAGTGGGTTTCAAAGTTAATTTTAATACATTTCCCAGATCTTACAATATCACGCCCAAGCAGATTTTAATCTACCCTAATAACCTGGGCCTTTCATTTTGCACCTTTTATCAGGTAAGAATAGTATAACTGGTGTAAAACTCGCACACAGGCCGAGGTTATACGAGATGCTGCTTTTATTCGATGTTTGTGGTTTGAGATCTTTGTATTTTTAAAATGTGTTAATGCGATGGTCCATCGCCAGTTGTGACGCCCTACGATGGCCATTGCCGAGGTTTGTCTCATCGTCGGTCATCGCCGATGAAAACTGGCGACTTTTGGTTCCGATGCCGATGGAGCGATGGTATTGCATTCTTCATCGTAAGCGCGATGGCCATCGTACCATCAACTTTGCTATCGTAACATAATCTCCGATGCCGACTCGAGATCTGCTGTTAACGATTGTAACAATTCCTGGAAATTTCCTGAAGATCCGTCCATAACTTTTTGAGTTATGTGCTCACAAATATAAAAACCACCATAGAGCCAGCGACAAACGAGGACAGATCACCACAAAAATTTGATCAGCGGCCCTTAGTCACAATATTATCAATTGCTGCATATTTCATGAAGATCCGGTCATAACCGTTTGAGTTATATTACGTAGAAAAATAGGCAGACAAACAAACGGTTATACGATCTTCTGCAAAAGTTAATCAGCAGTTTCTACCAACATACGTAACATTCCCTGTAAATTTCATTAAGATTCGTTCATAACTTTTTGAGTTATCTCGATGATCGACAGACAAATAAATTGCGCCAAACCTTACATCCTTGGCGGGCGTGACACGTAGACACTGCTAAAGAAGGTATTTATCAAATACGTAGATACACAGTTAACAACAGTTTATCAAATAAACAAACTGCTAAAGAGTCAATTTATTAGATAAACAGATACACAGCTGAAGAAAAAATTTATCAAGTCCGTAGACACACAGCTAAAGAAGCAGTTTATCAAATAGCTAGACACACTGCAATAGAAAAAAACTATCAAATAGGCATTTAGAACATAAGAATACACTGCTAGAAAGAAATTTATCAAGTATGGACATACTGACAAAGAAGTAAATTATCCTATAGCTACTGTAGACATACTGCTATAGAAGAAACTAACATATAACCATTTATATGATTAGTAGACACCCTGCTGAAGGATATAATTATATAAGAGAAGTAGCCAAACTGATGAAGATAAAATTTAACAAGGGTAGAGAGACACACTGTTATAGAAAAAGCTATTATATAGACATTTATGATATAAGTAGACACCTAGCTGAAGGATATTCATAAGATAAGAGACAAACTGGTGAAGGAGAAATTTATTAAGTATAGAAAGACACGCTGCCTACCTTCCATACCATCGTCCCCAGTGCCGGCGAGGGAGAGCTTCGCCTGGAAGCAGTCTGGTAGTTGAATTTTTCAACGCATTCGTCGATGGACCCCGCGGCTTACTTTGCAGATTGAAATCTCCTGAAGTCTCTCCGCCTGCCTCTCATTTTCGGAAAATTATTATAGTCTGACCCCCCGGGTGCATTTGGATGTTCTTGGACCCTGGCAGAGTTCTTCGGCCAGGTAAAGTTGCGTTTATGTAACGACGAACTTTATTAAAATATCTTAGTGTACGCAAGAAGCCTTAATAAAAAAACCTCACTTTACTAAAAGGTACACACTTTAAGCGGTTATTTTAAGAAGTTACTTGCGATACATGAAAAGCTAAATTCAATCTCTTGCCCTATCAAAACTTATTTATTATACATGAAAAGTTTAGTTTAATGAGCACATTCGAAGTATTTTACTTTAGGTAGAGTGTACTCTTTAATTAGGGATTTATTTTTTACAAACAATGCTTGGCTTGAAGAGCTTGCTTTATTTAACAACTTTTTTATTACATAAAGAGCTTAGGTTAGAATGCTTACTTTAGTTAATGAACTGATAATATAGCGCTTTAGTTAAGCAGCCGGTTCTAGATAAACAAATTGTTTACAACATAAAAAGTCTTGATCAAGGAACTTACTTTATTTAACCCGATATGTATATTCAAGTAAAGAGCTGTAATTCTAGAGCTTACTTTGCTTGACAGTGTTGCTATTATGCTTTTGCAACGTTTTCATGAAAATGAAAATATCGTTCAAACTATTCTACTACATCAAATACACGAGTATGTTGAAAATCAATTGATTTACATGAGCAAAAGATTTTTCCAGGGTTCATGTAACGTTTTCCTGGGAACGTAATATGCTTTGTCCAAAATCTCTGTACTCTTCAGACATTGTAAATCATGAAATATTATACTGTAACATTAATTAATAACTAATCGATCTGAAGTATACGTTATTTTGTCTCGCAATTGCAAAACATGACAAGTGGAATTTTCCAAATCTTCAGTAAATTTCTGCGCGGTGATCAGCTTACCCTCAAATTTGCAAATTTCCAAATCTTCAGTAAATTTCTGCGCGGTGATCAGCTTACCCTCAAATTTGCAAATTTCCAAATCTTCAGTAAATTTCTGCGCGGTCGTCAGCTTACCCTCAAATTTGCAAATTTCCAAATCTTCGGTAAATTTCTGCGCGGTGATCAGCTTACCCTCAAATTTGCAAACTTCCAAATCTTCAGTAAATGTCTGCGCGGTCGTAAGCTTACCCTCAAATTTGCAAATTTCCAAATCTTCAGTAAATTTCTGCGCGGTCGTAAGCTTACCCTCAAATTTGCAAATTTCCAAATCTTCAGTAAATTTCTGCGCGGTCATCAGCTTACCCTCAAATTTGCAAATTCTCAGAGCTTAGAAAAACTTCGTCTTTACGTCAAGTAGGCGAGTTTCTGCTGTTATTGGATGATCGTGTCGAATTTTTTGCTTTACACTACAAGTTGGGTTCAAAACCTATTTCATATCAGACGTAATGGTATTTAACTCATCAACTGTTCTAGTATTAACTCCTCGATCGCGGTAAAATAAATGATTTTCCCTTTTTCATTTTATTTTCATGAAATACGACCTCACAACAACGAATTAACGAATTTCTGAGTCTGAATTTCTCATCTGGAAGGAAAACGATAACCCTGAACTATTTTTTCAAATTTCCTGTTTGCAATAATATTTTCAACTCTGTATTTTGCCTTTTGGGGCGGCGTTCCCTACGCCCGTCATCACTCTCAGTGCATTTAAAATTAGGTGACTTTGAATTCAAGTCACAATTTTCAATAAGGTATTTCATCTCATTAGAAAACGCAATACAGTCGAAAGACCTACATTACGCTTGAAAGACCTTATCAGTTTTACTGAAATTTGGTTTCTTACTGAAATTAAAAAATTTTCCCGGTATTCCCTCTTCTCAAAGAAACTTTATATATGAAACGAACCATCCTTATTTGCCATTACTTTCAATTCGATTATAATTTCAAATCACAAGATAACAGTTTTAGCTTTAGCTAGAAATTTCTTATTTTCTCTCAATTTTTGATTTCACAAAATTTTTAAACAGCTTTGTGATAATTTTAAGGAATTCTTCCACATGTATTGGCACAGCTTCAGCTTTCTAAATTTATTGGTGTTATTTATTACAAACTTAAATGCTCAATCTGGTGTTGATATTTTACCTCTTCAGGCAATCGTTACTACTCTAACGGAATACGAGCAGTTTTTGGCTTTCTTATACATATTATGGATTTATTGTAGAGGCAATAATAGAATTCTGGATACCTACTATTAGATATTTCCACAACTATAATAAGACGAGCTTAAATGAAAATGAATGCTGATCTCATGAGCTGAAGGTTGCAAGATCGAATACGACCCAGACAGACGAGCTCATGCGTCAATTAATGAGCTGTCAGTCGTAGGCTACATGTCACTGGGCTCGATATAAATGTCTTCGAGCTCCCCCCGTGTCCAACGACGTATTCTCGGAAGGCAGGTAAGGCGTTATCGTGAATTGCCTAAACGCAAGCTTACGTCGAGAACACAAATCACAAGTCGGTCAGCCTATATCTGCAGCACGAACCAGTGCGTGTGGGTTTCTCAGTAGAGGGTGCGGTCAAGTCGACTATCCCCTTACCTTACCTATCTAATTATTTTCTATAACGCTCGAGGTATAAAAAAAATGAACCTGGTACACAGTAAAATTGTGACGGGTAACCTCATATCAAACCTGATCTCGCAGCAACGATTTTCTCCCAGAAAATCCGTCGAAATAAAGCACAGTGTCGGACCACTAACTCGGACGAATATTCATATTTCTCGGCAGTGTCTCTAAAAGAATTGAAACTGGAACAAAAGATTTTTTTTCGTCTCAGTCGCTGCTCAAAGAACACAAAATTTTTGCTGTGCGAGTTTCAAATGATCTCTTTGCAAAAAAAGCCAAAAGAAAACGTAATAAAGAATGTTGTCGCATTGTCGCTCCGAGGCACAGACCGCCATTCTTCTCTTACGACACATTCGTGGTTCACATTTTATTATTAACGTAAATGCCTTAAAAAACATTTCAACATTGCGTCCGTCAAAAGCAAACGGGTATAGTATTTCTATCACACGAATCGTATTTATTGTATCTAATACTATTATTACTTTGCTGTGTTATACTGTAACCCTAGATTAGATGGCAAGCAGTAGACGGACCAATAATCCCATTCCTGGAGCGACGCCGGAACCTACGCCCCGGCCCTCTATGAGCTATTGCCATACGTCAGTACATACGTCAAGCATATACTCTTACACTGCATGTGTCAGACACATACTCTAACACTACACGTGTCAAGTAAAAACGTGTACAGCAGATACTTACTTCACATTTAACGCATGTTAACCCTATTATTAGCAGGCTGTGTTACTTCGCTACAAGAGCAATTTGTCCTATTGTATTTCTACGGAGGGGGAGGGGAAGCCTCAGTACCGACGGAGTATAGCCTAGTAGTAATAACGCTACAATAATTTCATAACCTGCTACGACCCATCACAGGTTATACAATGGGCCATATGGTTAGGTTACTTTGGTTCGCCCATCCAAGGTCAACAGACGTCGTGCTCTTGAGGGATCCCATTCATTATCTGCAGCAAGAGTATCGGGACATCTTTCTTTCGTGGTCACTTAGCTCCCTAGAAATTTCATACTACCGCGAATGTTTTTCTTTCTGCTCTTCCTCTTTTTTTCCAGACTTGCTGCACCCTTTACAACTGATTCAGTCCAGTAACGAAAGCCTATATGGTTGCCACGTTTCTGCCGACATATGCTACAGTAGATTCCTTTTCCTTTCTGAAAACACTGCGCTGCGTCTATAGTGATGCTTCAGCTAAATCATATTGGAATCTAAATATTATAAGCGTACCTCTTCTCATACGCATATGCATTTTTACTCGATACGGTAAACAGAAAATATTATTTATAATCTTTCTGTATACTCCTTCGTTAATTTGAACATTATCGTAATTTTATTATTACAAAAACTTCACGCTCGAGCTCCCACGGACAGGTAATGCAACCAAAATGAAGCACTGCTAAAGGACATCCAGCAAGAAGCCATTAACAGCTGATTTATACACCTGCAGGCCAATACGACCGAAAGTCGATGCCGGCAATGAATTCCAAACCTAAACCGACCAGGGCACAAAACACCGACCGAACTGATTAGTTCGAATCCAACATCCTCCAACTTGAAAGAGTGCGCATAGACCGTAGCACGTGTTTCTCTCCTAAAGACCTTGAGGGCAGGGACAGATGAATACAACAAATGCCTCTCATTATTGTACACCTTATAAAACATACAGAGTTCGGCAACCCTTCTCCTGTGAGACAGGTTCACTAGATCATTATCAGTACACAGCCTGCTGGCTGAACTGACAAGTTGGCCAACAGACGCACGTGTCAGCAGCTGAAGCCCAGACCGGTGAGCAGTACTCCAACACAGGCGAAAAACAAACATAGAAACATCTGCTGACAACCTCACTGTTACCAAACACAGAACTCGCCTTACACAGGAGCCCAATCTTACTGGAAGTACGTGATACCAGTCGCCGAATATGCGGCTCAAAACTATGCTTCTCATCAATGACAACACCAAGAATCTCTAAGGAGCTAAACTCCTGATGCAAAGTGTCATCTATCTCCAAATATGGAGGTTGTGGTACAAGTGTCCGAGACCGACTGATAATTACATAATCATCGACTTGGTCTTACTGGCATTCAGCTTCATACTCCAGGTCAAGCACCATGCACTAATGCGTGACAAATCCCTATTCAGTGACTGGGCGACAGCATTACGCATGCGAGGAGCAGGTATCGCTGCTATCAAAGTAGAATCGTTGGCATAGTTGATCATCGTGTTTTCATAGTTGATCATCGCGAAGAAAACATTTCACAAGTATTTAGAACAAACAACAGCGGGCCAAGTACATTACCCTGAGGGACGCTAGAGACCACCGAGACTGAGGCACTCAATACGCAGTCAACATACACACTCTGCGTTCGCTCAGAAATAAAATCGCGAATTATTGACAGAACCCTACCACCCACACCAAATGACTCCAGCTTGTATAATGCACCCCTGTGGTTGACCCTGTCAAACGCCGCGCTAAAGTCCAACTGGACAAGGGGTGCATCAGACCGACATTCCAGCGCAGACTGTAGATGGTGTGACACCGACAACCGACAACAATGCGTGACAATAATTCAAAACAGTTCTGTACGCAAACTGACCAGCAGGCAGCAAACCCGTAACCTCAGCTAAATGATCGAGCTTACAAGCGACCAATTTCTGGAACACCTTCGACAAAATGGGCGTCTGTGTAATGGGTTGATAGTTGGCCACACGGGGCGACACTAGACCCTTTGAAATGGAAGTAATATTCCCAGTACGCCAGCAACGGGGAAAATTTCCTAACCGTATCAGGCGCCGGAAGATCACTGCTAGCTTAGGGGCAAGAATGCCAGGAAGTTGCTTATAATATAATGGAAATATGCCCACCGGGGCCACACCACCATAAGGATCAAGGCCCTCACCGGATCTGAACGCCAAAGAGGTTAAACTAGGTTCAGGGTGACAGCCATAAGGCAATGAGAACACATCGCTGCTCTGCTTCCCGTCAAACTGAGCCAACAGGAGCTCCGCCCCAGCCAAGGGAACAGTAACGATAACTCCACCAGGACCAACAAGGAGCGGCAACGAAGGTAGTTAAATATATAAGTTACTATCTGTATTCGACTTTTGCAACATTTTGTACAAATGTATAAAAGATAAAATGTTTCATGTCATGCAGACGTAAAAAAAACACTTTGAAATTCATTACCGACGTTTTTACTTTGGAAACCTTACAGATTTTCATTTCGTCACAATTTATAGCAGTTGCAAAGTCGTGAGGGTCGCGCATAATTTCTGCTCTCTTTTTTTTTGCAACATAATATGCACCTGTAATTTGATGACCTTTTGTTAGACGTAATTGAGTTATTATTAAACTAAAATATTTTTGAAACTTAATTCAGCTAATAATTTATTATTGAAGGAATTGCAATAAAGTGTAGTGACGTGACAGCAGTAGTTGCATTCGATTCACCTTGGTGCCTACAAGCGTGTCCGAGGACTGTCGATCATTTCAGTAACAATTTTGTTGCTACTGAGGTTGGTTGTTTTGTGTTGAGCTGCAGATACAGCTAGTTTGTTTTCCTTAGATGTTGTTTACTAGTCAAAATAACAACTCTATGTGCTAAATTCGGAGAACTCTTCTCCGTTTACCATGAACAAGGGACTGTTCGGACACACATTTGTAGAGAAACGTAATAGATGAACTGAATTGCTGCAAAGTTCACGGTAAAGATTTACTGCACTTTTAGTACGAGGTTTTGCAATGTATGCTTGAGATGAATGGGCAGATCTGGAAATTTAGGGTAAGTGAGGCAGACAAGTGAGTGCAGATAGTGTTTATTTGTAGGTGACTGTGAATATCATTGAGATTTCCATTAGAAGTCACATAGTTTTTGTTCTGGCAATCATCTTATTTTTCTGCCAGGGTAATATTGCATGCCTCAGCGGGCTGCATGTGTCCGAACAGACTCTACTTTAAATCAAGTAATAAATACTTTCACTGGTTGTTTGGACGAGGGCCAGGTGATGTTGAGCTGAGGTGGACAGTTACGAGTCAGCCATAGGCGTAAAAAAAAGGCTGGAAGACACAATACCTGTGGCATTTTTTGTTATTGTGGCTAGGCCGCAAATGAGGGTAAGTGCCTCGCTCTGGTGCAAATGAGGGTAAGTGGCCCGCTCTGGTGCAAATGAGGGTAAGTGGCCCGCTCTGGTGCAAATGAGGGTAAGTGCCCTGCTCTGGTGCAAATGAGGGCAAGTGCCCCGCTCTGGTGTAAATGAGGGTAAGTGCCCCGCTCTGGTGCCACGCCCGTTCCACAAGTGCCCTGCTCTGGTGTTATGCCCTTTCCCCACAGAGGGTCATGACCGCGGACGTGTCCCAGGGACATGGCCGTCCCACGGTTACCGTGACCGCCTTCCCTTCAACTCGCAGCGGTGCAGGGCCCGACGCGTGGGTGGGGGCGACTCACATACTTGAGCTTCACGCCGTAGTGTAGGTACACATCGATGCCTATTAAGAGGAGGTAGCACTCAAAGTCCCACGCCCTCTCTCAACCCGTCTGTGCTGAGTTTACTGAATAGCGGGACATGCCGTGCCTCTCTCGCAGCTGGAAAGCGAAAGAGAGAGCAAACGCGGTCCTTTCCCTGGGACACGACCCACCGTGTGGAACGAACAGGCATAAGCTCGGCACGCCAGCTAACAAGTCTAGAGGTAGGCCTTGTGACCGGCGGAGGAATCAATAGTGAGTAATCTCCTCAGTGTATGTAACCGCAAGCAGCTGCATTATCTGACAAGATATCATCACCCTTTGATACATGAAGTAAACAGCAATTTTCATGGGAACAACACCATTCTGAAACGTCCTTAACCGGGAAAAGTGATGTTGAAAGGGCTGCTGCTTGAAACAAAGAGCAATTTTAGTAGGAACAACACCGCCTGCTGTGTCCTTATATTTAGGTACCGTGAGCATGGAAAGGCTAGAGAGTTGGAAGATGATATGGGTGAGTCAAGTATCACCCTGTTGACGTTCATATACAGACTATCTTATTGAAAAGGGGCAGTGAAATCAGAATATTGACATAGAACAACAAAAGATAGTTTTAAAGAAGACCATAATAATAAAATTATAGTAGTAACTGGAAATTGAAGGTGAAAGCCTAATTTAGTTTTTAAAGTCAATGTAAAGAAACCAACAAAACTAGTTGTACGTACATTTCGTAGTCAATTCAAACTAAAAAATGATAACTTACAAAGGATGGCTAAAAAGAATATTTTACTTTGTATGAACTAAGATAGGAAAAGTGATAGCATGGAGGGACCTAAAAGGCAAATGACTACATTGCGCAACAAGGGTCCCTATATAAGCGTCGGACGGTATGGGAAGCGGAGGGAAGCGGACAAAGACAGTCGAAGACAAAAGCGTCAGTTATGGATCGTGACGAGTGGTACGACTCAAGACATTATGTTGAGGCTAGGTTTTGTTTTATGGATATATAGTGATTCTAGAGTTTTGAGTTCTATTGGATGAGAATAAGCTATGATAGAGTAGTCTTTCATGCTAATTGAATGATTGTTTAGCTCTGCATGAAGACGGGGAGCTGAATGTGCAGATAAAATATTATTTTCAGCTATCCTTTGTAGGTTATCATTTTTAGTTTGAATTTCTGATGATGGGAATTTGAATTCCCGAAACGGTAAATTATTTGGGAAATTTGTCGACACTACGGTATATTTATTTTATGACATTAGCCTTAATTCAATATGTATTTCGTAGTCAAGTTAGGCACCTTGATAAAATATGTACACACATATATTCTATGATGATCTTAAGTACATGTATACACTTTGGTGCATATAACTTGAGAAAACCCATAACAAAACTCATCACTTTGTAGTTTAGAGCCCATCAACTCAAATGCTAAAATTCATTCACTTTGATAGTTATTGTTATGCATCTTGATGTTCAAACATATGCTCATTCATGCCGAGACTATGTACGTAGTTTTGGCGTTGAGAACGTGGCGCATTTTGAAATTTAAAATTGGTGAATGTCTACGCTGAGATTTGTGTCTGTTGATGCTGAAAACTAATGCCCACTGATGCTTAGAGCTAATGGATAATGGATGTTGATGCTTAGAGCTAATGGATAATGGATGTTGATGCTTAGAGCTAATGGATTATGGATGTTGATGCGCAGAGCTCATACACTTTGATATTAAGAAGTACTAGACTTTGATACCCAGAACTTATACCCTCTGATTTTTAGAAGTTATGCATAAAAACGATAAGAATTGATGCATTTTGAACCTTAGAACACTACTAACTTTTGCTAACTCTTGATTATTTATGTTCATGATTAGAATTGATGCAGATTGACGCTTAAAACTTTTGTAATTTTAGCTTACAATATGAGCATGATGACGATTAGAACTGATGCAGTTTGAACTTCTGTAATTTCAGCTTACAACCTGAGCATTAGAACTGATGCAGTTTGAACTTCTGTAATTTCAGCTTACAACCTGAGCATTAGAATTGATGCAGTGTGAACTTCTGTAATTTCAGCTTACAACTTGAGCATTAGAATTGATGCAGT
Organism: Parhyale hawaiensis; assembly: GCA_001587735.2. Taxonomy (NCBI): domain Eukaryota; kingdom Metazoa; phylum Arthropoda; class Malacostraca; order Amphipoda; family Hyalidae; genus Parhyale; species Parhyale hawaiensis. The sequence continues at coordinate 11,227,730 of LQNS02276769.1, forward strand.
TTGAACTTCTGTAATTTCAGCTTACAAACAACTTG
>LQNS02276769.1:11334414-11349240 GCA_001587735.2 Parhyale hawaiensis
AGCCTAGCAGAAGTTTTTCTGGGCCTCCCACGTTTCCTAACACTCGAAACACGTCCAAGATCTTCATAATCTTTCACAATTCTTCCAACAATACTCTTTGAACGATTTACCTGTTCTGCGATTGCAATGATGCTGAGATTTTGTTTGTGTAAATTAACAATTTTCATGCGTATAGATTTATCAATTTTTTCCCGGGTAGCGATGCTTGCAGTACTTGCAATGTTTACATATGACGTAGGCAGTCTTCTTTTTCTTTGGAAACGCAAGAAAATGGGGTTACTGAAGATTTAAATTTGAAAGTGTCCCTTAATTCTGCTCACACTAAATTCATAATTATAAGTTAAATATACATAACTTTCTTCTTAACTTTCGGATCGTAATAAATTCTTAGCATATTATTAGGAATCCCAATACCTCTTTTGTGTTAAAATTTCAGCGTTGAACCTTTTACAGTTTTTGAGATATGTAATTTTTTATTTTGTCCCTTAATTATGCTCGCAACTGTAGTGCTGTCCAGGTTTTATTAACTTCTTTGCAATGGAACTCTCTACGCTACTAGGCCTCAGAAATGCAGCTCTTATTCGCAGTATGCGTCGAAAATACAGAATGTCTTGAATCTCTTGCCAGCTCCCTGTACTGAAGGGGAAGATCGCTTTGGAATAGACACAAAAAACAAGTGCCTTACACGTACGTGTGCCCACATTCAAGAGATAGTACACTAATACAAATAGCCTTAATACTTTAGTATTAAAAGCTGAAAACCGTGCTAGTTACAATTTTAGCATTTGGAATGCAGTATATAATTTCTGAAAGACACACAAATCCTTGTACCGCTTTACATCCGCTAATGATTGCATTATTTAGCATAGTACCTTGAATAATAACAACAAAGATAAAAATACACTGTATTAGGTGTTATTATCATTCTTTGGTCAAAAGCTAAAGAAATTACAAAATTTGACCATGAAAAGCTTCGGAAAACGTCCCACATCAACACGCAAAACCGACTCATTTCAACTACGTTATTTTGAGGCTATAATAATATCGTTTAAAAATACGCAAATTGTAATTAAAATAAAAAGATTATTTGATATCGTTATGTGCCTGTTAACAAACAAATGTTCGGCAACATAACAAATCCTTTGCTCTTCACGAAGTCTAACAATGGAGCTATAATTTCCCTTTAAGCATGTATGATATTGCATAAGTATAGTATACACACGGTAATTTACTATTTTTTTTGTGTGTGAGTGCCAGCACCGAATTTTAGCAGGATCAAAAAGTCTGTTACTCTTCACAAAATTATATACATGGAGCCATAATTCTCCTCAAAAGCATTCCAATCAGAAAAATTATAGGCGATTATCATATCTTATTCAATGCCGCCCCAATGGACAACGGAAATAAGACTATAGATTCGCAAAGGAGATATCGCTCATTACCTCCGCAAAGGAGGTTTTTGTCGAGGTTGTTTTTTTTTTATCTGTCTGTGTGTTTGTAGTCATCCAGATAACTCAAAACGTTCGGGACGGAGTTTAACGAAATTTACAGGGATTGTTAGGTACGTTCAGAGCAACAGAGGAACAGGAACAGATGATTAACGTCCGGTGAAGATCCGTTTATCGGTTCGCTTGTTTATTTGTCTGCTTTATTTTTCTTAATGCCATGACTCAAAAAGTTATGAACGGACTTTTACGAAATTTGCAGGACTTTTTAGGTATATTAAGAAGATTAAATGAACAAATTTTCATTACGATTTGTTTGTTTGTATCTCTGTTTGATTTAATGCTTGCTAGCAAAAATAATTCAGAAATGTATTTACAGATCTTTCTGAAATTTACACGAATTCTTAGTAATGTTGATATACATAAATGCTTTAGTTTTGGTGATGATTGGTTGGTCTGTTTGTGTGTTTGACTTATGTTTGTGACAATGTTTGTTAGCAGCATAACTCAAAAAAGTAATGAACGGATCTTCAACAAAATTACAGAAGCTGTTATTATTTACAAATGGCACAGAAGATTAGATTTTGGTGTTGGTACAGAGGAAATAATAATTTCAGAACCTATTTAAATTTTTCATTACTTTTGCCCATGTTTGCAGAGGTATACGCTCTCAGGGAGCTCTAGTTATTATTGTTATGCTTATTTTTCACCGTTCGGTCTGTAAGCACAAACTTAATATTATAACACCACTTAGCATTTAATATTCGACGGGACTGACAATGGAAGTGCATTTTGCATGCAGAGGATGTATAACTCCAGTCAAATGTAACTTTATCGAAGAGGTCATCAATTGATCTCACGGAAAATGATACATTTGCGGCAGTCCTCAAAGACCAACGCGTCGCCGCCGCGATAAAGCTATGTGGTGTATAAGTACAGGTCAAGTAAGGAAGAAAAGATAGTGACCAGGTAACAAAGAACTAAGTGACCGAAAATCAAGATCAATATGTAAATGAGTCGCGTGCGGGAAGGCCGTAGCAGGCCCCGTTGCATTCGTAAGTTATTGCCGTATCATACGGCAATTGTGGAAAAAAACAGTGAGTGTTACTTACATTCATTCTGTTTACTACTGTTCTTGCGTTGAAAGTTTTAGCTTTTCGTTTGTTTGTTTGTTTGTTTCTAAAGCAGTGCGTGTTAATTCATTTCCAGTTTACTATTGTGAATATATTGGAAGTTTAAGCCTTCTTTTTTCACTACGATGACGATCACAAAGAAAAATGAAGAAACGAGGGACGTACAGTAAGTTGAGAGAAACGTGGATACCAAGCACGGGTTGTTCCCGACGCAATTACCCAGTACGCAAATAGAACGGCAGCTATCGGGGAAAAGAAGTGGTAGAGAAGAACAGAGATCGTCAGTAAGAAAGAAAAGAGAAAGTTGGAACCTTTGCTAAAAGTAAAAAAATTACGAGGCAGAAACTAGCTGTATCAGGGTAACGAAATTTGCAAATACTATAGGCAATGTAAATGAAAATTTAAATTAATTTTACACAAATATTAAGATGTGTTTGAAAATCAATGAAACATTCATAAAACGTTAGAAAACATGGAATCAAAAGGGTAATCAAATCCGGAAAGGGACTTTTTTGGCACCGACTTTTTGACGCCGATTATTTTGGCGACAATATTTAAGTTAGGTTAGTTTAGGTTAGGTAAAGTAAGGTTAGGTAACGTAAGGTTAGGTTAGGTATGGTTAGGTATAGTTACGTTAGGTATGGTTACGTAAAGATTGAAAAAGAACCGTTAGAATATATGCGTGGTTTAGCTCACAGTCACGAGACGCATTAAATATATCACTTTAGTCGATATAGTGTTGATGTTATCTTCTTTAGTATGTGAAAGCTGAGGAGTGCAGTTTACATACTGTGCGACTATTTCAATGTTAGTTTTTACATATTAATCTAAAGTAAAAGGTTTTATAGTAATTTCATCTAGTCCATATATCGTGTTTGAATTTCAATCAGCGCCAAAATATTCGGTTCAAAAAAAAAAAAAAAAAAAAAAAAACGTGGCGTCAATAAAATCATCTGGCCAAAAAATCGGTGCCAAAAAGTACCAGTCGGCATCAAATCAAACGAAAGTTATTTACACCGAGAAAGTTTAAAACTAATAATAATTTCTTCACTCTTTTTGGAAATATACACGGGCAAGTGATCATATATGATTATCCGCACAATGGTATTCCTATAAAAGTATTTTCAGCCGCCAAGCGACGGGTTGGGCATCAACGTTACGAAATCGTGATCAAAACCCCGATATTGCATTCACGGTCGTAATAAATGAAGCCAGAAATTTCATTCATTGCCTCAACAAATGATGTCAGAAATGCCATAATAAATGAGGCCAGAAATTAATTGATGGCTTTAATAAATGACGCCTGAAATGTCATGTGATTGAGGAGAGAAATCACAAAGATGGCCTAAATAAATGAAACATCATAATACATGAGGTCAGAAATGTCATAATAAATGAGGCCAGAATTGTCAAAATAAATGAGGCCACAAATCCCATTGATGGCCATAATTAAAAAATGAGGTCAGAAATGTCATAACAACTGAGGGCAGAATTCGCATTAATGGCTTTTTACTAAATGAGGTCGGAGAGAAATTTGATAATGGATATAATAAATGGCGACAAAATTAGATTGACATAACAAATTAGGCAACATGCGTTTAAGTTAACTTTTGGGATACAACGAGAAATTTAAATAGGAAATATACATGAAAAGTGAATCTATGCACACACAATGAACTTCAATGGGCTATTATGTTACAAGTTAACTTTAGAAAATGCGGTAAATTCAAATAGGCAACAAATTTTAGAAGTTTATTTTGGAAATTGCGATGAATTTCAATCCGCAACATATGTTAAAAGTTAACGTTTGGAATATTCCCGGCTAAGTAGGATTCCAAAATAGCATTCCATGCCAGCCACCAGAGATGCAGTTTCGCTAGAGTGACGAGCAGCCGCTGAGACAGGCAATTTAGTAGGTTGTATCGCCCTGGCAAGTTCATGTTCAGCGCAGGGAAATAGTAAACATTGTGCGCTGCAATGCAGGGAAATTAGGAGCCCTGAAGTTCATGTTCAGCGCAGGGAAATAGTAAACATTGTGCGCTGCAATGCAGGGAAATTAGGAGCCCTGGAAGTTCATGTTCAGCGCAGGGAAATAGTAAACATTGTGCGCTGCAATGCAAGGAAATTAGGAGCCCTGGAAGTTCATGTTCAGCGCAGGGAAATAGTAGACATCGTGCGCTGCAATGCAGGGAAATTAGGAGTCCTGGAAATTCATGTTCAGCGCAGGGAAATAGTAAATATTATGCGCTGCAATGCAGGGAAATTAGGAGCCCTGGCAAGTTCATGTTCAGCGCAGGGCAATAGTAAACATTGTGTGATGCAATACAGGGAAATTAGGAGCCCTGGAAGTTCATGTACAGCGCAGGGAAATAGTAAATATTATGCGCTGCAATGCAGGGAAATTAGGAGCCCTGGAAGTTCATGTTCAGCGCAGGGAAATAGTAAACAGTGTGCGCTGCAATGCAGGGAAATTAGGAGCCCTGGAAGTTCATGTTCAGCGCAGGAAAATAGTAAACAGTGTGCGCTGCAATGCAGGGAAATTAGGAGCCCTGGAAGTTCATGTTCTGCGCAGGGAAATAGTAAACATTGTGTGCTGCAATGCAGGGAAATTAGGAGCTCCTGAAGTTCATGTTCAGCGCAGGGAAATAGTAAACATTATGCACTGCAATGCAGGGAAATTAGGAGCCCTGGCAAGTTCATGTTCAGCGCAGGGAAATAGTAAACATTGTACGCTGCAATGCAAGGAAATTAGGAGCCCTGGCAAGTTCATGTTCAGCGCAGGGAAATAGTAAACATTATGCGCTGCAATGCAGGGAAATTACGAGCCCTGGCAAGTTCATGTTCAGCGCAGGGAAATAGTTAACATTGTGCGCAGCAATGCAAGGAAATTAGCTCCCTGGAAGTTCATGTTCAGCGCAGGGAAAAGTAAACAGTGTACGCTGCAATCCAAGGAAATTAGGAGCTCTGGCTAATTCATGTTCAACGCTAGAAATAGTGAACATTTTGCGCTTCAATTCAAGGAATTAAGAGCCATGGAAGTTCATGTTCCATGCTGGAAATAGCACACATTGTGCGTTGTAGTGCGAGGAAATTGGGAGACCTTGTTAGTTCATCTCCAGCGGAATGAAATGGTAAGTAATGAGCTCAACAACGCCTCAACGCCTAGTTTGTTTACTTTGTGGAATTTATGTGTTTTTACTGAGTGCCATTTTCAGTCATGCTTCTTTCATAATAACTCCTGGGCGGGGTATACATACACCATATATAACCTTATTATCCTGGTGATTCTATCATTACGTAAGTCTGCACGTGCTCTTCTAAACCTTTTCTATGCCTTGCACCCCTGCGAATCTTTTAATATGTTCTCAAAAACCCTATAAAGATAATTCGCGCAACAAAAAAAAATATAGTCTGCGCTGAATTTGCGTAAAAAATTTATTCTAATTAGCATTTTTTTTAATAAATTGCATAATTCAAGATACGGTACCACATCAAAATCATGTCGCAGCCCTACGGGGTGTGCAGGTACCATCGGTGGGAACCCCTGGTCTACAAGTTATGCTTTCAGTATTTGATCGAGGAACATTCAACTAGCAAGAACCTCCGGCTTTGTATTGGAAGATCTTTAAGAGGATGCTCAAGTCAAAACATAAAAAATTAATGAAAAATACAATATTCGTGCTTTTGTCTTGAAATTATCATGGTATATTCCTAATACGATTGTGCATGACTAAAACACTGATCCGCCAAATTTAATATACAGGATATATATATTATTATTATCATCATTATAACGTCATCATGACGTCAATATTTGTGATACAGACACGAAATTTGGTGTGGTTGTACTCGAACCCATTACAAATGAACTTGTGGTTTCGCTTTTTCTAAAATCCTCATTCTTAGTATAAAATATTGTTCTTTATGTGGTATTTACATAGCTCAGAAGTGAATATATATATATAGAACTCGTATAAATTTGCTCTAAAAATCAGTCAATTTTTATTTTAGCAAAAAAGCGAATCAATCATAATTTCATAGCTACTACTTTTAGTAGTATCCATCCAAAATTTAATATGGATTTGGCAAAAAATGAGTTCTCAGCAATCCGTTTAAATAGAAAAAAAACTGGTTTTGAGATACGCGCAGTCGAAGGCTGAAAGGCATCATGCCAAGCAAGACGGGCAGGGACGTTCAAAGCTCCCATAAGGGCGATTCCAATCAATATAATGATTTTTTACTTTCTCGTGCTTTTTAAAGGGTTTTACGACAAAAATATGAAACAAATTCGATTTTTTGACGGTTTTCACTTGAGCCTCCCCTTAACTATAGCTAAGCTCGCCGACTGAACAAGACACAAACGTGCAAAGTCCAAATGCATCTCAGGTCTTCGTGAAAAAGCTCCCTGTTACGTCATCATTAGCTCTAGTTTCAATTAGACGTTAGCGGTGTTTCAGTAAGCGATTTCATACAAGCAGGAATACTAAATTTTATCCGTACAGAACTGGAAAATATGAAATTACTCGTTGTAGATTTAACTGATGAATGTATTAAACAGAGTGCCTGACACTTTGTTCCCAAACTTTAACATAAGGTAGCGATCGTCGGAATGAACATTTTTATCTCCCATGAACAAACTGAGAGAGGTGATAATGTTTTCGTTAAAGATTTAAGTATATATATTTGTATATAAATTATATTTGTAGGTATATATATATATATATATATATATATATTTGTCTGGCCACCCAATAAGTGGTCGAAGGAGTTGAGCAATTTTCGTAATTTTTTGTAGGGAGTTTGGTGGGTTGACCAGGATGTGACCCATGCCAATAAAACTAGACCTAGCTGGCCATAGAAAATGACGGCGCTGAATTTTCTCCAACGCGGTGAATTTGCCTCCGCCGCGGCAGATACTTTGGTAAATGGGACGTTCTATTTTTTTCATATGATATTATTGAAGAGCTAATCCATGGAAAGAATGCGGCTGTGCCCTAACCTCGTTCATCGAAAATGACTTCGTTGAACTTGCCCCTACCGCAGGTGATGGTCTTACGCCACCGAGGCGTTCTTGAATATTCTGTGAAGTTATGGTCCATAATGTCTTGTTAATGAGTTAAAAGGATTTGAAGTTGGACAGTTATTAAAAGGATTATTCGTTCACTCTCTTGCGGAGACTCTTCCAAGCAGGGTTGGCAAAGGAGTTTTACCAGGACCTGGCAGAGCTCCCTGGCCAACCCTGCTTTCAAGGCACTAAGTGTGAATGATTTACACGCTGGAACATGGCTGTTGGAACACCTTCTTGCGTAAATTCGAACAGCCTTCCTAGAATTTCCGTTTGCTGCACCATACGCTGGGTGCATATCCGCTAATTCAGCATTGGATATTCCCTCCATTGCCGGCGATACATTTGCAATCGAAGAAGCACTAAAAGTAAACAAACTAATCTTTATCTTTGATGTCGAGGGGTACTATGAATATCGGATGAAAATTAATTCAGACTCCTGTCATTTTCATGCATTTCATTTCCTTGCCACAATTTTTTTAATAATTTTCCAACTTCAAGTTCTTGTAACTCTTTAACTAAACATTTTAGACCATACCTACATAGAATAAAACCTTATGTTAAGGTTTGGCAACACAAGTGTCGGACCCCCTGCATATTCTAAGGTTCGGAAGGCAGAAAGATTCCAACGGTGAGCCATGCACAAGGCATTATTTTAGCACGCTTTCTGGGTTTTTCTTCTGCTTTACTCGCGCTTTCGAGCGATTGTACGACAACGAAATTTCGCACATACACTCCTGTCAACTCACTGTACGCACACTCATGGAAAAATATAAATTTCTTGCAAAATTGCAAAAGAAATGCCTGCATGAGTCTTATTTCGTCTATGGCTGGGATTACTTCGCTGCCAAAAATAGTCGATTTCAAGGTGAAGACCAAAAGTCCCATTTAAGGTATCCTAACAATTCGTTCTTCCCTCCAGAAGAGCGCTCTGCTTGGAACAGCGCACATTATTCGCAAAGTGCTTTGAACCTCAGGTCGCGGGATGTGACCCAGCGCCAGAGTGTAGAGCTGAACATCGCTCAACCCATCCACTTTTGGGTTGTGAAATCCCCCCTCTCCTGATAATATTATTAGCTATTATTAGCGCACTTCTCTAATAAACAGGGGGAAAATAGGGCATCATGGATACGGTATCGGGAGGCAAGAACTCGGGAGGTAGTCGCTTCAACGCTACTACTGCTCTCTGGTTGAAGATATGCGGTATGACTTGGAAGATATAATTACAATTCGTAGCTATAGTACGGGTTCAGGCATAAATGAGGAATGATACTTCAGTTCATTTCCCCCTAGTCTCAGCCTCTAACGACCATAATTGAAGCCTTCATGATATTAAATAAATATCAATTTTCGAAGGAACTCTACTGTTTGGATTGTCCCCTACAAGCAACTATGTGATGTAAAGGGTTACTAATTATGTTATATAAAAAGATTCAGGAACTATACAAATAAAGAAGTGTCATAACTCGTGCAGTGTTTACGCTCAGTGAACTCGTCGAAAAAAAGTCATCGAACTCTGCAACTTACCGCCGCCTTTCTGATATCATTTAAAACAACATCGATGACGCGACGCTTTGTGGTGACATTCGAAACACAATGGAAAATAAGCTGCTTCACTTACAGGAAAAACATCATTAGTGGGATTCGAAAACAAAGGACCCAATTTAATTAGGGCAGCTCGTCAAACTGCCATCTTGTTTATCGGGAGAGATTTTTTCTTTTCGGAGTGCTATAGACACTCTAGCCGACCGACACTGAAAAGAGCAAACTGAAAAACAGTGTTGACACAGTTATGATTATATAAGGCATTTTAAGCCTCTCTAAATCGGCAGTAAGCTGTTGTAAGAGAGGAAAAGGAAGACATCTAGCACGCCAAGATATTACGCGGAACACAAGCAGGAGCGTGTTCCCTCTCAAGTTCAACGAGCATAGGGGCAGCAAGTCGGTGAAGAAAGAACATAAAAAGTATCATCAGTAGGAGTATGAAAGTTGAAGGAAGCAAAATGGGCGCGAAAGACAGACGTCCCGAAGGCTTAGCTACTGACTAAGGTAACCTAGACCATCCCTCTAGGGATTGTATATGCTGCCGATGCACGAGAATGTATGCTGGATGTGACACAGCAGTTTTCTTTGCGTACAGCTCCAGATCGGAAATATTTGGTAATGATCTGATAGTTTCTGACACTGCCCACCATATACAGCGTACAGCTCCAGATCGGAAATATTTGGTAATGATCTGATAGTTTCTGACACTTCCCACCATATATAGCGTACAGCGTACAGCTCCAGATCGGAAATATTTGGCAATGATCTGATAGTTTCTGACACTGCCCACCATATACAGCGTACAGCTCCAGATCGGAAATATTTGGTAATGAGCTGACAGTTTCTGACACTGCCCACCATTTACAGCGTACAGCTCCAGATCGGAAATATTTGGCAATGATCTGATAGTTTCTGACACTGCCCACCATATACAGCGTACAGCTCCAGATCGGAAATATTTGGCAATGATCTGATAGTTTCTGACACTGTCCATTATATACTCTAAAAAATGAGACAAGTTTTTTTTCAAAATCAGCAGGCATTGTCGAAAGACCATAATCAAGACCCATGAAGTGATGTAACGTGAGCATCCATGAAGTGGCGTAATCTAGGCATCCATGATGACAAGGCAACTAAAAAGTGATGCAATATATCAAACCATGAAGTGATTTAACGTAGGCAACCACTAAATGGTGTAATATCCACAGGCAGTCATGTGAAAGGATACTGACAATCACGATATGCAGCTTTGGATGGTTTCGGCAATAAAGGGTTGTATAAGCCATAAACTAGAGCACTCTGAGAGCGCATACCTCCGCCAAGCGAGGCAACGGTAGCAAATAATTCAAATTGGCTCTGAAACCATGATTTTCTTTGTATCAACTCCAAATCATAACGTTTTGAGTTATGTTGCTAACGAACGTTATAACAAACATGAGTCAAATATACAAACGAACCGAACCGATCTGCACCAAAATTTAATCATTATGTCTTAAAACATTACTAGCAACCCCGATAAATTGCATAAAGATCCATTCATTGTTTTTCGAGTTATTGTGTCAACATGCACAAAATTAAAAACTGTGACAAAAGAACGAACGAACAAACGGATCATTACGAAAATTCGGTCATTTACTCTTCGTTATATACATAACAACTCATGTGAATTTCATAAAAATCCGTCCATAACTTTTTGAGTTATGGCATAGAGAAAAATGAGGCAGACAAACAAGCAAACGGATGGACGGATCGCCACCAAAAATTATCATCTGTTTCTTTTAACATACATAACAATCCCTGTAAATTTTGTCAAAATCTGTCCATGACTTTTTGAGTTATCTTGGCGACAGACAGACAAATCCGACGAAAACATAACCTCCTTGGCGGAGGTAATTATGTTTTAATATCATATACCGCCTGTCTTGGTATCTTTATGCATATATTTTCAGTTCATTGCTTCCAATGTAGTATTACTGTGGTTTCACTTCATTTTTTTTCAACATTACTGGGTTTTCTTGACCTCACTTTTGCTGCGGTTATTGGGATGAGGCTTACAAAACGCTCTACATTTATCAATTTCTGAGGTTATTGCTTCAAATCTGTCATTGGGAAGAAACTCAATTGTATGTGCCATGAAAGTACATTACATGTAGTATATCTATGAGCCAATTTTTCCCATAAAATTTTAATATTCCTAGAAATTATGATGAATTTTCAATTATTCTTGGTGTCCGAAGATACGATATGTATCGCCTACTGAAGATATATGGTTGTGAATATAGATTCCCTGTTGTGCACCGCATTCCTTATGGTACGACGAAAAAATTAATCTCTGTTCGAGGTTTCTGTGAATATTAGAACTCGTTTTAATTACACTTACGTAAATCGTCCGTCAGGCCCAACTACGAGAGGCCCGATTTCAGGGGTCCGTCAATGTATGGTGTAGTCTATGATTCAACATATTGTATCCTTGATTCAGGTCAAAGCACATATGAAAGCGATATTTCCATCTATCGAATCCTACCGTGTAGCACTCCATGTAGTGTGTGCCAAATAATTAACAAGGCAGCTTTGTTTTTCAGGAAATAATGGATATTTTTTTCCGCTCAAATCCCCATATTTCTTTCATCTATATGCAGTGTACCAAAATGAATCTGATCCGCCAAAAAAAAAAAAAAAAAAAACACAATGACCATTTTTATTTGAGTAAAATTTTGCCTTTTAAAATAATATGTTAGGTCAAACAGAGATACTACGTAATTTTGCAAAAAACAAAGATTTAGTTAACGCGATAATGATATTCAACAACAAATATAATCATAGCTGATATGATAACGAATATAAGAGTATGCTTGATTAGTTTTACGTACCACCCTGGCACGGCAGTTTGTGCCCCGTCAATGACCTGCAATGGTATTCCCTTCGCATCTTCTGTAAGATATGGGATCGAAAAAATGGGAAAGAACAAAACCACAAGTGTATGAAGGGTGTGGTAATATTCCCAAATGAAATTTTCCAGAACAGCCCTTGATGCAATGGAAGAATAACCTAGTAACTCGTAAAAAATCTACGGTGCAACTTCCCCAATCTTTTTTTTTTTTTCATTGCCAATTGCGTCCTCATATCCCTCGGAACAGTTTTCATTATATAATCCCGTTATAGTTCTTTGATGGAAATCTACTCATTCAAAAAAAAAAAAAAAAAAATGTTGAGCATTACTTTCTGGATTGACCGCTCAGCCTTGAATCTGAGTGGCGTAGACGAACCTCTGCATGGGAATTCACTCCGTTGGTTGGATCATGCTTTTGGATTCTAAGTGGTGAAATAAGATCTCCTCGTCTCCGCTTAGGAACCGTTCCAAATACTATCCTTCATCAACTGGAACTGAGAGACTCATTGACAGGTCAGCTCGTAGAGTCAGTTGGTCTGCACGCAACATTCGGGCAGACATCGAGTAGGGAGCTCCCTAATTAGGGCAAGATTTTGATATAAAACGAAGACGGCCCTAGGTACACTTGAGAGTTGGAGGAGCGATGGTAAAGTTGACTTAATAGTGCCGGATGAAGGCGGTTGCGGACTTGAATTCTGTGGGAATGAAGTAAACAACTCCAACTACTGGATGGTAAGGAACCCGGTAGAAACTCTAGGAGTCTTTCTTCATTGAGTCGCTTTTTCTATCTACAAACTTGTTTTGTGAGATACAGCAGTTATCTTCAGGCTATCATGCATCAAGTTTTTAAAGGTATCATTGAAGCACGTCCGATTTTACGAAATAACAGCTGGCGTTTGGATGAGTGAACTGATGTGTAAACATCGTCAATGCTACCTGCAGCTTTGGACTACTTCTGGTTAGTGGATCTAACCCCTTCTCGAATTATAAAGTTTGTAACTGCAGACTTTTTTCACAGGATTTCTAAGCAACTTAGTTAACTTATGAATAAATTTCTGATACAAATACTTCATCATAGAGAGTGGTTGTGGAAGCATGATGGTTCCCAACGCAAATTATATGAGCACAAAGCATCACAACGGTCAGCGTACAACGTGCAACCATTTCAAACCGTACAGACTTGCATTTCTCATGGCAATAGCACATTAATGTGTTCCCCCTTTAGGGAATAGACAATAATGTACTATTGACCAGTTAGGTGGGTGAAGCAGCAAGAGGCTGTCGCATTACTCAACGATCCCTAAACTGAAGGTTAATTTCGTTTTAATTAGATGGATCCCAGATAATGAGAAATTCCTAGCACCGTATGACATTGTCTTCCTTATAATAAATAATTGATGGGCAGCAGAGCAGAGCCAAGTCCAACGACACTGAATCTGGCAGGTTGTTAACCTTTTATCGCAGGGTCAGAAGCTCTCGATCTTTCCATTAATATTGTTTTTACTAGTAATTAAAGGTAAAGCCTCTTTTTATTTGGACAGTAAATGTTTAATTACGTAGGAACAATACTTCCTAAATTATTACTTCCGCCACGGATGTTATGTTTTGTCGAATTTATCTCTTTGTCAGTCTGTTTGTTTGTCTGTCTGTCTGTCACCAAGATAATTCAAAGAGCAATAGACGGATTTCGACGAAATTCACAGAGATTGTTAGGTATGTTAGGAGGAACAGATGGTTAGGTTTTGATAAAGATCCGTACATCCGTTTGTTTGTTTGCCTGCCTCATTTCATTTAATGCCGTAACTCAGAAATTTATGACCGGATTTTTATGAAATTTGCTTGAGTTGTTAGGTATATTACAAAGAGTAATTAAACATATTTTTGTGACGATTCGTTTGTTTGTCTGTGTGTTCCATTATATATATATATCTAATCTATATGAAACTTACAGGAATTGTTAGTAATGTTGATATACAAAAATGGTTAAATTTTGGTGATGATCGGCTGGTCTGTTCGTGCGTTTGACTAATGTTTGTTCACAGCATAAATCGAAAAGTTATGAACGGATCTTCAATAAATTTACAGAAACTTTTATCACTGTCGAAAGGCACAAATGATTAGATATGGTGTTGATACAAAAGGAATCATTGTTTCAAAACAATTTTAATTTTTCAATACCTCTGCCTTGCTTGGCGGAGGTATGTGCTCCCAGTGCACTATAGTTATTATTATTTATTATTAGCATTATTATGTTGAGAAGTATATGCCCCGTTTCCACCACAAATGCCATCACACAGAGGAAGAAAGAAGGTACAAATGATATGTCAATAGAAACAAGGAACCCATGCACGAGGGTGTTCGCAAACAGGATAGACGCGCATGGAAAGGCAATTCGAAAAAAAAAAGAGGAAGAAAAGAAGGCAGTGACACCGCTAAGAGTATGAGAGCGGAAGGAAGCATAGGGAACACGAGTGACAGACGTCATAAAGGCCTAGCGTATGGCTAAACTAACCTACAGGATTCTCCTGAGGTCACTGCATTCCATAACATAGGACGGGCGAACATAACTATCCTAAGGTCATGGGCATCTTACGGCCGTTGATATGCAGTACTTCCTAAAACTTTACAATATACCAACAGCGATGGGCATGAAATTGAGAGAAAGACAGTTTTAAGAGACCTCGGAGTGAGAATGCAAGACGATGCTACGTTCGAAGAACATATTGCTAGAGTTATCGCTGTGGGAAA
>LQNS02276769.1:11365525-11379564 GCA_001587735.2 Parhyale hawaiensis
TGAAATTAACATGAGTTGTTAGGTATATAACAAAGAGTAGATGACCAAATTTTGGTAATGGTCCGTTTGTTCGTTCGTTCGTTTGTCACTGTTTTTAATTTTATGCTTGTTAGCACAATAACTAAAAAAATAATGAATGTATCTTTATGAAATTTATATGAGTTGCTAGTAATGGTAAAAGATATAAATGATCAAATTTTGGTGCAGATCGGTTAGTTCGTTTGTATGTTTGACTCATATTTGTCATAACGTTTGTTAACAGTATAACTGAAAAAGTTATGAACGGATCTTCAAAAAACTTGAACAAGCTGTTATTATTATAAAAAGGCACAAATGATTAGATTTGGAGTTAATGCAAAGAAAATTATGGTTTCAGATACAATTTGAATTTTTGCTACCGTTGGCTCACTTGGCGGAGGTATGCGCTCTCAGAGTGCTCTAGTTTCGTATGAATTTTCAATAGAACTGATGCAGTTGTAGGTTGGATACTATTGCCAGCAGGTTGCGTATTATGACTTGTGCTAGTTCCAGGAGTTACAGAAGTAGAAGATTCCATAGATTTTGATGACTCAGGAGGTGGAAGAGGATTGAGTGATTTACTAGTTGAAACACTACTGCTAGCAGTGCTATTAGTTGGAACTTTGCTTAAGGTCGATGGTGAGGAAAAATTTGTGCGGATGAAGAAATTTGAGTCTTGAGGGCTTCATTTTCAGTACGTAGTAGCTCCAGTTCGGAAACAACTTTCGAGCTCAGTCGGTATAAAGACTCAAGATACTCAATTATTTTGACTTGATAGTGCTGCTCCTTTGCTGCTTTATTAGGCTGTTTGGCAGCCCTTCCGTTTTTTTTTCACTGGAGAATAAGACTTTAGGTATTTGAGCATTTTATGAATACTAGACAGATCTTCCTGAAGACTTACACTACCAGTGGTGATGTTACATTGGTTATCAGAATCAGACGAGCTCGAAGATAATGAATCGTTTGCTATGGTATCCATTATTATTCTTATTAGCGGAGCAGTGAGTATTTTTAAGTTGCCCGTACTAATAAATGAAATTTAGTTCAAGAAGAAGTGAACAGAACCAACAATTAGTACATATAATGTTAAGGAACAGAACCAACAATTAGTATAATGTTAAGGGAACAGAACCAGCCAATTTATACATAATTCAGAATTTTAAGCTAGCAGAACCAACAATATTTAGCATTTTGAATGAAAAGAACCAATAACTTACATCACTTTACATGAAGAGAAAATACAGTTTTTATCACTTCAAGCCCGCAGATCCAACAATTATTTGTTCAATGTTAGGCAAACAGCACCAATCATTATCATTTACGACGTTAAACGAACAGATTTGAAGCTAGGAGTACCAACAAGTTTTATTATGTCAAACGAATGGAGTCAATACCTCCCATCATTTCTAACGAACAAACACAATAGTTTTTTTTATCATACCAAGTGAACGCTTCCATTGCGAATAATTTTCCTCGTTCATCTAAAGGAGAAATTATTGAAAAAATGCTTACTGGAAATCAGAGACGCGTAAGATATTAGTTTCAATTTTTCAACAATATTCTAATTAACTAAAACAGAAGAAAACTACATCACGGAGATTACAGAATAAAAAATATCATTTAATTATTTATTTCCTTGAATTTATACATGCATCAAACAACAGAGAAGTCCAATGCAGTCAAAGTTCGCCGTTTCATAGAAAAAGACATAAACAATTTGTCTTTCTATAAAAATACCATACACAACTAGAGAGCACTGTGAGAGCGTATACATCCGCCAAGCAGGGCAACGGCAACGAAAATTTCAAATTGGTTCTGAAATCTAATCATTGATGCCTTTCAATAGTATTAATAGTTTCTTTAATTTTCATAAAGATTCATTCATAACTTTTTGAGTTATGCTGCTAACAAAAGTAATGACAAACATAAGTCAAACACACAAACGGACCAACAGATCATCACAAAATTTTATCATCTTTATGTCTTTTAATATTACTAACAAGTCATGTAAATTTCATATATATCCATCCATAACTTTTTCGATTTATTGTGCTAACGAGCATAAAATCAAACACAGCGATAAATACACGCGAACCAACAGATCATCACAAAAATTTTGTCATTTACTCTTCGTGATATACCTTACAACTCATGCAAATTTCATGAAAATCCGTTCATAACTTTTTGAGTTATGGCACTAAGAAAAAGTAGGCAAACACGCAAACAAACATCAACGGATTTTCACCAAAAGTTAAACATCTGTTACTGTTTACATGCCTAACAATCCCGGTAAATTTCGTAAAGATCCGTTCATACCTTTTTGAGTTATCTTGGTGACAGGCAAAGAGACATACTAATACAACAAAAACATAACCTCCTTGGCGGAGGTAAAAAATTATACCTTTGTGGTCTTTAAAACTAAGCACACAGCGAAAGTAGACAAGTACTCTGAAAGCGCTTACCTCCGCCAGGCGAGGTAATGTTGACGAAAACTTGAAACAGCTCCGCAACCCAGGATTTCTTTCTTTTTGTCATCGCCAAAATTTGATCAACTGTTCTTAGTGAGAATTTTTGCAGTTTCTGTGAATTGATTGAAACGCCATCCATAGGTTTTAATTATGTTCTGAAAAACAAAAAGACAAACACACGAATGAAGAACAGATCATCACCAACTTTTGACCATTTCCTAACAGTTCTTGCAAATTTTATGATGATCCGTTCATAATTTTTTAGCATTATTACAGACAAACAGAAAAGCAAACATAGAGGAAAATAGAGAAACGCACAGATCTTTAAAAAATATTGGACATTTGGTCCCTGCAACATGGAGATCATTTCTTGCTAAGTGCCTGAAGATATATTGCAACACTTTAGGTTATGTTGCAAAAAAAAAAAAAAAACAACAGGCAAATAAACAAACGATTTCAACGGATTTTCCCTAAAATTCCGACATATGTATGTGAATAACAGACAGATATACTCCTTGGTAGACGTAGCTGAAACAATACTGGAAAAAAAATAGGGTTTGAAACAAGCCCCTTAAAGCTATTGCTACTTGTTGAGCCCTTAGTAATTATGACTGTAAAAACAACCATTTCGAAACTTACGATTAAAATCTCGTTGAAACATAAGCTGTATTGAAGGTTCCTTGTTCCAACTCTAGCACGCTGAAAATATGCCAGATCACTTTTCTATTTGTTCCATCCGACACCAGGTCAGGTCAGTAAGTATATTATCATAATAGCTCATGAAACTGCATTTTCCTATGACTGCACCACGTGTAAACATTTCACAAAATATATAACAACAATACTAATACTATTTATGATAACAGTGTTTCTAATTGAAATAATTATAAAAAAGATCAAATTATTTGTGATACTGCAGTCGCAGTCCATAACTATATAAGAAAAATACAGGAGTACATACATTTAATCAATAATAAAAATATTTCCCTTAATTAACAGTATGCAAATACATTGCAATCGCAGTTAACAATTCGATGTTGCAACTACAAGAGCAAAATAGTTTTATCCAACTGAAAAATTTAATAAAGATGTATCAACACAACGAAACCGCAGCTCTTAATTAATCTTCATAAATGTAAGTCATGATCCATAAAAGTGCAGAAAATAAGAACAGTTCCCATGAAGGTGAGAAAAAGGGATTCAAGTTAGGGGGCGCGATTAGGCGGAAATATTTTCAAGTGTAAACAAGATGCTTTTTCATGGTTCTGCGCCTGTTTAACCTTTTCTGTCCCAAAAACTCTACTCTTGCTATGAGGTTCTAGAAGCAGCTTAAAATAGACACTCTCTATGTAGTCACTTGAGTTCCACCTTCCGTTTTATTCAGTCGTAAATAAAATATAAAAACTGACTTCAGACGGGTTGTAAAATTTATTGTCCACATTTCCAGAGCGAGAAACAACGCTCTGGTTTCAAGAATGAAAATTTTTATGCGGGAACTGGAGTTCCCGTCGGGGAGAAATGAGTTAAGGTTTTGAAAGTGCTCATTTTCCCACTATATCATGGATCATCATATCATGGTAATAATATATGACAAAGAATGTTCGCAGGATATCTCAGTAAAGGTAGGGTTACTAACTGGCTAATAAATATTACCTTGTAGTTCACTCTTCATATAAAGCATTTCCCCACATTTGGTGTGTTTAGTCTGATGTGAGACACAGATTTAATGCAGAAAAAATCTGTAGGTTTTTTACAAATTCAGTAAGAAATAAAGGTCCAGTAAAAAACATATACGGAAAATGAAAGCCATTTGGCAAATGGAGGGCGTTAGCTACAGTTGGTCAGGTTTAATCTTCGACAGTAGGATGATACGGCTAAAATGAGAAGTCTGTCAGAACAACAGATGGCGGCTATTTTTCAAAACAGTTGTTGTCTGAAGCTTCAACATTTGTTTGCATTTAATTACATTTGAGTGTTGTTTAGTGGTAAAAGAAACTACAGTATGTTAACTTTGATTATGCAAATACAATTTTTAAAATCAATTTTCAAGATAAGTATCGAACTTTGAAACATAACTATGAACTAAATATATGGCTGTGTGGTAAATATAAACAGCACTTGTAAAATAAATATTTAGCCATTTGCTAAGTTTATCATACAATTAGCTTATTTACGCGTTTTTTTACTGTTACCTCAGATTATGCAACAAGTTAATAAAAACATCATAAAGAGGAAATAAATACAAGTGAACGGCAATATTTTTATCACTCGTTCAAAACCTAAAAAATTATAACCAATACAATTCAATAAAACACTGAAATACGTGTCCAGTTGTGGTAAACAAAACAAGTTCATTTTGAACATGGCACCTCCATTTTTCATGATTTTTTTACGGCGATTATCAACGGACTTTATAAGGTTTGCTATTTCAGATGGCGGAATAGAATCTGCAGCTGATTTTACTGCATTCCACAGGCTTACTTTGCTCGAAAACTGTCGACCACTTTCATAGACCTTCCTATTGACCATTGTCCAAAGGTTCTCAATGGGATTTAAATCGGGGCCATTTGCTGACCAGGTCACAATCCTTTTTGATTTAAATCCTCCATTCGTAAGCCAGTTAGCAGCGTACCTTGCTCGGCGTGAGGGAGCGTTATCGTGCTGAAATACCAATTTGGATCTGCGTGCGATAGTCTGCTCATCAAGCCAAGGAATCAAGTTGGCTTCAAGAAACTGGCAGTACCTTTCTGCATCCAGTTCAACTCCTTCTGCCACTTCAAATAGACCAATAAGGGCATTACCTACTATCCCGGCGCAAAACATTACACCTCCACCACCGTGTTAACACTTAATCCGTGTCTGTTGAGCTCGGTCATGGAAGACCCATCCAGACTCCCATCCATTTGGACCATCAAGAGTGGTTCTGCATTCGTCAGTAAATATGACACTGGAGAAATTAGTTTTCATGTTCTCTTTAGCCCAATTGACTCTAATTTCTTTATGAGTTTTTGTTAGAAGTCATCGTTTTATTGCCTTTTCTATTTTCCCTAGTTTCTGCAGAACCTCTTATTTGTCTTTCTGATAAGTACTTGGGCTTCAGCGTCTTCAAATATCGTCTTAGTTGTAGAAAGTTGTTTTTTAGCCATAGAAACCTTCAAATGTCGCATATTCCGAGCAGTCAATTTCCTCGTAGAGGCTCTATCCGGAGTTTTCCGGTTCACTGTACCTTCAATTGCATAAGCCTTGATTGTTCGGTGATCACGCTGTAATTTCTTGGAAACTTCGAGTGTTGTCTCACCAGAGCCAATAACGAGGTCACTTTCATCTTTTCTTCACCGGTTAGGCCGTTTTTCTAGCCCATGTTGACTAGAGAGTGATGTTGCATAATCTGGCGTAACAGCAGAACCCCGTGCGATAAGCAAATGTAGCCAAAACGTGGAAAATGGTTACGTTTTATTTTCACTAATCGTTTTTACAGTTACAACATACCTGTGCACTAACTTACTAATAACATTTAATGTTTGACACTTATCTTGAAAAATAAGCAAAAAAAATTGTATATGCATGATCAAAGGTAACGCACTGTATAACATCAAAACATGAGCATTCACCAAACTACATGATAAGTCAGCAAAATGTCTATCTCCTTGTAATTTGGGAAGTCTCTACCAATAATTGATTAAAAATATGACTGTAAATGAAAAGAAATTTGAACTGTCAAAATTCGAAAAAAAAAATTAATTTAATACTCTTTGTATTCACGCCATATGCTACAAGCGATTGGCACGAAATTGAGACACAGTTTTAAGAGATCTTGGCGTGAGAATGCAGCACGACGTTACCCTTGAAGAGCTAGCCAGAGTTATCGCTGTGAGGAAGATATGGAGTGGATGGATTTTGAAGAACATTCTGAAGATGCGAAGTCGAGGAAGCAGTTAATTCTACCGAGTATGGAGGGAGTGCTGTTCTCCCCTATGGATGATACCTATGATAAATAAGCTACAACAAATTGAAGCGATTCAAAGATAGTTCACTACTAAAATTGGAGGCATGCAGGTACGATTACCACAAACAACTTAGCTGTCTCCAAATGTATTCAATAAAAAGAAGATTGAAGCGATTTAAAATCATATTGGTATGATTTAAAATTCTGGAACGTATCACTCTGAATGAACGAATTGTCGCCAGGCACTCAGAAAGAACTGAAAGGACTTATGACATAAGCATTCCAAGAAGAGATGGTTGCAAAGCCGTGGCAATAAGATGTTCTAAATGCATGGTTCTCTGTACGAGAAGCAAGACTGTTTAACAAAATGCCGCAGCATATTCGAAGCACCACTGATGTGAAAGTTGTAGAAGTCAGAAATAGCTGGATTCTCGTAGAAGAACAAAACCCGATAAACCAGCGGTCAGCAGTTACGTGCATTGTAGAGATAATTCGCTGCTGGCTCTCTCTTGGGTCGTTAACTGCGACTCAATTGAAGATGAAACCCAGCATCGTAGGCTGATCTAGACATTAGCTAGGCCTTTGGGACGTCTCTCTTTCGAGCCCACTTTGCTTGTTTCCTGATATAGTACTTTGCTGGCTGTATTCTAATCTGTTCTTCCTCCTCTTTCCCGACTTGCTGTTACCTTGTGTGTTGGTCCACCTTGGTACGGGAGTCTTGAGTTTCTATTGACATACTACGTGTTCCTTTCTTTTCATTCCCTTGGATCGCCAGTAGAGATGCCAAGGATAATATAATAGCTGCCTAATCTCTGAGTGTTCTCGAGTCTCTAGTTATTCCCGCTAATTCATCAACAGATAATTCTAGATACATCTCGTGTACGGTATTTGCATTCAAGTTAACTAATTACCTCCGCCAAGGAGGTTATGTTTTTGTCGTGTTTGTCTGTCTGTCTCTTTGTTGGTCGGCCTGCCACCAAGATAACTCAGAAAGTTATGAACCGATTTGGACGAAATTTACAAGGATTGTTAGATATGTTAGGCGGAAAAGATGATTAACTTTTGGTGAAGATAAGTCCATCCGTTTGTTTGTTTGTTTGTATGTCTGCCTCATTTTTCTCAATGCCATAGCTCAAAAAGCTATAGATGGATTTTGATGAAATTAACATGAGTTGTCAGGTATATAACAAAGAGAATGATGACCAAATTTTGGTAATGATCCGGTCGTTCGTTTGTTACTTTTTTAATTTTATGCTTGTTAGCATAGTAACTAAAAAAATAATGAATGGATCTTTATGAAATTTATAGGGATTGTTAGTATTGTTAAAAGACACAAACGGTTAAATTTTGGTGCAGATCGGTTTGTTTGTTTGTATGTTTGACTCATATTTGTTATAACGTTTGTTAGCAGTATAATTCAAAAAGTTATGAACGGATTTTCAAGTAAATTGCTCAAGTTGTTACTACTATCAAAAGGCACAAATGATTAGATTTTGGAGTTTATATAAAAAATTAGGGTTTCATAGCCAATTTGATTTTTTTTTTGCCACCGTTGCCTCGCTTGGCGGAGGTATGCGCTCTCAGAGTGCTCTAGTTCCATTTTATTTTCTACAGAGTACACAATGTTTGCAACGCTATTTTTCTTGAGTCTTTCTTGAATAAATAGATGGTAATAGATGGTACTAAATCATTGTGTCGACGATACTTTTATCCTAAAGCTCAGTGAGAAGACCTTGGCAAAGAAAAATAATCCAAGCCGTTGATGCCCAGTAGATTGGCGCCTACAAGAGGGTTACAAAATTTATTTTAATTCATTTCTCAGCTTTAATAATGTCAATTAATAACATGGACCTTACAATTTGCACCTTTTATCAGCTAGGAATAGTATTACTGGTTTGAAAATCGTACACAGGCCGAAGTTATAAGAGATGCTGCTTCTATTCGATGTTTGTGATTTGAGATGTTTGCATCTTTAAAATGTGTTAATGCGATTGTCCATCGCCGATTTTGACGCCCTACGTTGACCATCACCGACGGTTACTTCATCGTAGGTCATCGCCGATAAAAATTGGCGATTTTTGGTTCCGATGCCGATGGTATCACCATCGATTTTGCCATCGTAACATAATCGGAGATGTCGACCTCTGCAAATTACGGTTTATCCCGAGACCTCAGAAGAATAGTCCTCTTTGGTACAAACCTCTCCAACACAGATACAGTCAAGACGTTAAGTTCACAGTTTTAATTAGTTATAGTCAGAAAGTTTAAGCTTCCGTTTCCGAGCGGAACGATATCACATAGAAAAGAGCAAGGGACATATAGTATGTCAATAGAAACGGGGAATCCATGCGCCGTGCACGAGGGTGTTCCCACACAGGATCAACGCGCATGGGTACAGCAAGTCAGGAAAGAAAAGGAAGAACAATATAAAGGATGAGCAAGTAGGAGTATGAAATCAGGAAGGAAGTATAGTGGGCACGAAAGACAGACGTCCCCAAAGCCTAGCTAACGTAACCTACACGAACCCCTTGCGATTGCCGAGCTCCATAACAAAGGATGGGCGAACCTAACTAACCTAACCCTATGGCCCATCCTATGCCCCCGGAGAGGTCGTTAAGTCCAGAGACAGAATCCTCACTGCAAACGATCTGGCGCCAAGGTAACGCCCCTACTGCCCCAGTAATAGCATCCCAGTTAGCTCTGCTCCTAACGAACACCATTCAGTCTCCTGGTGTCTGCCACAGGAACAACAGGGTTCAGATCCAATGATTGAAGATATGAGTGGTCTGAAGTGCCAATAAGGGAGCCAACTGACACAGTCACCAAGTCTGGGACATCAGTCATGACGACGTCGAGACAATTACCAGCAATATGCGTGGACCCAAGGACAAGCTGCACACAACTAGATAAGGTGCAAAATTCCAACGCAGCTTCACCATGGCCATCAGCCAGTGACACAGACTCCAACCAGTCCTTGTGATGAGCATTAACATCCCCAATATACAAAAACGCTGACTAAGGAAAGGTACTCTCGATCGAGGCCATCGCTGTCAACAGTCACAGAGAATAATCAGTTGTAGGGCTCCGATACGAGACTAAATAAAAATTATTCAGAAGGCAACACACCCTAACAACGATAATCTTATGACAGACAAATTCGTACGCTTACTGCCGGTAAGCGCAGACACCATTCCGGAAACAAACGGCCATTCTTCGAAATCCAGGCCCCGATCCCGGTGGCCAGCGA
Source organism: Parhyale hawaiensis (assembly GCA_001587735.2). NCBI lineage: Eukaryota > Metazoa > Arthropoda > Malacostraca > Amphipoda > Hyalidae > Parhyale > Parhyale hawaiensis. The sequence continues at coordinate 11,375,205 of LQNS02276769.1, forward strand.
AAAGGGAATTAGAAACCTCCAATGGCAAGTTCCGTGTCGTGCCTCCTACCCGACACAAGCGTCTCGGAACAGTACACGACATCAAAATTGTAACTGTTATGTGCAGTTGTCCTGATTTTATTAACTCACTAAAATGCTTGTTTTTAAAAACATCCAACACCCGCTGGTTTTCTTGTGTGTTTTTTTTTTTTGTGGGGGGGGGGGAGTTATTGAATTTTTCATTCTAGGGGGATTATTTTAATACCAACCTTTACCTCCATTAAGCGTTAAAAGAAACAGCAGACGCTACAAACATCTCTCGTCCTCCATTAAAATAATAAACGAAAGTACATATGAGAAAAAATTCTACGTCGAATTAAAGCGTTTTCGAGTAATCTCCTTACTCGAGTTTTTCACTGGAAAAATCGTAACCTGATCTATCTAGTACTCAAGCAAATCGCTTCGGAAGTGTAAAATTGAAAAATTAAATAAATTTTAGATTCGTTCCTTGAACACCCGAGACATAATGCACTTATGCTTCTTTGAGTGTCATTGTCTATCCAAAGTAGGCTACTGAGCAGTGGTCTCCTCACTGAAAGTAGCCCAGTGAGTCCAGTGGCGCTAGTTAAAACATTTGCAATTCCGAAATAGGTTACTCAGCAATAGCTGAAACCTATGAACACCTACTGGTAATATTAGGAAATATTATTGTGGGCGTCGTTCAGTACAGAAATTAAAATCCATTTTCAGTGCTAGGGGGACTGAGCTACAGGTTACTGTGAGAATGTAAACTCGACATTGATACATTCGTTACCCGCTTGAATACTTTCAGCCTTACGAAACACGTTTCCTCGAAACAGAAAACTAAGAAAAATGAAATATGCCTTACTGATTGTAATAGAATTGACAAAATGAGTTAAATTTTGTAATTATTTTTAGCACGCAAGAAGTAAAAGTTGTTTTTAGGATATAAAGTAAGTATAGTTAATGATTGATTATAACCTGGTAATTTTCTTTGTGAAAAGGATGAAATCTGCGTAACGTGTACAATAAGGTTACCTGGAATAAGTCTGTTTTCTTGAGTTATCAAAACACTAGCTTGCCAAATACGTTATCTTGAAGAATTCAGCGATTCTTCACGAATACATCAAACTCAGTTACTACAAAATTGGAGAAATAAACGATCATATAATGATAACAGGTGAGCATATAAGCTTATAACAGTAGGATAAAGAACAAACGTTGTGACTCTAATAGGTGGAAGCAAACGTTTTGGATAATTTATAATTAGTGTAAAACAAACGTTTCAGATAATCCATCAGCAATGGCTTGAAAATACGGTAACTATTTTATCACAAACAATGTTCGTAACTTTGCACAATAATCTATACACATACAGTAGTTTGTACACAATATAAGATTACATCCGCCGAGGAGGCTATGTTTATGTTCGTGTTTGTCAGTCGTCAGTCACAAAGGTAACTCAAAAAGTTATAAACGGATCTTCATGACATTTATAGGGATTGCGAGATCAACTTCGTTCGTTGCTCGTCCACCTCTTTTTTCTCGGTGACATAACTTAGGCAGTTATTAATGGATTTTCATGAAATTTCTAAAAATAATGTTCAGGATGTTACAAGGAGTAAAAGACCAAATTTTGTGATGATCTGTTACTCCATTACGTGTTTGTTTCAGTAGAGGATTGTTTTACTGCTTGTCAGTAACGTAATGCAAAAAGTTATGAACGAATCTTTCTAAAGTTTGCAGGATATGCAAAGACCGCTAGAAGATGCAAATGACCAAATTTTGGCGATGATTTATCTATTCTTCGTATTTGTAGTTATTTTTCAGAATATAACTAAAAAAAAAATTATCGATGTATCCTCAAAAAATTTATGGATGGATCCTCAAAAATTTACAGGAACTATTAGAAATATGACGAGAAACTAATGACCAGATTTTGCTGATGATAAAAAAGAAATCATGGGTTAAGAACTAATTTGCATTTTTCGTTAACATTTCATTGCTTGGCGGAAGGATGCGCTCTCATAATGCTTATATAGTATTTATATCATTCAAATACTGTATTGATGATGAATTCTTATAAGTTTCTAATACCTCTCACTAGAGTAGCTTGCCTTGAAAACTCTCATGACGGACACAGCCCTTCATAATTATATACAGCTATGTAGTGTACCTGGCGGTCAGAAATGACGGCTACAAATTCGCAAGAACTACTCTATTCCCCCACTTTTCTTTATTTAGTTGCAACAGCAAAACTTTTTTTCTTCTCTGACGAGGGCAAAACAAAATAATTACTTCTTGCAGTCAGTCATCACTCAAAATGAATATCAAATCGGTATCATGGATACGCCGGGATATCGTTATCTAGAAATTTCTTCGCCCAGTAAAAAGTTGCTTCGTTTACAAATGAAATCAAGTTTGACAAAGGAGGTTTAATACAAAGGAATGAGCCTGGATCCTCGCCGTCATGCTCAAGTTTCCCGTGTGGCCTTCCGGCGTGGCTGCTGCAAGTCGCCGTATGCACCAATCGCATAATAGTACATCAGTTTGTTTGTTTCACCCGCGTCCCTTCTGCCAATGAGATTAATGTGTATTCGTTCGTTACAGTCGCCGGGTGCCAGAGGCACTCACTTTGATGAACGCGTCACAGCCACACCGGAATGGCTGGAACGCTGGCTGGGCAAACCTAAATCGGCAGGGCTCCCTCCTCCCTATTAAAGCTCCTTGAGTTGGACGAATAAGTGAAGCAGCGAAATTATCTGCTGGAAGAAACGATGAATCAATACGCATGAAAGGGCTCAGGGAAGCTTCAAATATCTTCAGTGCTTCGATTTCAACATTGGTATAGTAAAAAGTGCCTTTCAATATGAAGCAACTGCAGACATCCGCCATCGTCTGCAATCTGGGCTATATTTTGCCCTACAGTGTATATCAGAGCTTGGCAGGAGGGCCACAGTCTTCAACCTGGTTTCATTTTCTCTCGGTTTCTTCAAGCGCGACAGAAAATGGACACATAAACAGATATGCAGCATAAACGTCGGCCTTTGTTATATTGAAGAAAACAATGTTTTTTGCTCATATTTTTGCGATACTTTTTAGTAGTCAGGAAAAAAAAAGAATGGATTTTCGCGGTCATTTTAGACAGCAAAGGAAAATGGTCAGCAATGTTTTGCGAAGCGATATCATCTGCGGTGAAGCACTACTATATTTTAAATCGAAATTCAAGCAAACTGACCCAATACCTCCACGATAAATGAATAGTTACTGCCCTGGAGATAAAAAATAAAATAAAATAACGAAGCGATGTTGATGCAACAACTTTCATGCCATCGATGGTGAGGCATACTTTTATTATTATCAACATCATTGTTATAATACTCCTAGTTTTTCCACAGCAAAGGTATGCTGGTAATATCAATAAGGAGTGTAGCCATATAGGTAATCAATTCAAAGGCGCACTCTGTCGGTCGCTACACGGGCATAACATCAGGTGCACTTTAGCTAGATTTCCCAGTAGAGCTTACCTGGGTCTTTATATCTTCTGATAACCTGGCAGGTATGAAAATTGCTAAGCTCAGCCAAGGATAAGGGAGGATGAAATACTGTTGAAAATAGTGTACTTATTATTTATTTTATGTAAATACGAGTACAGTACTGTAACACGAGTTTCATAGAGTTTTTGCATGGTTTGCCACATTATTATGAAATGATTATTTATTTTCACAGTTTTTTTTTTCTTTAGTAGTTTTTCTTTACTACAATACTGTTTCAGTAGCCATTGAAAACAATTAACAAGAGTGGAAGGTTATAAACATTAATATTATTTATTTCTTAACAGCAAATAGGTCATACGGCACTAAAGGAAAAGGAAGCTCGTGTGGTTGAGAAATGAGAACTGGTGCAAGTGATATTAAAATATTCTGTATGCAAGAGACAAAGTAAATTTCTAAAATATTGAAAGCGCCGTTTTCTGCACTTTGCTTAAGCTGGATTTAACTTCTGACGTAGTTAATTATTAAACTAGATTGTTCATATAAAATGGAAAGTACTGTAGCGGGCAAAATAAGAGAACGATTTTCATTATTTGAAAATAAAGTTTAACCATGTAGAGTAGGTTAATGAATCTTTTGATGGAGCTTTAAGGAATGTATTTAACATATTCCTACAAAATATCAGGACAAATATAGCTATATTTAATACATTAGAGCAATCTAACAAACAATAACAAAAATAGCACAGTGCAAAATAAGAGAACGATCGTCTCTAAAACATTCTCACATTTACCCCGGTCATCTGGCAACATTCAATTTCGTGTACATGACTTCTAGAACTGCCACTCTTACGATTACACCATTCT
>LQNS02276769.1:11416431-11438262 GCA_001587735.2 Parhyale hawaiensis
TCATTGTTGGAATTTCAACTGTCCCTGCTTAAGATACGTTTGCCATCTTCTCCAACCCGGCCTATTTTCTGCCTATCACTTTCAATGGAGCTTGAGAGGACAACCAGAGTCTCCAACCTGGGCTATATTCCCCCTATCTATTTCGTTAAGAGCGTGACACCGAACATATAAATATATATATTTATAAACACACGACGGTCATTCTTAGTATTAGATACCCCAAGCTTTCGAACTACTAAACGTAGCCCGTCTTCAAGGGAACGAAACTTCAAACTCATCAGCAGAACTACGAAATTAGTATACAACAGCTGTATCCTGGCTACCGATTTTGAAAAAAGCTAATACTATATCGGAAAAACAATGAAATTTGAAGCATAGAATGAAAGTTCATTTCTTGAGAGAAGACTTTGGAAAACTCTCTTAGCATGAATATACCTGGGTGTCAACGTATATTTCAAGAAATTCATAAAGTATTTTCATAGACGTAGAAAAAACAGGATGAATGAATCGAGAAGGGATCCATTACTAAGGAGATCTTGAAAATATAAACTATAACAGTAAATTACCAATCGAGGTTCATTGAAAGAATAGCACCTTCAGTCCCAAACTATTGAGATAAGTTTGATAAAGCACCGAATCTTTGAATACTTAAGCGAGCAAAAAAACATAGAAACTTAAAACAGAAATGTGAAAAACGAGAGCGATATTTTTCATGCGATTAATAGAATACGTTTTCGCAAAGCATCTAGACGCAATATTTCAGAGTAATTGACAAGGGACTAACATACGCAAAAGTATACGATATTTTTTTAAAAAGTTATAGAAACAAACGAACAAATTTACACATATACCTACCTGAGAGTACGCAATGCATTCTGAGTACGGTAATTAAAAGAAAATGAACACACACATTCTCGAAAAGGCAGCATTTTTTAAGTAATTAAGAACATGGACGTACGATAAGCCTGCGTACACGACTGAACGTTCGCCTACAAATGCACATTAGCACACAATCGCAATCTTTGCTGAAAAGGAAAAAAAAAACACAAACGGAGCCTGCATCAAAATTTGCAGCACAGCGAGGGAAAAATTAATTCATTTTTAATGCAAGTCTGTTAGAGAAAAGCTGCTAAGCTATGAACAAATTTCAAAGAGAATTAATACATAAAATCACAAATGCAAATTAATTGTTGGTGACCCAGGGAACAACTGAGGAAATAGCACACAGGGAAACGACAAGTAATTAAGAGACATACCAACGGAGAGAAACGCAAATACAAGGAAATTCCAATCAAGGGAAATGAATATCAATATAATTCCAATTAAGGGAAATATAAAGCAAGAAAAATATCTCTCAAGGGCAATACCAACAAAAGGAAATGCAAATAAAAGGAAATTTAAATCAAAGTAAGCGCAGATCACTAGAAAGGTCAATCAACGGCAATACCAAGCAAAAGAAATATACTCAGGGAATAGCAAGCATATGAAATGCCAAAAAAAAAGGGAAACATCGATTAAAGTCTTTACCAGTCAACAGAAATACCAAGCAAGGCACATACAGCTCAAGGGAATACCAATCATGGGATACCTATATGCCAGTCAAGAGAAATAACAATCAAGGAAAATGCCGATCAAAAGAAATGCCTATGAAGGGAAATACTAATAAAGGGAAATGAAAATGATGGGAACTCTCAATCAGGAGAAACATCAAGCAAGGGGATTACTGCCTAGGGAAAATATTATACATGGAGTATACCCACCTCGGAATGTACCAATAACACCTAATGTCGATCAAAAGCGACACCATCACTGGAAATACCAAGCGAGGCAAATGCCACTGAAGGAAAATATTACCGAGGAAAAAAGCAACCCTGAGAAATAGTATTCAAGGGAAATGCCAAATAAACAGTAAATTCGACCAAATACATCAATAAGGTAGTATCAGAAGAGGCAAACACCTAAAATTGAATGAAAATTAGGAGCACTGAATAACTGACAAGAATAATGAGCACGTTCTTAGGAGAACGGAAAATATTATTTTACGCACTACCTAATACAATTCTTTCAATTTTTAAGCAACTTATTCCAATCGCATGTATTCTAAAATACAATATTTGCGAAAGCGCCCGAGCAACGAAGGAGTTAAGACGCAACGTGAGCCAAGTAGGAAGCATTGGCGTCCCGGTGGGACACCCATATGGGTCCCAGGAATTTTATGCACAGCTTATAGATTGGATTCCCACATTGAATTCCCACCGCTAAAGCTCGGTAATTCTTTCTGTTGCAAATGTTGAAAACCACATTGCAACTAAAAAATAACTTGTATTATGATGAAAAATTGAGTCTTAATGCAAGATCTAACGGACAAGCCAACATGGGGTACTACAGCTAGGTAGCCCATTTCTTACCCATGTGAGAATCTCCATCGTTACCCACATTGGGATATCCACATGTACCCACATGGGTCTGATGTAGGAATACCCATACTATAAGTGATGTGCGATATAGCTGGGATGCCCACATTTATCCAAAATGAAATAATCACAATTTGCCTACGAAAAGAATACCCTAATGGGGCCCAGATGGTCATAATATTGAGCCACCCAGTTGTGAGTACCCCAGTGAGAGCGAGCGCACTTTTTGCCCATGCACAGCGCTGTGGCGGCACTGCATTCCTCAGAGATGAGGGGGTGGGGGGTCTCGGGTCATTTGTTCCTTCCGTCAAATTGGCACCATAGTTCTTGGTGACCCGAGGGCGACTGCGACTACACTTACTCTTCTGGGGCCAGTGGGCCTATACCCGCAGCACAAACCAGTGCATGTGGGTTTCCCAGGTGAGGGTGTGGTCTAAGTTGACTTTACCTTTACCGTATTGGTACTTAGCAGTTGTCCATCTGCCCACCAGGTGCCCAAGTGGAGCCAACGAGTCATTGTTGCGCGGGCAGCTGGTGGCTAAGAAATGTAGCTGGAAGCAATGAGGGCAATGGCAATATGGCTAGGAACCATTTCGGCAGTGACAATGAAGCTAAGAGAAATAATTACTGATAGAAGAGAGATTTCAATGATTGTCGATAAGAAAGTAGCACCGGATGATTGAAGATATAAGTATATACGGTACTGTAAGTGTCGATAATACCAAGCATCGTATGATTATTAGCAGGAAAAGAATGTGGGCTAGGAAAATTGCCAGTAAAATTGACAGGAAGTTTTACACTTTAAGATAATTGCAAGTCGAATTACCGATTGGGATGATTGCCAGGTGAAATCAATAAGATGTCTCAAGGATTAGCATGGTTACCGATCTGGATGCTTGGTGGGAATAATGATAGGATGTCGCACAGATGAGGATGATAGTCAGTTACACTGAATGACGTTAGCACGATTGCCGGTTACGAAATATCAAGGATTAGGAGGACTACCGGTTAATAGGCTGATTGTCGGTAAGAAACAGTGCCTGCAAATTGATAAGATGCCCCATGCATATTATTATGAATGTTAGTTTACGTTGGCGCCCCTAACAAGAGAGCGCCAGAAAAGTAAAAAAAAATATGCTTACCTTAGGTACAGGCAGGCAGCAGCAGTTCTCCCTACCTGAAAAAATGAAGCAAAATTAGAATTATGAAGCCATATAAATCGGTTCGTGAATAAAGAATAGAATTACATTATTAAGTTAATGTAAATTTAATTAAAGCTAATGCACATTTATTTATAGTATTTAGTAATGGAAGGGTAGGAAACAAGACCGAGTCGGTTAACTCTCCTGACTTGGAAAGGTCGTTAGGTGATATTGTCAAATCAACTTTGGTATTTGTACTTATCTCTTAAGTGTATTTCCCATTCCTCGATCCAGTGAAAAAAGTGGAGTGCTAAGATCAGGCTCCGGTAATCACCTTCCAACTACCCATTAGAGAGCTAAACCTCACGTGCAGGGCAAAACTATATTAAGCTAAGGTTGACTGGTACTTGTATTTTTAGAAATTGATAAAGTGATTGCATGGAATTGTAATAAAAAACTAAAACTGAAGAACGTATGAGTATGGGAACTCTCCATGGGAATGAGCGAATACTTTCATCCAGTACAAAGCGATAGGCTTCTTATATAATTCAATTTTGGGAGAAATAAGTACCCTCAAGGCATCTGTGCAGAGATCAAATTTTGAGTCAACGCCCCAAGCGCAGCAAGAGCTCGCTTGCCTGTGTTGGTATTCGAATCTGCAACGTTCAGTGTCATGAGCTCAACACTCGAGCCTGTCGCTACCGCAGGTATCAAAAAGTACAGTACTAAAGTCAAGCCAAAATTTGACCATTGAGACAATCAAATTTTATCAGTAGTCCACATCTTGTTGGATATGGCAAGTTCCTGGACAACAGAGAGGGCGCAACAAACTGTAGTTTGTAAATAACTGATAGCAGATAGCAGTAATATACTACCAAGTAAAATCCCAAGTTCGACATTGCTGCAACAATACCCGACCACTGCTTAGTATCCTACGAGAAAATACCACCGTTTCCAAATGACAGAGAAGAGAAATGACTTGACCATTGTGAACACCAAAATATTTAATGCTGTTAGCTAGTGGCAGATACAATTCTAGCCTCTCGTCTAATAAGTACTCGAACTGATGAGAAATTCGAGTAGCCCGATAAGGAGGGTTTCTATCCAACAATAGCACGGTCAAAAATTCAGATGTTTTGAAAAAGTAAAACATGTAGTATCTATCCTGTAAGTATGCCAACTACAATCGAAATTCGCATTAAAGGCTAGTTAGGGAGAGGCTGTCCAATGATGTGAATTGCTTTACTATGGTTGTTGATATATCGAATACACAAGGAAACCTACTACTTAGTAATACAATAAAAAATCGTCCGAAAAAAATACTAGGAGCAGTATTAGCCACATTTTTATACCACTGCTCAGCAGATCGGTATGAAATGTCTGGACAAGTAAAAGGAGCAGCACTCTCCACAGTTTCGGACCCAGTCTTTGTAGCTTGAGATTCTACTTCTAACCGCCTCGCCCCTTTATAGAAGTTCTAGACTACCGACTAATTAACCTCCATGAAAAATTCACTGTTATGCGTCTGAACCCCGACTGATTGACACCACCTGGTCTCGTTTGATCAATCAAACTACTGGGTGTGGTTTTTCACTCGATATCGATAACTTTTGTATGAGTTAGCAATGGCATCAATAGCATAGTGAGGACGAAGCCCGGGCTTCGGCTCCTCTCTGGAACTTTTCCAAATAAATTGTCCATAAGCTACTTTAATTTTCGAAACACGCGCACCACGGCCGCTGGTGGACAACGGGGGTGAAGAACTTAACTCCTCTCTCATTATTATTACCCGCGAGCGAAGTGATGAGAGGTGATAATATTTTCGTTGCAGATTTGAATAAGCTCACCGGACAAAAATTTAGTCACCTGTTGCTAATAAGGTGCAAGAGCTCTGCGAGCACGTATAATAGCAGCATTTCTGGAGGAAAAATTTTTAATGTACACTTGATCCATTTTGAACCACTCTCTAACATCAATCGATTCCTTAAATCAGCCAATGTACGTGGAGAATCATCTAGGCGCCTAACTTGTTAAAGATGATCCCATGAATTCTCAGTGGGGTTCATGTCTGGAGACTTAGTCGGCCATTTTCAGTGCCTTTCATAGCCAGAGTGATTTTCATGCCAATGCATAACCGATCTAGCCCGATGGATGCGACAGTTTTCATCCTGGAAGAGTGGCAGAGCAACAGTTCGATCCTCATGTAGATACAATGTAAATGGCGCAACGTGTTCAATGGTCATCCGACAAAGCAATGCAGCCTTCCTGATTCAGTTCTAATGCTTATTCAACAAAAGGGTCCACTTTCGGGTAATTAAAACAACCCCAGAGCATGACAGACGCACCTCCTGCTTGTCTTACCCCTTACGCACAGGCAGTCATGAGGTCTTCGATGAACTCGACGAAGGGCATCGTTTACATAGAGACAAAATCGTGACTCATCTGACCGGATGACACTTCTGCAGTCCTAAACAGTCCAATGTGCGGGTGCTGTGGCAGATTTTAGACAAGCGGTTTTGTGGGTTACTGTTAACATTGGTTGCTTAAGAGCTTCTAGACGCCATATGTTCACTGCATATGCACTAGTGGGCAAAATATGAGAACTATTTTCATTTTTTGAAAATAAAGGTTAACCATGTAGAGTTGGTTAATGAATCTTTTGATGGGGCCCTAAGGAATGTAGTTAACATATTTCTACAAAATATCAGGACAAACATAACTATATTAAATACATTAGAGCAATCTAACAAACAATAACAAAAATTGAACAGTGCAAAATAAGAGAACGAACGTCTCTAAATACAATTTTGCAAACAAATAACATGGAACAATGATCAATTTTAGGTTTAGAACAATTAGTATGGAGTACTAAAACCTTTATTTTCAATAACTTTAGCACAGCGACGATTACACGACATCACAAGTTTCTTACAAAACTCTGGAGTTAATTTTTTTCATTCTTCTTCAATTTTTGTCCACAGATAGTTTACTGTTGATGATTGTCGTTCTCTTACATTGTCACCTATTATTTTCCATAAATTTTCATTAGGATTAAGGTCTGGGCTTTGGGCAGGCCACTTCATGATCTCGATATTCTCTTCCGCAAAATATTCCTTCACTTTATTTGCAGTATGGCACGGGGCATTGTCCTGCATAAAAATTGCTGGCTAGTTTGGTGATGATCGTAGAGATGGGATACCATATTGCTGTACATGATTGAGATACACATTGGCATTGGCACTTTCTTTGATGGCCACCAACGGTCCAACTCCTTCAGATGAAAACATGCCCCACACCATTACGCTACCTCCCCCATGCTTTACAGATATTTTGACAAATTTCGGGTGCAGCCTGTCACCTGTTGCACGTCTAAGATACCGTCTGCCATCAGATCCAACCAAATTAAATTTACTTTCGTCGCTGAAATGCACTCATTCCCAATCTTCATCTCTCCAAACGATGTGCCTTTCCGCATGTTTAAGTCTTGCTTTCTTATTCTTTTACTCATAAGTGGCTTAGTGGCAGAACTGCGTGCCTTTAACCCACACGCATTGAGGCGACGAGAAACTGCATAGCGAGACACTTCTATGTTGTCATTGACCTTTAGATTTCTGAAAATTCCCGCTGCAGTTTCGAAAGCATCCTTCTGGGCACAGCGTTTTATAATCCTATCAACTCGTATGGTGGTTTTTCGAGGGCGGCCAGCAGACACCGGTGATTCCAGCTGTTTCTTTTCATCATAGAGCTTCAAAGCACGAGAAACAACGCTCTTGGAACGGTTTACCTCTCTTGATATGGCCGAAAGAGTCATTCCTGAGGACCTGAGCTTAACAATTTCTTCCCGCAGCTCAGGAGTAACTTTCACGTGAGGTGCAATGTTTTTAAAATGGTGTAATCGTAAGAGTGGCAGTTCTAGAAGTCATGTACACGAAATTGAATGTTGCCAGATAACCGGGGTAAATTTGAGAATGTTTTAGAGACGATCGTTCTCATATTTTGCACTGTTCAATTGTTGTTATTGTTTGTTAGATTGTCTAATGTATTAAATATAGTTATGTTTATCCTGATATTTTGTAGAAATATGTTAAGTACATTCCTTAGGGCCCCATCAAAAGATTCATCAACCTACTCTACATGGTAAACTTTCATTTTCAAAAAATGAAAATCGTTCTCGTATTTTTCCCGCTAGTGTAGTTCTCTACGAAGAATTTGCACAGAAATAGCAGGAGATGGGCTGTCATTGACGCTTTGCAATAATTCCATGCTTAATGCAAAGCGATTTCGGTAAACGAGTCGTGAAATGTGGCGGTGGAGGTCTTACACCTTATTTGTAACACGGACTAAATTTTTGTGTTTTCGGTGAGCTTGTATTTGTAAATAATTTGTCTGTCATTCCAAAAAAAGCCAGAGAAGGAGTTGAGCAATGTTCATAATTTTAATAGGAAGCCAGGAGGGTTGACCTAGATGTGACCAATACAAAAAATAGAATTAGCTGGCCATTAAAAATAACGGCGACGAATTTTCTTGTCCGTTCACCTAAATGAGGCAGGAGGCGTTGAGTCATAATCATATTTTTTTAGCCAGTCAGGTGGGTTGACTGAAAAGCTAGAAATGCTAAAACTCTAGAGTAGGCTGACCATAAAATATGATGGCGTTGAATTTGTTCCCACCGCAAGTGATGGTCTTACGCCACGATGCGTTCTAGTTTCATAACTTTAGCACACGACATTCCAGCCATTAAATTATGCATTCAGACCACACGACTTTGTCCGTTGCATATGAAGAGTGAACTCCGCTGAAAATTAGAAGTGGCACGTACGTTCCACTTGATGCGAACGATGTTATCTGGCATCCCCTCAATAGTTCAGCAGGTCAGCGCAGAACAAACACATCGAAAAGATAAAAGAGAAGTCGGCCATTGGACTGCCATCAGGGACCACAACTTGCGTGTTTTTTTTTTCTTTTTCAAGCCAAATCACAAATCCGATAACACTAAGACACACAATGTCCATCTTGCACGAACCAAAGTCAGAAGGGGAAGGTGGTGACGGTGCTATGTCCCGCAGAGCTATCGATGACAGACGCAAGGAGCTGATCGAGTGACTTCTCAAGACAATACAAAGCACGCTGTTTCGGCATGATGGATCGGCAGAGGCCTCCGAGTCGCACGAAAGATCTCGCTCAAAGATCATCGACGATTTTCCAGCGTAGTTGTGGATAAGTTGGAGTGTTTGAACTTGATAAAATGCAAACTAGGTAACTACTACATCGTCGACGATGCAGTGCAGCCTACACGGTATACAATAAGAATGAAGAGTGCCTGGAATAAGATAAAAAGTCGTGATACTACAGGCTACTTCTACTAAGGAAATAGGTTCACACTCAGCAAGGTTTACTGCCTGAAGTATAGATTCGCAGTGCTGCAGGCAGCTCCTATTAGCAAAAGAGGTTCACACTCAGCAAGGTAGACTCCATGAAATAAAATGCTGGCCTAAGTGCCACACGAGGCAATTCATCTCATGGAGATCCCATAAAGGCATCGGTTTCCTATTGAGAGGGTCAGTGCGGTATAGGTAAGCAGAGGGCAACGGTGCCGGACCTGCTCCTAAGGAGACTGTACGCACGGCGACTGAACTACGCGGCACTGCAGAAGCTGCAGCTCATAAAGGGAGTAACTTGTTCCAGCAATACGGGCCAACACGCTTTGTTGACGAATGCTTCGTGGTATGGTGCGGTTTGTCGTTCAGAATAAGTACAGACCACACCATGGACCAAAGCTATGACTCGAGAGATGAAAACAAGGGGCGTGACTCTACAAACATGAAACGTCGCAGTTAACATCAAGTTGATCTCGTCTGAGATGCTCAAGGTTTGAGGTATTCCAAGGTATGCCAGAAATTTGTGACCAGTGTTGCGAGAATAAGTAATACATTGAGAGAAAATGATGTTGGCATATACTGTAATGTATTTGGTATGGACGTTACTTCTCTCGAGATTTAACACCCGCAGTAATGGCAAGATCGAGATGCTGATATCAAAGACACTGAAGGTCTCAACATTGGTTACCATGCACGGCAAGCAAGCTCTTGCGGCGCTTGACGTTCTTAATAATTAATGTCTGCAAGGCTTCTGCAGTGGCACTGATCTTTGCCCGAAATTGGGAGGGTCGTGGGAGAAGCGCAATGGTCGTTACATAAGAGCTATCCGTAGATGGTGACATAGCTCTTGATGACCTGTGGGCGACTGCAGCGGTACACTCTTGCGAAGCCAGTTGAACTGTATCAGCAGCACAAACCAGTGCGCGTGGGTTTCCCTGTAGGGGATGCGGTCAAGTTGCCTTTACTTTAACCTTCACTGCAATATATTTACACCATATTCGGTCCGGCATAGTACGCGACCTACCTCAGTGTTTGTCTGAATTTACTAAGAGTAGGTTAAACTAGGTCAGGTTCAGTTTGAACTGGTACCTAATTTAACTTATAGGCAAGCACGTACTTAAATCTCAGGTAGGTTACAAATAACTCCAGGGACTTTAGTTAGCAAATTTAAGTAACTCGATTACATTTTTTTTTATTTTCTGGTAGTTTATGCTTTATTAGGACCTGAAAATAAAAGCAAAAGCATATCTCTTACGTCGCTTTTAGGTAAATGATAGTTTTGTAAAAAATAAAAAATAGTTCATTTACAAAAAAAATTGTAGAAACATGTCTGAACAGCACTGGAACTTAACAACAGCGCTTAGACATACAGGGAAACGCGACTCAAAAGTAAAATATATATTTCAACCCTGTTGTGTAGTTTCAGTAATGTTGAAAGATCTTCCTCTGCAATTTTAATGTTCGTGAATTATTTTTTTCCGTGATTTGAACAAAATCGGCATCATACCTTTAGTAACGATTGAGACTTAAAATATATGCCTTTTCCTCATTCCGCAGACCAAACAAAAAATAAAATATGAGAAATATCACCCAAACAAATTTTTTTTCCTGTTACACGGTGATATTATGGATCGAGATTACTCTTATGTCTGCATACTACCTAGCCGTTATTTATGCGTTAGACATTGGCATTTATTCAACAATAATATATTACACGTCATACATCACCCCATGTTTTATTGATACCACTAATAAATATCAACTTAGCTAAGTAACTATTAGCGGCTGTTTGCTAACACAGTTGAACAGTACCATTATTTCCCTACCAAAAATCTAGGCCACCGCAAAAGCTAAAACGGTTATTCAGCTTCTCTGTGGCACCGCGGCGGCCCCAAATTCTGGTTGGCTAATCGGTCAAGGAAGAAACAGCAGTAAGCAAGCGCCTCGCGGAAACTCACAGCAGGTAGCAGAACACATTACAAGGCAACTCTCTGACACGCACCGATTCTTTGGACCCGAAGCGTGGAGTTTGGACACACACAATACCGTCACCAGTACAGCCTCACTTCTGTTTTTCACAGAGACTAAGATTAACTATAGATATCCATTGGAAAGAATAGCAATAAGTTCTTCATATCTAAACTTGTGATATGATACTAAATTATTGACGTAGCAGAACTATCAACAATTATTAATGAGCGTTACGATAATATCATAGTATCAACGACGTCTCGGTTGCCTAAAGCATTAAATGACTTCCGCTCTGAAGCGCAATACGAATGGAAATTAGAGGTGGGAATAATTACGGGAGAAGTGTCAGAAGATAGATTGAGAGAGAGAGACAATAAGCATTACTGTGATGCGGTCGTTTATATTACAAATAAATATATATATATATATTTTTGATTTGACCGCTATACTTTTTTTAATTCGCCATGAGATAAACTTTCTGTTTAGCCGATAATGAATATAGACGCGCTTATTTACGATAAAGCATTTTCATGGGTCTCGCACGAGTTGACTATTGGCGCCATGTACATAAAGTATGCCAGGTGTAAATAGGCAAAGAAAAATGTACTTACCATTGCGAAAACGTCAGAACAGAATAGGTCATGTTTGGTTCATCGAATAGGTACCTAAAGAATAACTTATAGACGCACAAATATACTTGCAGCTCTGGTAGGTCACTTGCTATATCGACAGCCCGACCTACGTGGGTGACGTACTGACAGTTTGTCCAGACAATCGTGTGTAATCAGTTCCGTGCACTGTTGAGCTTCAGGGATTGCTTAATTCATCAACTTCCCATTAACGACACTATATTTCCTATCCAATGTTTTCTGTAGCTCTTCTTCCCTATGATAAATTTCATATTTCATATCCTGTACTTCCTATGCAATAGTGTATTTCCATCCTTTAATGCTAATCTTTTATTTCCTATGCTATATTTTCTTTATCCTATATTTTGTGGCAAAGACTGTTAAGATTACAGCACGCGGTTGCGAAGTAGCACAGGCGATTGCATCGGTCCGCACTTTCCAAGCAATATGTTCAAAGCTCACTCCTACGATGTTACGCTATGCTGCGGGCTGTGGGTATAATTTTCTATTCTTTTAGTTAACAAGAATGTCTGTAATAGACGCAGGGTTTTATTCACATGTGATGAAATCAAAGCCACAAGTGACGTTACATTCAATGAAAAAGTGGACCTCCTCTGGGTGAGGAACTAACCGAAGCACAAAATTGTCTTTGACGTCTCTCGATGCTTTGGTTTGGTCACATGTAAATGCAATGTTTCAGTCGCATTGACAGATGTGTACGTAAGTGTAAAAAACCTCACCCAACTCTCCGGTACATCATTTTCTAGAAATACGCGCATTTTCTGCGGTCACTCCGACTATATTTCACTAGCACTACGTCTTGTCGCGTCCACAAAGAGAATCATCTCGACTTACTACGCCGTCAAGAAACAATGCCGTGAATTCCACAGTAAAACTTCAATAAAAAGCCTCGCTTTATTCAAGAATTTGGCAATGGAGCCATTCTTCTTGGTTCGCTCGCTCAAGCTTCCATTACCGGCACAAAGGCTTGGGCGGGTCCGTAGGAATAGCACTGCGCCGAGTAAATTTCCGCATAAACTCGACCAAGGAACGTTTGCTTTTCGTTGAAATATCACCCTCTTGCCTCGGAGATATTAGACGATGTGAAGCGAGATAAGGGAATACTTTAAAGAGGCAAGTTAAAGCAAGCTTACGCGCTGAGGCTATAAATCTAAGGTCCCAAACGGCATTGCGAGATGTACAGGAAAAGGGCAGAAAGGATGTGCGGTGCGAGGGAAAGTTCTCCAACCGCTGTGATACTAAGCGCAAATGTGGGGCTGAGTTGCGTTAAATGCATATGAAATGATCTTAGCAGGATACGTAGTTACGCTAGGATATTTTTATCAGAATTATAAATGAAACGGCGTTGGTAAAATGTAGCATGAAGATCTTGATAGCTCAACGAGAGACTATAAAATGTGTTTCATTCAACAGCACTTGTTTGATTCCTAAGTGGTTATCAGAACTATGAAGTAAATAGAGTAGGTGAAGTCAGGCCTGAAGTTTTAGATGAACTCCAGACTATAAAATAAGGTTCACTTAAAAACAGTCTTTGAATCTGCACATGGTTTTTTAAAAGTATAAATTAAATACAGCTGGTGAAATGATTTTGCGCTGAGACACAAAGTAATAAACTCTGGTCAGTAAACACTTTATACTTAAAATTGCTTGTCAGAAATACAAATAAAAAAGAGTTTGTACAATTCTCCACTGAAGAATTGAACAAAGAAACATTTCATTTTTCAATCTGAAAACATTTAGCCGAAGCGTAAAGGATATTGAGCAGGTAAAGTGTTAGACAGAAGCAATTGAGAAATGAAGAACGGAATTTTATTCGTTTGGTTAGTACCCTTTTATTAGGAGAATAAAAATGAGAAAAAAATAAACGCTGATGAAATGTACACTGGACATGCACAGATGACGACATGGCAACAGATGTCCGTTTGATTTGGAAGCATTTAGTGTAACCATAAATCAAAAGAGGATCATAAAACTGCTAGATTTATGAGCATAACGAAGAGACAAGAAGTGATGTTGCACCAACGACCTGGGTAATTGAAAGACAGAAAAAACGGATGTTTGCTTAATAAACATTGATCAAAAATATAAATTACAAGGAGCTAATGGAAGTGTTGGCAGTAAAGACGATGATAGTTCATGATATGACTAGTTTAAAAGCAACTTGTATAACATTTACTGTTGAAATGAAAATGTAGTAAGGTTTCTCTTCGAAGCCTACTGGTATTAAAATAAACCCTAAAGGTTAGTAGTAGTAGCGACAGGTTTTGAAAGGTTCTTTAGGCTTCTATTTGGAACCCAAGAGGTTCCTTAAAAGAGCCTCCATGTTCCACACTGTGAGGATTACGTATCTATTTAGAGACAAAATATGAAAGACTTCTTCATGCTAAAATTTGGAACGCAAACGATCCATTTTAGCATTCAAAGGTTCAATTAATTTTTGGTTCTAAACAAGCTTTTTTCGGCATCTTTACTATTACATAAGGCCGGAGCCTCATCGAAGAAATGCGACGTGTGACGCAATAAATTTGTGGCATGAAAAAACATAACATCTGGTGCAGCAATCACTGTCCCCACGGACGCAATCCAGATCGCGCGACGATACACCATCGCTCACAGGAGCCATGTCTCCTGCCAAATCGCATTGCATTGCTTGCTGTGTCAGTGGAGCCCCACCTATGGCACAACTCTAGCCAAGTATCAACTTGACTTATATATCTACTGTGATGAAAAATTCAGCGAGTTAAGAGGAAGAAATCTGAAAAGTGCCTAAATGCTTCACAACCTTCACAGGTGTTCGAAACACGAATTTCCAAAAAATAATAATATACAACAAGACTGTTAATCTATTTTGAGTCAACCATTCAGACAATACATTTGAAAAAGTTTGCATATCAGTTATGACAGCTTGTAAATTACTACTATTGGTGTAGAAAACTGCGTCATCCGCATACAGTACACAATTCATATCGAGGGTAGTATTATCATAATAAAAATGTTACCTGTTAGACAGGTAACTATTGATCAGTGCATTTGCTGGATTCCGAACGCCATAATGAACAATTTTTTTTTTAGTATAAGTGATTTATCTACAGTATCAAACGCCTTTCTGAGATCGAGAAATAAAGATATACCATATGTTTTATCGTGGAAGCATATCAGAAGATCTGTTGCAAGATGAAAAATTGCTAGCGTAGTATTAGATTTAGTTCGAAAGCCGAACTGCTGACCATTAATTAAGTTATTTGATGAAAGGAAATTCGATAGCCTAGAATGAATGGCTTTCTCTAACATTTTATTGAAGATAGATAACGTAGATATGGGTCTATAATTAGCCACATCATTCGCACTACTTGTTTTGAAGATATGTAGGTATAACACGAGCATGTTTTAGCACATTAGGATAAATGCCTTTCTCCAAGCACAAACTGAAAATAAGACAAAGAGGATCAGCAATACTTTAAGCAGCAATGTAGGTTGAATCTCATCTCGATGACAGCGCTTAATACTGAAAGATTTAAGATTATTAACGATTTCATTGGGACAGGTAGGCCTGAAAATACAATCTGTACCTACTTTGAGTACCTTGAGGGTCTTCAGAAGAAGTCCAGGTGACGTTGTTGACGTCACCCCACGTGTGTGGAGTCACTCTCCTGGGTGTCTTCTGTGGTGCCGCAGTTAGCGACCAAAGAGAGAGAGCCAGCAGCGAATTATTTACACAGTGCACGTAACCACTGTCCGCTGGTTTATGTCGTATTCTTTTTAAATGAGAATCCAGCAAATTTTTGAGCCCTACAATTTTGATATCAGTGGCGTTTCGAATATGCCGAAGCATTTTGTTAAACAATGTTGCTCCCTGTACAGCGAAGCCATGGAAATATTTCGTGGCAATGGCTTTTTCACCATCTCTGCTTGGGATGCGTACATCACAAGTCTTTCCAGTTTTTTCTCAGTGTCGGGCGGCAATCCGCTCATTCACAATCACAGTGATTTGTTCCAGAATTTTCCAAACATATATGATTGTAAATCGCTCAAATCTTCGTTGTATTAAATACGAGTGGAAACAGCTAAGTCGTTTGTGGTAATCGTACTCCTGCATGACTCGAAATCTGGCCGTGAACGATCGTTGGAACCTTCAAGTTGTTCTAACTTTTTCTTGTACTCGGCATCCAAAGCGGATAACAGTATTGTATTCTCGGAAGATTTAATTGCTTTCATAGTGTGAGCATTACATCTATTTCACGTGACGAGAAAGTTCGTAAAACCCATCCCCTCCATCTTTTTCCCACAGCGATAACTCCAGCAATATGTTCTTAAAACGTAGCATCGTCTTGCATTCTCACTCCGAGGTCCCTTAAAATTGTTTTTCTCTCAATTTCATGCCAATCGCTGGTGGTATATTGCGTGGATTCAAAGAGTGGTTGATTTTTTCCCTATCTCAGCATTCCGAATTTTGTTTCATTAAAGGTCATATTATTTTTTACCGACCATTGGCAGATACTTTCCAAATCTCGCTGCACAGACAGCACGTCTTCCACAGATTGCACAGCAGCTATTATTCGTGTATCGCCAGCAATGCCAAAGGGACCGACGACGGGACATCCGTACCCCATGTCATTGATCATGATGAGAAAGAGAACAGGCCCGAGCACGGTGCCTTGTGGCACTCCACTGAATGCCTGCTATGAAAGCCTTATCAAAATCTAAGATTACGTTGATATTCTTTCATTGACACGATGTCTCTGCTCCAACAATTGTGAAGTAATGGAACGTTTATGTTGAAATACGTGTTGTTTTGATGTAAGTAGGTCATTACTCTCTAGATGGTGCACTAGGTGCTTACGGAACACCCTCTCAAACGTTTTCACTACGCGGCTCGTTAATGAGACAGGTCTATAGTTAGCTGGAACTGTACTATTTCCAGCTTTGGGGATTGGGGTAATGATTGCGTGTTTATAGGTGCTGGTATAATACCATCGTCCAATGATTTGCGCCATATGAGGTAGAGCGGGTAAGAAATGCTTAGCTTGCACATTTTGAGGATTTTTGCAGAAACATCATCCGGCCCTGAAGCACTGTTCCCGCTAATTTCATCGATGGCTAATTCAATGCTTAGTTGTGTGAATTCAAAGTCTACTAGGTAATTATCATTTGTTTATAATACTTGAATATCAGGGTTACTTGTCTTTTTGCTAAAAACTTTCTGGTATTGACGGCTCAGTATTTCACTCATCTCCTGATCGTTATCAGTCATTGATCCATTTTCGTCCAATAATTGTCATATTTTTGTTTTTAGAGACTCGTAATTTGATGCAAAAGAGAAGAACTGCTTACTGTTTTCTTTTATCTTCTTGATGGCTTGCAGTTCTTTTTCCTGTCTCTCTTCATCATGAGATTTTGCAAGTTTAAATTCAATCTCTCCCAGTTTTTGCCGGCATTCAATTTGTCGCTGTAATACACACGATGACTTTTGGAATTTGATCAATCTTGCACTTTTCTTTAGTAAGCTTTTGCGAAATTTATGGTTGGGATTTTTAGGACATTTCCTCCTAGCGGGTGGTGGACATTTCACGCACTTTTCCAACAGAACGATTTCAAAGATTTCGTTCACTGTTTCACTTTGAGTTGAGTCATTTAGAAGAGCGTCCCAGTTCACCGACCGCAGCTCATCGTTCAAACCTTCCCAATTTACTTGATTTTTGAAAGCATTTATATTTTGACGACTATTTATGCTATTTTGCCCATTATTCTTTGAGTTATACGCTTCATAGCTACTGAACCGGGTTGTGATATCAATGAGTTTGTGATCAAACAACGTTGTATCTTGGGTGCTGATATTCTTCACAAATTCGGTATTCTGTACAACGAGGGGGGAGGTCTAAGATGTTGTCTTTCCTTGTTGGCGAAGTAATCATCTGCACTAACGAAAGTTGTTCCATTGCCTGTAATAAAGATAGTGCTTGTTCTCTCATCAGCAAAGCTTCTGAAATCGAGAAATATACAATAAGTAAACTAAACAAATTCACAGTATACAAATATAAATTTTGCTATAAAAACCTAATTTACTGTGGACTTGTGACACAGAGCGGTGTTGCACTTTGTATGTCCTTCAATTCTGGTTTATTTTGTAAAATGAACAGAGATTCTATAATACGTAAATTGTGAGTACCTTTAGCAGAAGAGAGAATTTTGAAATCATTTGCAGTAACTGGACTATTGCACTGACAGGCATGTTTACGAATGGAGGAGTGAGAGGGTGTACACAAAGGGTGACCGGTCCTGGAACTAACGCCTCTATGCTCAGCGACCCTGGTACTAAGGCTACATGTGGTAGAGCCCACACAGCGCATTCCACATTTGGAACAACTGTAGTTGTACACCAGGGACGAACGTAGATGGTCAGGCAGGCGATCTTTATGGTGAAAGAAAGAACCAATTCTGTTTTTGTTGATTAGGATGACGGTAAAGTTTAAAGTAGGGAAATACTTTCGGAGATGCTTCAGAAGTTCCGTCCTGAGTGTACACGATTGTCGTCCCTGGTGTACAACTACAGTTGTTCCAAATGTGGAATGCGCTATGTGGGCTCTACCACACGTAGCCTTAGTACCAGGGTCGCTGAGCATAGAGGCGTTAGTTCCAGGACCGGTCGCCCTATGTGTGCACCCTCTCACTCCTCCATTCGTGAACATGCCTGTCAGTGCAATAGTCCAGTTACTGCAAATGATTTCAAAATTCTTTCTTCTGCTAAAGGTACTCACAATTTACGTATTATAGAATCTCTGTTCATTTTACAAAATAAACCAGAATTGAATGACATGCAAAGTGCACACCGCTCTGTGTCACAGGTCCATAGTAAATTAGGTTTTTAAAGCAAATTTCATATTTGTTTACTGTGAATTTGTTTAGTTTACTTATTGACTTTATATTTCTCGATTTCAGAATCTTTGCTGATGATAGACAAAATGTGTCCGAAACGTTCGTTTATTTATGCCTGACTAGCTTGTGATTTCACTAAATTTTAGCAAAATGGCGAATTTTATTGCCTATCTTGCTTTACTGTGAGTAATTCAATTAAATAAACATGTGGTAAAAAACTGTTTTTACTATCAAGTCTACTGTAATGTGTGTGAATTTTGTCAAGCAACTCCGCAAACATATCAGAAGCACATTTTGGCGGCCGATAGCACACCACACAAATCAGTTTAATTTATTTTATTTTTACAATTAGAATTTCACACATGCTATTCGAGAATATCTGTAGAACGTGTGAGCCAAGCTGTTCTTTCACATACAACGCTACTCCGCCGCATTTACGGTTTTCGCGGTCACACCTGTGCAAAGTATAAGTTTCCATTTTGACCTCAGCATCACAGAAACTCTCATTTAGGTGTGTTTCAGTAATTGTAAGGAAGAGTGAATTTGCTTCACCTGCAATATCTCTAGGTATTTGTTGCTTTCAGTAGTGTTTGTGTATAAGCCTTGAATATTGACCACATAAAATTTATTTAATGTTTGGCTACTCATCAGTTCTTTGGATCATTGCAACGTTTCGATGGTTGGCTTAGCAGTTTATTTAACCTCTTATCCACATCTATGCGAGATTTTCTGATGTGGTGGGTGCCAAGTCGGTTGTTGGATTCCTTTCTGTCCTTTTTCCAGGTAAGTTCTGTAGCAACATAATCCGTATTGATTGCAAAATTTCCCTCTTGGGGAGGGAGGGCCTCCGCCAGTGACTTTGCTACTGAAGTAAAGTGTGTATTAAATAAGTTAGCTGATTGTGCGTCAGAACGTACAGTACCATTAACATTGAGAGAAACAGACTTAAGTTTGGTTTTTCTATCAAGAACATCATTCAATACCTGCCAAAATTTACGAGATGAATTTCTGGACTCAATGATTTTGTTTTCATAATAGTATTCTTCGCACTTTCGTATTAGTCTATTTAATACATTCCGGTAAGCTGTATAGCATGTCTTTGTAATTATTCCACGTTTGAACATCCTGAGCAATCTGAATTTTTTCCTAATAACTTATTTCAGATCACGAAAGAACCATTCAGGAATTTCGAATTTAGGTTTACATTTTGTCTTTACTAACGGGAAGCAATCGTAATAGATGGAATAGATTTGTTCAAGAAGTTGTTGCATTGCAAGGTTAGGACAGGAATGCTCGTATACTTGAGCAATAGAGACTAGACTCATTCTGCTGCTGAAGCAATTATGTTTGTTTATGAAAAAAAAATAATAAACTAACAACGGAAATCTATCGAGGCTATAGGACCTTTGCTTTCACTTCCAACTAGGATTTCCACTGCTAAACACATCGATAAAAGGACAAAAGTTCAATAAATCTTTACATCACAGAATTATCTAAAAAATACATCTCAATGACCGTAAGTACTCTACTAGCACAGGAAGGAAATTAGAATAATTTCCTCCACGTGTCGGAGGCAGAAAAACACGGCAGAAATTTCAGTGAAATTTCTCTCTTGAAGCTAAGCCCGGTGATAAATACAGCTCAACTACTGTAATATCCTCAGCGGATGCTAGTAAATGCCATTTCTCTCAAGTATTTGAAAAAATGCGTAATAAAGAAAATTCACAAACGTTCTATTCTAGAAACACTCTCTAAAAAAGCATCTTTCAATTAACGCCAAATCGTGCGCTATGTAAAATTATTATTTTTTTCCGCGTGAGAGATCAGTTTACAAAGTTAAACCGAGAAGCTAATTTAGCCTATGATAACCGCAGGAAGAACACTATATCACTGTAACAAAAATTCAGCATTGCAATGGCTAGAAACTAGAAAAGTGTCAGTAGTTTTCTCCGTTTTGAAAAGTCGCCTTAAGTGCCCTTCATACTTCACATTGTTCACAGAAGTAATATTACGTTCTATTTTATTACGGAGATTAATGCATTATTTCTGTAGTAGCACTGGGAAGTGTCTGTTGATAGACGTGTTACCGGAAAGTTTTCCTCGTCTCTGTCAGATCCCAGGTCCAGAAATTCTATATTAGCGTGTTTATTCAATTTGCTTGAACTTCCCGTGCAATTAACTATTAGAGAATATATTTACAATGCGAACTAGAGACCACTCTGAGAGCGCATACCTCCGCCAAATAAGGCAACGGTAATGAAAATTTCAAATTGGTTCTGAAACAACGATTTTCTTTGTATCAACACCAAAATCAAATCATTCGTGCCTTTCAATAGTATTAACAGTTTCTGCAATTTTTTATGAAGATAAATTCATAACTTTTTGAGTAATCTTGGTGGCAGACAGATAGACAAACAAGCAAACACTACAAAGACATAACATTCTTGTCGGAGGTAATAATGTGTTATTACTGTTGTATTACTTGGTCGCCTCTCAGATATGTGCGTATCTGTAGATATTTACTCAATATTATAGAATTTTTATAAGCAGCATATGTTGTGAAGTCTCCTTATAAAATTATTAACGTTTTAGTGAACAAAAGCGTTGAAGCAAAATTTTCCGAGAATATTCACTCACAAAACTCGGATACTCATACAGCACAACAATCAGCAGAAATCACACATACTTGCTCCAAAAAGATATATGAATATGGTATAGAGTTAGGTGTCAATGAATTATTCACAAACAATAAAAATAAACAAGTGTGTACATTGCGAAAAACTGGTGTGCTGGATACACATGACCCTCTTTTGACCACCGAGTAGGCAAAACTTTGATAGCTCGATTGGCTAGGGTGCTTCCACGAAGCTTCAAGTCTTAAAGGTGTAGGTTCGAATCCTGCTCAGGCACCTTGCTTTTCCTAAAGAACCACAAACAACGGAATCAAACTTCAGAATCTGTATTCTACCGGGAAGCAGTTTCTGCTTCTGTAACAGAAAAGAATCCGTATATTAACGGAACCTCTAAAGAGCTCCTGGTACGATTAAATTGAAAGTTGAATAATGTCCGGCGAATGGACTGATGGGCACTTTCTGTCATTTCACGTAAAAATTTTTACAGTGTATATATGCTTTTTTCTAGACGCACCCTGAAAGATTCATGCTTAAATACTTCAAATATTTAGATTAGAAGTCACTTGGTTCATTAGGAATAAACCTAACAGCAAATAGATCATCATAATGACAATATCACTTGTATCACAGGCATGCAGATGTTGTTTGTTGCTGACAAACATTACAGAAAACATTAGTCAAACACACAGACCAACCGTTCATTATCAAAATGTATTTATTACCTCCGCCAAGGAGGTTATGTTTTCGTCGTGTTTGTCTGTCTGTCTGTC
>LQNS02276769.1:11490154-11503439 GCA_001587735.2 Parhyale hawaiensis
CGCTGGACTGGTTGCGTGGGGGTTTGTTAACCTCATGGAGTTTCTCCGTTCCTGCGTCGCCAGTCTGGTGTGATTTAATAATAATAAATAATAACGACTTAATACGAGCAGGGCCACTGATTATCTTGCCTAAATTGAATGAACGGGTACTACTAGTGGCCTTGAATAGGTTAAAACAGGTAAAATATTAAAAAAAAAGTTAAGTAAAAAGGTAAATCATAGTTAAAGAAAGATAAACAATGTGTCGTACTGGTAAAACTATGAACTAATAGGTAAAAATAATTGAAACTGAGTAAAACTAGTTTATAATAAGGAAAACAAGGAGAAATAGGTAAAAATAGGCAAAAATAACAAGACGCCGTAGGACCGCGCCCAGTTTAGCTGCAAATCACAACACCAAGTGTAAACTTTTTTCGGCGTTTCAAACAACGCTATTCTTACGAGAGAAAAATTGTTAGTTCCCGATTTTAATGTCAACTTTTCTCGGCGTTTCAATGAACGCTATTCTTACGAGAGAAAAATTGTTAGTTTCCGATTTTAAGCTAAAGGTAAATATTAGGTTCACATGACTTGTCCTTGCGGCTTTTAGCTCAAAGGTGTTGCTGTGTCGTTTGACCAGCGGGAATGGGCATAGGATTCGGAATTTTAATGAACTTCAAACTTTTAGAGATATCAGGAACTGTACAAACGATACTTTGACCAATTGAGTTAATGGCTTGCATTTCAGTAAATACTGGTGTTGCCATAAGGTTGTGTTCACAAGGGCAGCAGAAAACGTTCAAACGATTAGCTTAGAGAATAAGTTCAAAAGACTCGCGTGATGGGAATCCCTTTTAAGGTAGTTCCCTTAATAAACGGATTTCTTTTTTTAGATTTTTTCAATTGGGTTCGAATAACCTGCAAACATTATAGAACTGCTTGACGGATACACCCTGGTTAATCCCTAAAGGGGTTAACAAAGACTTGTAGAACTTCTTTTCCTTTAAAAGAGAAGCAGCAGTACCCGTCTCCAAATTTGTTTTAGGTTTTCCTAAACAATGTACAATGCGAACAAAATAGAGGGAGAAAGAAGGGAAATAGAATATTATAAGCCAAATACGCTTTACGGGAAAACAGTGAAACAGGAAAGAAGAGAAGAAGCTGCGGGAAAGCCATTAGTATAGCGGTACAAAGAACGATAGAAAAAAGTCAAGTGGGCACAAACGAAAACCCGTTCCGAATGCCTAAGGTTAACGTAACACAGTAACTGGGTTTCTCAGGGGGTATGACTTTTCTCAACCAACATTTCATTTAACCTCCTACAGTCCATGGCCTATCGAAAGCTCTCACAGTAAAGGTGAAATTATAGTCGCCTTGCTGCAGATAAATGCTCAATACAGGCAGCCCGCTGGAGTGTACGGCTGCAGTCGATCACCTATTAACTAGCTATGGTGTTATAAAGACGGAAGGGTCGATCAACGTTACTGTGCTCCCAGAGACTAGGAATGAAACACTGACGCTACATTCCAAAGCATGAAGACTTCCTTTTCTGTTTTGAGAGAATAGAACTTCTGACCTTCACATAACGAGACAGTCAACAACCTTAACCACTCAGGGAGACTGTAGAGAGGAAGCTTCATCTCGATACCCCCTCAAGGGGGCATAGAATGGGCCACAGGATAGATTAGGTTCGTCCATCCTAAGTTATGGGGGCAACGCCCCAGGGGATTGCGTACACGCACAAAAGTATGTTCTTTACGATATAAAAACACCTGATTCTTATCACTAACGAAGTAATATTTTAGCTACAAAGCAATAATAATTAATCGTGAAAGACACTGTTATTCATCACAACGCTCTTGTTCATCTGTTGTTCCTCACAAACGACAATGTGCATTGACACAAATTCAAAAGACAAGGTAGTTTACATTTAACTAATTTTGCTTAATGGCAAACAACCATTTTTCCGTGTGTATGTTGTTTCAGGCATTAGCGAGGCCCTCGGGACGTCTGTCTTTCGTGCCCACTCTGTTTCTTTCCACTTTCACACTCCTGCTGACGATAGTTTATTGTCATTCCTCTTCTTTCCCGACTTGCTGTTTCCATGCACGTTGATCCTGTGTGGGAACACCTTCGTACAAGGGTTCTTCGTCTTAATCGATACGCTATATGTCCCTAATGTCTTCCTCTGTTAGATCACCTCAGCTGTGGAGACGGAAGCTGAAACTATTCAATAATCAAATCACGATAATCCAAAGACCTTCTGGACCTAACACTTCAGTTTGCACGGAAAGAAAGAGTACAAGCAACCAGCAGACAAAAAGAATCCGGGAGAGCAAGTCATTTTATTCAAGCGGCAGCAATCAAGAAATTACCCTATTTCCGCCCTTATTGAGAAACTTAAAAAGAGGAACGCATAAAACTCGACCGGCGCTATCACAGCCTCGGCAATCCCATTGTGCAACTCTTCATTTAATTGATTAATTCAGCGGCTACGGAGCGAGAGCAATCGCTCTGATTAACGTTAATTCTTAGGCCACACTAAATAAATTGCACCAGGAGAACTAATGTACGGAATAGAACACGAGACGCATCGCCTACATGTATCGTATGAGAAACCTTGCTTCTTCGGACAGATTCCGGGTGGGTACCCTTCGTACACTCCTTACTCCTGGTATTTATTTAGTTGTCAAAATTGTTGGAGATGAGTAAGGAAAAGAAGCCGAATAAATAAAATTAAAATCCCAACTCGACTGATCGCTAGAAGTTAAAAGAAAGACAAAGAGCGGGAAAATGCAAGGAGCTAACGGTAACGCGGTCATACTCGCCAATGAAAAAAAATGAGAAGCCGGGGAAGGCTGCTAGGCGACTTTGGCTCAACTGTCGTTTCACTTATCTGCAGGCGCATGTGCTGTTATGTACCGAAAATGGGATCTGAGGAAAAGAAAGGGACTAATAGGAGGACCTGCTGAAGGCAAAGCACCGCACAAGGGAGCAACAGGCTTGAGCAGAAGAAAGAAATAAAATCCTGAGGGGCCTAACTAAGGGAGACAACATATTAGCCTCCCTGGGGG
This sequence comes from Parhyale hawaiensis, assembly GCA_001587735.2. Classification (NCBI taxonomy): domain Eukaryota; kingdom Metazoa; phylum Arthropoda; class Malacostraca; order Amphipoda; family Hyalidae; genus Parhyale; species Parhyale hawaiensis. Next base: position 11,493,208 of record LQNS02276769.1, read on the forward strand.
CATGGAGTTCGGAACGGCCCACATAGCAGGACACACGAATTTGTAGAGCATATCTTTACCCCCCTCCCCACGAAAGTGTCCGTTCACACTACAAGCGGTGCTGCGCGGAGAGGCAAGAGCGGAGCGTCATTTACGTTTATATATTTTTGAATATATAAACGCTCATGTGTTCACACTACGAGCAGAGCGTCGCGGAGGGGAGCCGAGAGGCGCGTTCAGGAAATTCACTCGTATTTTTTGCTGCTCGCGTCAAGCGCCAAGTGCGACTATCCACTATTATTTGAAGGCATTTATTTCATTTGTACGCTCCTTTGAGTAGCCACAAGACGCTTTTCTGTTCCTATTAGCCTACAGGAACTTGTAGTCCGGTAATGTAAACAAGGAAGCATTTAATTTCCTTACATGAGTTTTTTGATTTTTTTTTCAATTAAGGAAAATAATTCAGTTCCACTGTATAGCTCAATGTGCCATTATTTTGTTATTATTCTTTTCCCTCAGTGGGCATAGGACGGCCGTTGGCCATGGGATTACAACTACTTCATAATTTCAAATGAGACAAATTCGTAGCGATGCACGAGACTGTGGCTAAACACAGGAATAGTTCGGCGCGGTATAGGCAGTGTGCAACTGAAGCGCTAATAACAAAAAATTCTACTATTACTATTTCTACTGTTAGGCCATAGGGTTAGGTTAGTTTAGGCTCGTCCGTCTTATGCTATGGGGTCAGGCAACCCCAGAGGGCCCGTATAGGTTACCTTAGCCATTAGCTAGGCCTTCGGGACGCCTATCTTTCGTGCCGACTTTGCTTCGTTCCCGATTTCATACTCCTACTTGCTCATGCTATATTCTGTTCTTCCTATTCTTTCCCGACTAGCTGTTCCCATGCGCGTTGATCCTGTGTGGGAACACCTTCGTGCATGGGTTCTCCGTTTCTCTTGGCATAATATATGTCCCTTGCTCTTTCCTCTGTGATATCGTTCTGCTCGGAAACGGAGGCCCAAACTTCCTAACTATCCTAACTATATAACTATTATTATTCTTCACATCCGAAAGTCAAGCGATATTTTTCGAATTTGATTTTTTCATCTCTTTTGATTTTTGATTGATTTTTTGATTGATGTTTTCATTCTTCACATCCGAAAGTCAAGCGATATTTTTCGAATTATTTGATTTTTTCATTTTTTTTATTTTTGATTGATTTTTTGATTGATTTTTTCATTCTTCACATTCGAAAGTCAAGCGATATTTTTCGAATTATTTGATTTTTTCAGCTTTTGTGTGCATACGGTAAAATTGTTTTTTATACATATCCACTCTATAAGAGTAATTTTATCAATATTTTGTTATAAAGAATTCAATGCGTTTCATTTTCATTCATTAATGTATTTTGTCTACTACTAGAATCTATTACATATTTCCATGGAAAGCATGAAACCAATTATTTTAAATTAATTCATAAAGCACCAAAATCATAAGATTTACCATGGAAGCATGAAACCAATTATTTTAAATTAATTCATAAAGCACCAAAATCATAAGATTTAATCATGATACGAAAATCATGATCAATTTTTCTCACCATTTTGCAATTACCCCTTTTATACAGGAATGAAGTGTATCAAAAGTGGTCGGTTTCATTCTTGAATATGCGAAAAATCGCGACTCATCTTAACGTAGTTCTTTGTATAGATGATGGTGGTCTTCTTCATACACTTCTCGTCTTGTGTTGAAGGGATGCACCCAGTGTTTCCGTTTCTTTTTCTTGCTGTCCAACAAAAGGTACGCATCCGCAAAGTCCTCCATTGCGACTGATGTAGGTCTCGCCGCTCCGCTCACATGCGCTCTGTACGTCTGGTAGCACTAGTTCATATATAGTATTTCTATGGGCTCTTTTGCTTCGAGCGTCAATTGCGTCAGACGCTGAGCGTCAAACGCTGGCTCCAAATAGATGCGGTTAGAGGGTGAATATCAACGAAGCCGCTAGTGATTATTCGAGGTACAATGTGTTTGAGTCCTCTTCTTCCCATACATTTCGATTATAAATTCTTGTTCTTCCTCCATTCTTTCAGCTATAAGTTACTTCAAATAAATCCTTCTACCTCTACTTAATTTACTTAAAGCAATTTTTAATAAATTCCTTGATATAAAGACGTCAATATTCAATGCAAAAAAATGCAGGAGATAAACACAACAATTTATACTATAATAATAACCTATATTATAATTCTACTTGAGGCTCCATCCGTCCGTACGTCCGTCCTTCCATGTGTCTGCATGTTACGCTTTTCAACATAACACAGGGGGAAATTCAACTTGTAAGAAGCTCTGATTTTCGCTGGAAGGAAATTCAACCATAGCTGTGTTCTTTTTTGCTTGCTCTTGAAGATATTTTCAGTCACTTTCGAAGCAAAGACATGACGTTCATTTTACACGTACCATGCATACGTATTTTCGAATCACACAGTATCAACATTGCTGGTGCTGCATGACGATCCAAATATGAACAAATTCGTAGGTGAGATAGGTAGGTAAAGGTAAAGCGAGCTATTCTGGACTGCTTCGTTCTAAAGCATTTTTAGAGTGCAAGTATGTTTAAAATATCGAGTAAACTGACAGATAAAGGGTGTTCGGCAGCAAGTATCCGTAATTGAAAAATAGGGCTGAGTCTGGTGTATATTGTGGTGAAGCTAACGTATAGAGTAGAACAGAAAAAATAATGGGATACTGTATGGAATTGCCAATTGCCACGCTATACAACTGAAATCATCAGGTACGCTAATGAAAAATGGCATTGTTCAGAATGTGAAATTCTCAATAATATCATCTTCTGACCACGAAACACAGCTCGGGGAAGTCGTAAACATACAGGTGAAGAGCAATGAGACAAGTACATCCGAAGAGTGGTACTGATATATTTGTTTGTTTTTTTGAGTGTCTTTATGTTTCTATCATGATGTACAAGTGCGTTGCCTTTGCTGGTAGACCATTTGCGAGATCTACCGGTGAACTACGTAAAGCCCGGTGTAAACGAGTCGGAACACGGAAGCGCTTCAGGTTCTTGGAACAGATGTTTCTGTGCGCATGATAAAGGCTTAATCTATTAACACATCAGAACCATGAGCATTGAAACTCAATAGATATTAAAAGAGAGATTCGCTACTGAGTACCGGGCACTCGCTGTAACGGAATATCTGCCGAGGATATTCGGGGCTTAAGCAATTTTTGAACACAATATTATTGCAAAAGTCGATGCTGCATCCCCGGCAGCGTAATCGGAAGGGTAGGGAGAAACGTTCACGTGTGCAGCAAACTTGAGGTTAGACGCACTTTGTCACGGGTGTTATTTATTTATGGGGGAGGTGAGATTAGAAGAGCTGCAATTTGTCAAATTAAAACGAGCTATAAAAGCTTAGCTTAGGATTGCTACATTTAATATAATGAGAACAATAACTAACCGCGGAATATCAACGGGTCCCAGTAGTATCGTTAGCAATGTTCGATTGGGGCGTCACAGTCGATCTAAGTCAAGTCCACTCGACTTAGCTTATCCGGACCTGCAGACAGCAACTTTGACTTCGTCACTTTGAATCTTGTTGCAGATGTTAGAAGCAATCCGACAATGCTGAAGTGACTGAAATCACCATTTTACAGACTAGGATTGAGTTTTTAGCATTCTCACAGCCAATAAATTTTGAGTCAACGCCTGAAATTTCAATATACGGATCAAAGCCAGGGCACTTGTCTACAGTTTCGGGGAAGTTAAGTCCAGTGGGCTTTGATTAGATTGACTTTCATGTTCCAATCGAACACCCCCTTAATATTGGCATTCTGCCGTGACACTCAATCACGCCACTTGATGCTGTCCATGCAACAGACGCACCAAAGAGCTTCTATAGAAGAGGAGGAGGGAGCCCCGCGGCCCATTCACAGATTCGCCAGCGAGTCAACCAGCTCTGAGACGCTTTCTTGTATCTCATTGGTGGAAATGATGGGGGAGCAGTGAGTTTCACGGGGGAGCAGCAGACAAACCGAGTTACTGATTTGCGATTGGTGCATGAGCGACTGTCGGCAGCCATAAAAGACTCTTTACTGATAAGCGATTGGTGCATACGTGACTGGCTGACAGCCATAAGAGACTCTAGAGCTTCAGATGCGAGGCTCCTAGCTCCCTCATTTCTATAGAAGTTCTTTGTGACGCGCAAACACTGACGCTGTCTCTGACGCTGCGAGCAAAATGGTCTACCAGCGTCTGACGCTAAGCGATATGACGCTGCGCGTCAGACGCCCAAAGCAAAACGTACCTTTATCCCGGCCTCCAGTGAGACAAGGGTGGGTAACACTGGGTGTGCGACAGATTGTATGACTAGCGCCACTATTGTTAATGAACGTTGCCTCTGATTGTAAACAACGAGACCAATAATTGTTGTGCGAAGGAAAAGGAAATATTCTGTCGCTTCTAATTACTGGTTCAACTTTAGCATTTTACGCATATAAGCGGATTTATGCTAAATTGTTTTACCAAAATTAAGCCTCGTGAGCAATGTTTATGTTTAAGCTTTTCGTAAATTCAGCAGCTCTGCTTCGGGTACACTTCCTGAGAAGCTTCAAATTCGCCCCATATCTTCGAGCCAAACAGTGCCACAGTGGGTAACACCATGAGTGTAACACCCGCACTTCGTTGCAACAGGACTCTGGTGTACGAAAACAGTAAGTATAAGCGGATCATACATGTTTTATGACTTTAACGTACCAATACAAAACATCTTTTGTAGATGTAGAATGTTTTCTATAAGAGTAGCATAATCCGAATGGGGATAAAATGAACTTTTGAGAAGCTTGAGAATGCCGAAAATTCAATGGTATCCGTCTCAAGGGTGGTCAGGTTGCAACTACTGTCCGATACTAGATCCGGATTGGAAAACTGGAACCTCTTTATGCTTTATTGATGTACGTAACAAGCTTACGTTGGCGGATTAAATCATTTTCCCCACAAAATGCGAATAGAAGTAGCTTAAAGACACCGTGCTTGGCAGGCACACCTCCCCAACAGAATTCTTCATCATTACATCATAACATCATTTATGACACTGGCATCATAAATCAGCTGCAGGGACTGCCACTCACTTTGTTACGGAGAGTAATGATATTATAGTTTCATTAGGTACCTGGTGAAGCGAAAAGGCCCCATGTCGAATCTATCTTTGTGTACGGTATTTATTACAAAATTGAGCTCTCGCTTCTTATGAATATGATCTAATCCAGTAAAAAGTTTGCAGTTTTAAAGTTGGTATAATGATAGTGCATAAAGTACCGTAGGTGTACACGTCGTAAAAGGTCGATTGGGCGCCGCAAGCGGCAGTAAACAAGAGACAACATCGACGCTTGGCTGCTGCAGTTCATGTTAATAAGTAGTTTTGATGCCGTGTTTCGCCGTATATCCCGAATAGCTACAAAATCGGGCATGACAACTCTAAAACGACCGTTTTCCGACCTTAAAACTGCTTCCTTGTACTTCGTGCTGCATTCGTATGGTTCTAAAATAGCACCGATGTCTACTAGAGAATGAGGATAAGGAGAAACATAGCCGGTATTAGAAAATGAAAGAGGTGCTTTTTCAATTTTTCCTCCAACTAAATGTTATGAAGTTACAAAAGTTCAATTTCTCCGGAGTTTTAATTCTCAAATCCGATCAGATTCTTAGTTCTCAAGAACAAAAATTAGTACCTATTACCGTCAAAGGATGCTGACATGCTTTGACAAAGCCATATATTAGCTCTAGCATTTCATTTATTTTCTTTTGGTATCAAGAGAGTCGGGTAAGATAAAGTATAAACAAAAAATGCATCTCACAGATCAAAGCAGCAGTTAGGAAATGAATCTCAAAACTCTAGCGGAGTCAAAAAATAGGATACCAATTATTAGAGGCGGGTATGATATAATTAAGATAGAACTTTAACTTTACAGGCTCATTACCTTGTGTCAAACTGACAAAAGGGTGTATACGATTTCCACTGGTAGGTAGTACTTCAACTCGAATTTTCTGCAGAATAGAGCACTGTGAACTCTTAGTTAGTTATAGTTAGGAAGTTTAAGCCTCCGCTTCCGAGCAGAACGATATCACAGAGGAATGAGCAAGGGACATATAGTACGCCAAGAGAAACGGGGAACCCATGCACGAAGGTGTTCCCACGCAGGATCAACGCGCATGGGAACAGCAAGTCGGGAAAGAAGAGGAAAAATCGAATAAAGCATGAGCGAGTAGGAGTATGAAATGAGGACGGAAGTAAAGTGGGCACGAAAGAGAGACGTCCCGAAGGCCTAGCTAATGGCTGAGGTAACTTACACGGTGGAAACTCGTAATAACAACCCCAGTTTCATTTAATGAACAATTTTAATTCGTAAATAATATTCATTCAGTACCTCGTGTCCTGCTGCGGAGTAGCTCGAACCTGTGTTCCTTGGGGACTCAAATTTGAGACTACTAGTCTAAAACACAAAATCATACGAAGACAACACCTGCATTATTTTGCCTAGAAAAGAAAAAAATCTAGTCTCAAATTGAAATTCAGTAACGATTTGGTGTTGTTGTGAAGCGCATTAATTTCAACTTCACAAGAAACAATTACCGCTTTTGCGTCGTAATAATTAAAAATACAATAGTAATAAAAAATGTAATACGACCCTGGTGTAATCTGATATACTGTTGCTAATTTTAAATTACTACGTTTACTACGTACCAGGAAAAGCCTGAATTTGAACGCGACCGCACACCAGTTCGAGTCTAACATTGCAGAGTATTAAAAAAGCGTCCAATGACACTGCGTTGTGTCATTTTAAGAAAGCTAATTCATTAATGACATTCGACTCACTAAATGGTGTCCAATTGTGGTATGGTTGAATTTCAGTTCCATGTCAAGTAGCAATAATTAATTGAGTCTAACAGTCAGGGAGCAAAATGACATAACACGAAACTGGCACTATTCCGCAAAGAAAATATATTGTAACTGTAGATTTTGAATTCAAAATGATTAAAAAAAAACGTAAAACTTTTTACCTATACTGCATCCCTGTTCGAAGCTGAAACTGGCATCGTAGAGTAATGTAGCGCACGGGAAAAAACGAAAAAACACATGATGGGAAATTTTTATTTTAAAAAAGCTACCCGTACAATGACATTTCATCCATTTATACAGCGTGGTTATTTAGGTAACAAAAATTACGTAAGATTACTGTCGCGTTATTGTAAGGCTATTCCTTACAAAATTAGCCAAAGTAATTAGAATCATTTCATATCCAATTCAAAACAATTAAGCATTGTTCAACTAATGTAGTTATACAGAAAAAATAGATATATATATACTGTATATACAAAATAAGATAGTTAATTAAGAAATATATTTGCTTCCATCTTAAACAAAAATATGTACATTGTTATAGCATATTTAGTTTATTATTCTCGAGTATAAAATGATATATAGACGACTTCGATAATGTCTCACTAAAAATACTGTACATACTGTATGACTAATGGCACTCTACATAACCTTCAAAACTAATTTACGACAATAACTGTTCATTGTACCATCTCATAACGAGTAGTGCAGTAATTTCAGTTATTGTTGAAAAGCAGATAATAAGCCACAAAAAAGTTCATCATTAAAAAAACAAATGCAAGCATGAGATACTTGTTTTACCAGAACAAAACAGTATTTTAACCAACTCATGAAATGATTATATCATCATACTCTAAAAAAAGTCGAATATCCCGCCTATAATTTCAAAGCTATTAAATAATATTTATCATCTCGTAATAAATGAACTATTTTAGATCAAAAAGTTAAACGTACACGCTGACCTTAGGCATCAGCGGCAACAAGTTTTATGCAAAAGTCCATCACCAAAATGACCAGTTTCAAAGCCACCAAAAATTGTTCACAATCTCGTAATTGATGCAGCATTTTAGATCTAATATTCTATAGCACTAAATGACAATCGCAGTTGATGTAGCCTCCACTTTAATATTTCATGTCGTCGAATGATGCAAAAGAAAAAAGGACAAAAAAAAAAAAAGTCGTCGCATATTCGGTGGCTGGGATGGAGAGAGCGGCTCGTGTCAGCACAAAATTTGCACAAGTAGCGTTAGCGTTGGAATTAGACTCGTCCGAATTACTGCAGCATGAGCAGTGCGAAATGGTGGTGGCTGTAGTATATTCGTACCGAGTAAATAACAATAGGCACAGTTAGTAAATTACGCATTTTTGTCATTCGAGTTGGTTTGGGGTCGAAAAAATACGTTTCTAAGATTCCCTTCCAAGAAGAAACTATTTTGTAATGGTACGTATAAGGTCCATTGTTGAAGTATATTGTCCACAAAAATTTGTATCACGAAGTCACTTCGAAATATTCCTTTTACTCATTGACATCTGCTTAACTTTTAATGAAGTGACTCTACGTAAGGCGGCTCTTTTTAATCTTTCTTCTTATTTCGAAAATGAGAAGCACTGATATTGAAAGAATTTTAGCTACACCGAGATAAAAATTATTGCAAGTAACCAGCTTCAATAAATGTTGTTGTCGAGGGGGAAAACACTGAGAAACTAACCATTTATTCAATAAGCATAGTTGAAGCTCGGACATAATTGGGAAACAGAGGTTCAACTTGGACAGTCGCTTGGCTCAGGAGCCGGAGAAAATGGCCTATTTGTCAAGAAAAGGAATCGGAGCCACAAGGAGTCGGATATTTTCGGAACACGAGGAGCCGGACACAAGCTGTACCTAGGAGAATATAGTCAAAACTGCAACCTTGGAAGACAATGAGACGAATAGTCTGCAGCAACATCCAAATACCTAAATTTGCTTCGCTATTTAAATTCCTGACAAGAAAATGTCGACATTAGAAGCTCAATTCCGCAAAGACTGCGCTCTCGCTCACGACGGTCCATCTAGATGCAGGCATCAATTTTCTATTCCCAGAGACTGTGCGTGTTTCTTTCCTAGAAAATTTTAACGTTTCTGCTATTCAATCAAAAATTTTCTGCCGTCTTTTATACATATTTTACAGATAAAATATTAACTAGTTATCATGGTCAACTGCTACAGAGATGCGACTAAACAGAATTCCGTCGAAGAGATTGAATGTATTCAGTCTACTAAGTGATGTACTTATTTGACGCTGACAATGTACACAAATGTAATCTATGCCTATTAAAGTAGTGTTTCATTACAGGTTACTTCTAACCGCTCTATACACTACAAGTGTCTTCAAGTAAGGATACGTGAGGGACGTGCAACAGGTCAAGGCAAAAACTGGAAATTCCTATACGCAATTTGAAACACAATTTCAAAATTAGGACTAAAATATCTGTCCGTAACGACATTTACTAAAAGCTGAGTACCAACCAGTGAATAATAATGGAACGTTTCGGAGTATCTGTCCATCGAAGCGTCATTACTGATAAAATTTTGAATCACAATTTGAGTTACCGATAAAATTAAAAGTGGAACACAGGGGAAGTAAGAGCATAAACAAAAAGCAAAGTTGGCTCAAAAATAATTGTGCTCTATCTAAGTCATAGAAGAAGGCTTGGGCAGTATACCTACTCTCGGTAGTAAACAGCATCGTATTCTGGAATGACAAAATTAATTTTAGGACTAAGAGCGTATTTTGGTGGTTAGGATTTTGTTGGGAGGTTAAGACAGTATATTTCAGCATTAAGGCTGTGTTTCTCTCGTTAGGATTCTACTGAGAAACTTAAACTTTATATATTTCAGACTCGAACCGCATTTTGGTGAGTAGGAATATATTAAGAACTAAGGTACTGTACATTTTAGGATGAAGATCGTATTTTGATAGTCAGGACTGCACATTGAAAGGCTAACCCCGTATATTGGACTGACAACACTACAGGTTAAAAGACTTAGACTCTAACTTTATTTTGGAAAGTTTGAACTGTGTATAAAAAGGCCAAGACTGCGCTAACATTCACTATATAATAAAACACAGTGGTTGGTCGCTTGCTCCAATGTTGGTCCGTCTCTCCGTCACGCAGTTAAGAGTTTAATAGGAGAAAATTCGTGTATTGAAAAACAAGTATACCATTTACAAGTTGATTTGCTCCAAATGAAAATAGAATTGCTCCAGACGAAATTAGATTTGCTCTAAACGAAAATAGATTTGCTCCAGACGAATTTTGATTTGCTCCAAACGAAAATAGATTTACTCCCGACGAATT
>LQNS02276769.1:11536064-11555841 GCA_001587735.2 Parhyale hawaiensis
CCGGCCCACTGATATGCTGGGAGCGTCTGATTGCTGGGAAAAGATTGGGGTTGGGAGATCAGCAAAAGCATTGTCAGTGGCGGCGGGAGCGCCTGTCTGTAGGTGAGTAAGGGAATATTTTTATGTTTCGACTAGACAGTTGTCAGATTGTTTTACGGTCAAGCCCCTCCTACAGTGCCTAGGCATAAGTATTTGCACAACTGTATTTTTTATGTATTTTAAAGAATTTGGGACTGCTTTAGGATAATTAATACAGGAAGTTTATAGAACATATATATAATAGAATATTTGAACAGAACAGTCAAAGGTGCACTTATAACAAGAAAATTTAACACAAGCAAAAGTAATGAGGGACAAAAGTATTTGACCAAAAAAATTATGTCATTAGTACTTGGTGGCGTGACCTTCATTGGCAATAACAGTATGGAGACGATTGTTATAGCTGGAAATTGGCTTTTCACATTCACTTGATGGTATTTTTTCCATTCTTCCATGCAGATAACCTTTAATTCAGTAAGGTGATGGGACGCCGTTGGTGGACGTCAGATTTAAAAAGACGCCACAAATTTTCTATTGGAATGAGGTCCGGTGATTGGCTAGGCCATGGAAGAACATTTGTTTTCTTCTTTTGAAACCATTCTATCGTTAATTTCGCAGTATGCTTGGGGTCGTTGTTTTGTTGGAAGGTCCATATATTTTTTTTGGCACTGGGAAGCATTTTCTTCTCTAATATCTCCATGTACATGAAACTATTCATCTTGCCATCAATGATATGAAGATCCCCAACACCATGGGCAGTAAAGCAACCTCACACCATGATGCTGCCCCCTCCATGATTCACGGTGGGGATTTTGTTCTTGGGGTTATAGGCAGTACCACGTTTCTATTTTAGATTCGTCAGACCATGTAACCCCTTCTCAAAACTCATTTCCTTTGTGCAGGTGGTCTTTGGCAAATATTAAGCGGCTCTTGACTTGTTTTGCTGTAAGAAGAGGAGTTTTGCGAGGAGTGTGAGAATGAATGCCAGTACTGTTCAATTCCCTAACAATAGCTTTCTTGCTGACATGCAGTCCCTGAGACGCCAGTTCACTCTGAAGGTCAGCACAAGTTGTCATGGAGTCATTCGTCACCGTACGTAGCATGTAGCGCCGAGGACGACCCATGATCTTACGCGGAGCTCCAGCTATTGACAGGTTGGAGACCGCCCCAGTCACTCGATGCTTGCGGAATATTGCTCCAACCGTTGAAAAAGGAACATTGACACGTTCTGCTATTACTCTATAAGTTAAACCCTCACTACGAAGTTGAATTATCCGTTTACGAGTAGCTTCAGGGATTTCTTTAACTTTGGGTATTGAAGTGAAAGTGTGCGCGACTTCAACGAGGTCTAGAGAGGTAATGATTGCGCCGGCTGTGGTTTGTTTACATTGCATTTGTTTCGAGACGTTTCGTGAACGTTCTAGAATAATTTCCAGACTAATTTATTGAAATTATACTATTAAATATCAAAGATTCAACATCATATTTATTTTGGTTAAATACTTTTGTCCCTATTTCTTTTACTTGTGTTAAATTTTCTTCTTATAAATGCACATTTGACTGTTTTGTTTAAATATTCTAATATATATATATGTTATATAAACTTCCTGTATTATTATCCCAAAGCAGACCCTAAATTATTTAAAATAAATAAAAATAGAGTTGTGCAAATACTTATGTCTAGGCACTGTATGTAGATATAATGTGGTGAGTTAATTCGTTCCCCTCAGGGGGCATAGGATGGGCCATAGGGTTAGGTTAGTCTAGGTTCGTCTATCCTATGCTATGTGGCCAGGTAACCCCGGGGGGCCCATGTAGGTTACCTCAGCCATTAGCTAAGCTTCCGGGACGTCTCTCTTTCATGCCCACTTTGCTTCCTTCCCGATTTCATAGTCCTACTTGCTCATGCTTTATTCTGTTCTCCCTTTTCTTTCCCGACTTGCTGTTCCCATGCGCTTTGATCCTGTGTGGGAACGCCTTCGTGCATGGGTTCCCCGTTTCACTTAGCATATATGTCCCTTGCTCTTTCCTCTGTGATATCGTTCTGCTCAGAAACAGAGCCTTAAACTTCCTAACTTTAACTAACTTAACCCATCAGTTGCCAATGTTCCCACTTGGAAACTCTCATCACTGTGCTGTTGCCACGGAGAATGGAAGTCTAGAAGGTTGTAAATGGATTACGAGAGGAATAGGAAGGGACATCCAGTGGGGCGAGAGAAAAGTGGAACTCATCCACGAGTGTGTTGCTGTAGTGGGTCAACGTGCATGGGTAAAACAGTTCAGGAAATCAGAAGAGGACATCTTCTGTAAAAGCAAGAAAATGGAAGGTCGAGAAGAAGGTTAAGTCAACTTGACCGTACCCCAACTGGGAAACCCGCATGCACTGGTTTGTGCTGCAGATATAGACCAACAGGCCCCAGAGGAGTATACGGCTGCAGTCGACTACAGATGTCTAGAGCTATGACGCCAGTGGCGGAAGACGCCATGCGACAATATTTGCGACCCCCCAACCCCCCCCTCCATTGCTGGGGAAGGTCAGTAACCCGCAGCAGTAAGCAGACCGGATGCTGACCGATCATATCACGCGCGCTAAGAAAATACCCAGCTGGGAACTGGGCACGAACCAGCGATCTTGAGAGTCGAAGTCGAACGCTTTAGTCTGCCGCTACTGCGGGTGTAATACTTCTCATTGCTTTACATCGGGGTAACTGAGGATTTACGCAACTCTCAGTACGTTCTTTGTGAACCTGTATTCTCCGACGCAAATCTGAAGCCATCTATGCCGCAAAAACACTACACCCGACAGGCGAGGCCAGTCTCGTGGGCCAGGATACAGAATCTTAGCGAGCAAAAACAGCACGCTTTGATTCTGGAATAATCCTTCCAGAAATACGATTTACATCTGTCGAAAACCACTATATTGATGGCTCCGTACCCAGTGGTAATAAAAGTAGCAGCGTCGAAGAAACCTTGTACTAAGAGAGAAGAGCTTATCCAACCATGTGCAGTAGAAATGGTGGCAACTGTCTCAGAATTGAAGCGAGAAAGAAACTTGAATGACTGCCGCTCTCAAATAATGTCATTCAAAGCCGATTTGCTGAGTGGAGTTTGGATATTTTGAAACAAAATATCTGACATATGAAGGCCACTCCCTCGAAAACCTCCCTCCAGTTAGAAGAGAAGATTGATGTTTCGTATTACAGTTCAGTCGGTGCGTCGTGCCCTGGTCTGTTGGGGTTTGGAATTCATTGCAGGCATCGGCTTTCGGTCGTATTGGTGTGCAGGTGTTAAGGTCAGCGGTAATGGCTTTTTGTTGGTTGTACTACCAGTCCGTGGCGACCAAGGCGTGAAGTTTTAATTAATAATAATAACAACAAAAACTTATGACACTGGTGAGGCACATCGATGATAGTACCATGAAGGACAATTTCCTTTCCAGTGAAGAACTTAAAATAAACTCCAAAGTTAAAGATGGGCTTCAGTTTCAGCAAAACTTGTTTAAAAAATGTTTTATTTCTAATGTTTTGGGTCTGTGTGCACTGATGATGCTCCTACGATGCTGGAAAACATTTCTTTTTTTGCATTGATGAAACGAGTGATTCCATACTTGCAGGGTAGGTACCCAATGATTCCTTCATCGTCACGCTTTGGCATCAAACACATTGTTTTCAAAATTAAAGGAAGTCCTTCAATTGAAAAAAAGTCCTTGAAGTCCTTCAAAATTGAAGAAAGGCCTGTAAAGTCCATCCGCTGTGGTATCTGGGGCCATATTCTACGGCAACGTCTCTTTAAGTCACTGTGAAGATCTTGGAAGTGAACAAACAGTTTTACTTTTCTACACAGAAGTTCGCTGGATCTCACGCGAGCGAGTTTTAACCCGATTTTTCGAACTACGAGAACAAATCAAGGTCTTTCGAGAGTCACTCAGATCTGCTCGAAGAGTTGGAACCGCAAGAATTCAGCCAAATCTTAGCGTTTTTGAGGGAAATAATTATTCACTCGTATGAATGATCTGAATTAATCACTTCAAGGCCAAAATATAAACTCAACGCATTGCTACGAAAGCTAACTAGGTTCAGCGATAAGTTATCTCTGTTGTGACGCGGTTGAAGAGAGGAAATTATTGCAGTTTTCCTTCACTAGGCTAGTCAACATCATTGAATCTTCAAGTCGGATTACTAGTATTTACAAAAAAAAAAAAGTGGCTCATATGGAAGCGATGTCGACGTCATTTAATTGATACTTTGACGTCGGGAATCCGGAAAATTCTGAAGAATGGATTATGAATTTATTAAACCCCTTCAATTTGAACAAACTGCAAGAAGATGGAGAGTTAAATGATCTAATAGAACTGCGTTCAGACCGTGCTTTTGGAATGCAATTTGAGAGGAAATCTTTGGAAAAGTATCGGTGGTCAGCTATGGTTACGTTTCCAAGACTTTGTGAAACTACGTTAGCTGAGTTCATTATCATTAAATCTTCACGCTAGAGCTCCCACTAACAAGTAATACAAACCAAATGAAGCATCTTGCAACACCGGGAATCCTAAAATACTGCTAAAGGAAATCCAGCATAAAACCATTAACAGCTGATTTGAACGCCTGCAGGCCAATACGACCAAAAGCCGATGCCGGCAACAAAGTCCAAACCTTAGCCGACCAGGGCACGAAGCACCGACAGAAGTGATTAGTTCGACATATGACAGCCTCCAAAGTGAAAGAGAGTGACAACATACCTGTTCGAGTCAGGATATTATATAGCATTCTTTGGTCAATTAAGAGGAAATTTTGACATCGTACGGATTGTAGGCAGACATGCGTGTCGCTATCAAGTACATCGTTCCACGTTTTGACAAACTTATATGCAAGATACAGGGAAAAAAGTGTCTTTGAATTAAAAAAGGTTTGACAATTTTAGGAAGTCAGTCTATTCATTCTAGCATATTTCAAGGTTGTGATTAATCTTTGTAATGATAGTCGGATGTCATTCTAGGTCATCCTTCTTGTCCATGGCTTTTTTCATACATATTGAAATAAATTTCTCTTTAAAACGACTCAAAGTTAATTCTTGATTTTACTATGATGTTTATTGCAAGAAAGAGTCAGAATTTTTGTATGGATTGCCCAAAGCTTAATTTTTGGCAGGTTTCTTTTCTGTATATCGTATTTTTTGTTTACCTATTGCAGCTAACTAAAAAGTGAAATAGATAGCTTCCTTTGATATAATTTTTCTATCAATTTAATTTTTCGCCCCTTCACATAATATAAATTGTAGGGATGCAAGGTTAGAAAAAAAATTGTTTTTATGGATGCAGGAGTAAGAAAAGATTGCAAACTTCTGACCTAACCCTATGCATGCCGTATGGCATGCTTCAGAAGTCTGCCTTCTTAGAGATTCTTGTTGCTGTCCTAGATGAAAAGCTTACCTTTGAGCTGCATATTAGGCGACTGGTTTCACGTGCTTCTAGTAAGATTGGGCTCTTGCGTAAGGTGAATTCTGTGTTTATTGACAGTGAAGTTGTCCGCAGATTCTTTTATGCTTTTTTGTTGCCAGTGTTGGAGTATTGCTCACCGGTCTGAGCTTCAGCTGCTGACAGTCACTTGCGTCAGTTGGGCCGACTTGATAGTTCAGCCAGTAGGCTGTGAGCGGGTAATGATTTAGTGATCTTGCCCACAGGAGAAGGGTTGCCGAACTCTGTATGTTTTATAAGGCTAACAACAATGAGAGGCATTGGTTGTATTCTGCTGTCCCTGCACTCAAGGTGTTTAGGAGAGAAACACGTGATGCGGTCGGCGAGCACTTTCACGTTGGAGGATGTTAGATGCGAACTAATCAGTTCGGTCGGTGCCTCATACTCTGGTCTGTTGGGGGTTTGGAATTCTTTGTCGGCATCGGCTTTCGGTCGTGTTGGCCTGCAGGCGCTTAACACAGCTGTTAATGGCTTTTAGTCGGATTTCCTTTAGCAGCGTATCGGGCTTTCCGGTGTTGCTAAGTGCTTCATTTAGGTTGTGCTACCAATTCGTGGTGGCCCGCGCGTGAAGTTTTAATAATAATAATAACTAGAGCACTCTGAGAGCGCATTCCTCCGCCAAGTGAAGCAACGGTAGAAAAAAATTCAAATTGACTCTGAAAGCATAATTTTCTTTGTACAAACTCCAAAATCTGATCAATTGTGCCTTTTTATATTAATAATAGCTTGTTCAATTTTCTTGAAGATCTGTTCATAACTTTTTGAGTTATACTGTTAACAAACGTTATGACAAACGTGAGTCAAACATACAAACAAACAAACAAACCGATCTGCACTAAAATTTGATCATTTAGGTCTTTCAACAATAATAACAATCCCTATAAATTTCATAAAGATTTATTCATTATTTTTTGAGTTATTGTGCTAACAAGCATAAAATTAAAAACAGTGACAAACGAACGAACGAACAAACAAATCATTACCAAAATTTGGTCATTTACTCTTTGTGATATACCTAACAACTCATGTTAATTTCATCAAAATCCATCCATAACTTTTTGAGTTGTAGCATCAAGAAAAATGAGGTAGACAAACAAACAAACAAACGGATGGACATATCTTCATCAAAAGTTAATCATCTGTTCCTCCTAACATACTTAACAATCCCTGTAAATTTCATCCAAATCGGTTCATAACTTTTTGAGTTATTTTGGTGACAGACAAAGAGACAGACAAAGAGACAGACAGACAAACTCGACGAAAAGATAATCTCCTTGGCGGAGGTAATAAACAACGACCCAGGAAAAAAGTTAGCTTCAAAAACTTTAAATTTGACTTCAGCAAGAAATTAAGACAAACCGGCACGCACACATAAAACGTCCAATGAATAACATTAAAGAGATCGTTTACACAAATCAGAACTAAGCATTAAAACAGATTTGGTTCATATGAAAGTTACATCAAAGTTAGTGATGACCCATGTAAGTATTGTGAAGAGAGTTCGTAATGAGCGTCGGCAATACGCACTATTTCGGTACATAAAATTAAATCGAGCAAGTTATCAACTTAACTCAGATAAGCAACAATGAGTTGAAAATCACTCCCCGCGTTCCACTGCAACAAGTTTATAAAGATCCAAACCTTGTACAAAGAACAACACTGCACACAGTCAAAAGAAATCCGTAGATTTCTCATCTCCCCGAAACGAGTCTAAAAGTTCCCAGACAATTTCACTAAATAAAAGTCCAATGAAGATTTTCTTTAAAATGTCTGGAAACTTCTTGACTTCCGCCCGTACATCCAAGTCGGTGGTTCTTCACGTCTTACATGTGGATTAATTTAATAAAGTAACTTACCACGTGCGAAAGAAAGTGACTAGGGACTTGGGTACAAAAATCTAAATTTCACACTTTTCCAATTTACCAGAAGCGCAGGCTGCTCCTAACAGTAAGCTTTTCCTTTATGTTAATGTAACTCAAAGTATTAGGATAAGTTCATCCATATATGAATTACAGTAATGAGTGATACTGGTACAAAATTTAAATTTCAACAACTTTTCACTTTGCCACAGAGACGCGATGCATTGAACAGCAATTTATTGCTTTAATTGTCAGTATAACTCCTTGTATTAATACAAGTTCATCCACATACGAAGCAACACGAGATTCAGGTAAAAAAAATTTGAAATTCAGCAACTTTTCAATTTACCGCAAACGCTGGCTGCATCGAACAATAAGCTATTGTTTTTACAAATGAACACAGCTCCATTTATCATCAAAAGTTCCATACCCGATATAAGAAGCGACGCAGGTACAAAATAGCAATTTCAACAACTTTCCAATTTACTGCAAACGCTGGCTGCATCTAACAATAAGCTATTGTTTTTACAAATAAACACAGCTCCATTTATCATCAAAAGTTCCATATCCGATAGAAGAAGCGACGCAGGCACAAAATAGGAATTTCAACAACTTTCCAATTTACCCTTAACAAGAGCTACACGTAAGCTGGTGCGCTCGCCAGGTAGGGCAGTGGGGCCGCCACACAAAACCCACACTCTCGGCCACTTTATGTTCCAATCAAGCAGACCTAAAAAACTCGGTTGTAAAGTCAGTGAACAATTTATCGACTCCCAAGACTAGTAGGATTACCTGAACTGGAACAATGGACGCGTTCGACTGAGGGAAATAAGGCAGAAAAAGAGGGAGCGTCCAAAACCTTTAGCTGTTTGTTAACACCTCCAAGCGGTGCTAAGTCCTTTGCTGTGAAAGAGCGTTGTCGTGAGTTTCAGGATTAATAGTCTTTAGGTGGAAGCAAATTATCTGTATTATAAGTCTGCTGGTCCCCTCCTTAATTAGTTAGTACGACTGTAACGTTTTCATTAGTATTAGATACGGTAAGGGCAAAATTAAGGCTTCCTTGGCGTATTCTTGATACGACATGGGAAGGAATCAGTCGCAGATGGGGCTAAGTTCGTCTAATTATTATTAAATTGCTAGAAGATTCACTGCCTAACTTGGAACATTTTTCACCCTTCGTATGAATGATACGGGTCCGAGGGCATCATAATTGGGGAACAATTCTTTTGTCCTGTAGAACTTTTACATTTTCCTTAAGTAATAGAGAGGAGAAAATTAGGGCGATAAGGGTGTAAGATGTCGCTGAAGAGCATTGCTTCTGTTCTGTGGAATTTCTACAGGTTTCAGCTAGTTATTATTTGTTGCTTGGGTGGTTCGTCTCTTCGTCCCAATCAGAAGGATTTGTAATGAAAAAAATCATTTACTGAATGACACGGAGAAGAGGTACCCAGCATCATATTCGAGTGTAAAATTATTACGACTATAGTATTTTAAAATATGCACGAGATACTACAATTTTTTGGAGCTTGATTCACCTAGAAAAACAGCTAGGTACCGTACTTTTTGGTGTCCTAATGAGCGTGGATGATGTATTATTCCTTCCTATCGCTGTGGCAGTTGAAACATCATACTAAACAGAGTAGGCTAAAATATGATCAATTCTTTATGCCGCCAAATTATGAAGCAATGGGGTAACTGCAAGTATCCGGGATACGATACAGAGCCGCATCGGTGCTATCTTTTAGTTGTACTTTTATATTGTTGCTGCTGTTGCTTGATTTTCAGGAATCAAATCATAATAAACACCGTCGTGTGCTTATTTGTTTTTTATATATGTAGGTTTCGGGTCACGCTTTTAAAGAAATAGGCGAAAAATAGGCCAGGTTGCAGATTTTCTAATTATACGATTGCGTTTTATGAAGATCGATGACCAGGTTGCAGAAGATGGCAAAAGTAGGATCCTTCTTCCGCTCTCTCAATGTACTTCTTGCTTGAAACACTCTTAGAATCGAAAAAATATTGAGATATTACAGCTTCTTTTAGCGCGGCCATGCAGTCTTATGTTTAAAACTTTCTCCATAAATCGAACCACATGTTTGTTTTCAGGGTACCACGTACAAATTCAGAATCTAATCAACGAAGGGCGGACGAAGCGATGATTTTTCACGGGCAGTAGACATTATTTTCTTTCAGTTTGCTGTCTTCCTCCCGATGAAACAGATCTCACATCAACACTAAAATTATTAATTATCGATGTACTGAAGGCTTGTTCGGTATCATGGATACGCGTCGGGTAATTTATTTAAATTCCCTTAAATTCACTGAGGCTTTACTGCTTGTTAATGTAAGATTTTTCCCCATGCGACCTATGATGGGAAACAATTGTGCTTCTCACATGAATTGAAAGAGAGAGCACTTATCTCTTATTACAATTTGATACGGCTGTTGTAATGTATGTTTCAGAATCATATTAGTGACAAAGGCATGTTAAATGAAGACAAACTCTTTGATGTCATTTCTGACAGCGCAGGCATTCTAGTTTAAAAAGTAGAATTCATGCTTTTATTTGCTACTTGCAAGAGGGAGATTTACTCTTTCTGAACTCACGATGGCATAACTTGAGTTGATTTAATAGAAGATCAAGCATTTTTAGCAGCGAAATCCAAGCCACAAGCAAAAACAATAAGAAAGGCTTATCACTAATGGTTTGCCGTAATTTTTGACGGCTGATTTCAATAATTCTGCTTGTTATGGTATGAACTAAACATAGAAGAATCGCATTTTTGAACTAACCAAAGAAAAGAGCTACAGTCGTTTCATTAGAACGAAACGAAATAACACGCTTTACTGAATTGCATGAAGTTAGGCTCCCACATCCCCTCCTAAGGCACAGGGCACACAAAGTAAAAGTAAACAGCTCCGATCGTAAAAAAGACTGAATTACATTATGGTGATGTTGCCACCAGAGGGCACAGTGTATTACGTGAAAATAGTTTCAGTGCTGCAAAGTCAAGGGTGTTGCTATTGAGCTGAGGTTTATTTTTATGGATTAGCAGTGCTTCATAGATTTGTATATGATCTCGATCTGCAACATGATATATTACATTAGTGTTAGGATACAGGTCGTCAGAACATGGATTGCAACCGTGAACGTCTCTGAAGTGAGCATAGATTGATCCCTGATATTTGTGATTGTCAAGTCTGCATTTCAACTTCCTCCTCGTCAGTCCAATGTAACAATTTTGAAAAACTTGCATTCTCCAATAGTACACTGAAATTAATACACAACATCGGAGCTATCGAGGTCGGAAGTCGATTGGCGACTGATATTGTTGCGAACTAGATAATTACTGACCTTCCTATTATTGTAGTATATACGCAGTTGGATTCCATCATGTATCTGCTGCGAGTTTGCTACAGTTTCTATCCCGTTTAATTTCCTATTAAGAAAAGCATTAACCTTTGAGTCAATTAATGAATTGGGTTAGTTCAAAAATGCGATTCTTCTATGTATAGTTAGTGTGAGGCGTGTTTATATGTGAAAAGTGTTTGTGAAGGAAACTACGCAGTAACTTTATATTGTTATGGTATTAGCATCTCCGGGCGTTACCTTTATAAAAAAAAATGCATGGTGTGAGAGGTCACATAACGTTATCTAGCGTCACGTGTAAATCCCGAAACTTTGATACAAAACTGCATGGTTTGAGAGGTCACAGAATGTTAGAGTTCACATGCAGACCCTGGAATGTTCCTACAAGAAAGAAACGAAACTTCACGAAACATCCAAATGCCTGAATCACGTACAACACTGAGACTATCAGACCCAGGTAAGTACAGTGTCCAGTATAGCGCATGCAAGTGCTGACAGTTTCCGGACCAAAAACAAAACATCCCAATCGGAAATTTATAGGCATTTATCGGCTCTCTACGGCTATATAGTGGACAGTATCGGGTAACACCGAATAAATGGCTATGAATTTCTAAAATTTATAGGCATTTATCGGCTCTCTACGACTAAATCTGAAATTTATTGGCATTTATCGGCTCTCTACGACTAAATAGGAAATTTATAGGCATTTATCGGCTCTCTACGACTAAATAGGAAATTTATAGGCATTTATCGGCTTTCTACGACGAAATAGTGGACAGTATCGGATAACATCGAATAAATGGCTATGAATTTCCAATTGGGATATAGGGCGCGTTCGACTGGGTGGTCAAAAAGCATGTTCGATTCGGCGCAAAACCTAAACATTCGAGGCTTGACTTGTTCGAATCTGCAGACAGGTGCTTTGGCTTCGACTTACTTATTGAAGTTTCGGGCGTTGACTCTTAATCGAGGACCTGTGAGACTTTCATGAACTTAGTCTTATTCGGTATAATGGAGATTTCACTTTGTTCAATATAATCGGGCTACTTCTAGCATCAACAATACGATTTACAGTGACGAAGTAACAGTTTCTTTCTACATTTCTGGACAAGGTCAAATAGAATTGGCTTAAAGCTATTTTACCCACTCAATATAACCTGCCCAAAATCGATTTAACCCTTTGCCTCCTGACGGCATCATCAGATGCCACTCTCTATTTTTCCCTATACAAAAGCTATGCATCATGTAAATTACCCAAGACACTGACGGCATCTGTAGTAGAGTAGCCGATGCAAAAAATACTGTTTTTTTGCAAGTAAAACTAATTTTTTCCCAAATATGTGTTTTACTAACCTATTTTTCATAAATTTACCAAAAAAAGGGAAAAAACGTTATTTGAAATTCAGGAGGCAAAGGGTTAAGCTAGGCCCACTTGACTTGAAATGTCCGGATCTGTAGGGAAGAATTTTTGCTTTGTCACTTGAAATCGTGTTGAAAGTGCTAGAAGCAACACGATACCGTTGAGCCTTCTGAAAACCTCATTTTACGGAATAATATTCAAGTTTCGGAAGTGTTATGGGTACCCGACTAAGAATAAATGCCTAACACTCAATTCATTAGGTCGAAGCCAGCGCACCTGTATCCAGTTTCGGACCAGTCGAGCCTCGATAGCTTGAGTTTGGCACCCAAACGAACGTGACCAAGGTTTGAAAGCACATAAATTTTGAATTTGGTGCAGGTAGACAGGGCTTCAGCAGTAGAGAGTAATGCGACGAATCCTTCGTTTTTGAGGGTAGGTTCCCCTCGCGCCGCCGGGTCACCGCGCCGCCCCTTCCGGTTTCCCAGGCCCCGCCCACTTCCGGTTTGCGCCCCCCAGACCCCCGCTAAACCGGTAGTGCATTGGCCGTTATAAACGCGCGAGGGGAGCCGCGAGGGTAGTCTACCTTCAAAAACGAAGGATTCGTCGCATTACTCTCTACTTTCAGCTTAAGGGAAATGGACATCTGACATTACGACTCTGACGTTTCAAATGAAAAAAAGTGTGATTCGACAGAACATATCTAAATAATTAAGTCACGTGAAAGTGTAAAAGTAAAACCATAATAGTAAGAAAGCATATCAAAACACTTGAGACGCATAAAAATATAGAAAATTAATACTGGCGAGCTTCCATTAACTAGTCACTTTTAATGGAATTTCTGCACTGTTGGGTGCTACCCAGAAAATCAATTTAGTCATTTCGTAATTCTTAAATTTGCTTCAGATAATAATAGAACGCCTTTACTAGCTAAATAGATTGCACATTGCTGCTTTCATTAGTTTAACTCCTCACATCCTCGAACACCGATTTGGCTTTCGTCTGGATCAAGGTAGTACTAAGTGGAATATGTCTTTGCCGCAGATCCGTGATCCATACATACGAACAGCAGTTTTTCAATTTCGTGAATTATCTGATTAAGTATACGCACATTTTTATTTGCAGTACTAGTTGAAATGTTTGTTCAAGTTCTAATTCGCTATTCATTTGCTTTTATTGCTCTAACCGTGCTTTCGTTAATGCTGAAAAACTTGCAACTTCTGATACTTTTTTTTACCTTCATCACATTTACTTAAAATGCTTATCTTCTTTTTGAACTTAAGAATGATGCTGGAACTGTGAAGTAACCGGCTTATCTTTCGCGTTAGAAGTGATGATGGAACCGAAGAGTTGCGTTAGGGCACCGCGCAAAGGGATTTCGCGTCGCATACGAGGAATACCTGAACAAAATTTTTACCGCAGTAATGGGTGATCGCATAAGCGGCTGCCGCATTAATGAAGGCTAGCCAGTACTTCTGACCGAAGAAACAAAATCTAAAAACATGCAAACGTTTGAGCTATGCAAGCTATGGAAAACGACACACGATTTCAAAGTTTACAAAGCACTTGAGTTACGAAAACTAAAACTTTGAGATCATAACTATGGGTTAAATTGAAACAACTACAATTTCACGATCAGAAACTCCACACGGTCGTGGAAGCATGCAAAACACTTGATTCAAATGAAAACGCTAACACTTTCAGACCGATAAAGATACGGCGTCTCACATTTCAGATGAGAGAGGATACATAATCTAAAAGAATCAAAACGCTTGAGGCACGTGAACGTGCAGGATCGAAAAGGATACGCCGTCTGAAAGTATTTAAAATATTTGAACCAAGCAAAGCCCTTGAATTTTTTAGATAGATGAAAGTACTGCAGCTGCCACGTCCGACACTTCCTACAAAAAACACACATGGTCAGGAAACACTACACCACTAGAGACACGCGCAAGTGCATGATCAAAAAGGATACACGGTCTGCAGGCATACAAAACACTTGAGTCACGTACAGACCCCCAAACTTTCAAGCTGGCGGAGGTAAAAACACTCCAGCCAAGCAAGCGCTCGTTCTTCAGAATGTTTGTCCAGTCAAGGTTCTGGTCAGGGAAGCTAAGCTGCGTAAATATTTTGGATTCCAGCGGTAAATTGCGGCAGAGGAAATGCTCGAACATCACCCAGACCAGTTAAAATTTATTTTGGACTGAATATTCTGTAGCTCAAAATCTCGAGGATGTCAACACTTTTATTGAGCGCTTTACTGGACATTTGAGCAGAGGAAAACATTTTGCTAGAAGCTCGTTAAGTTTGTAGAAACTCGGTTAAGGACCCATCGCAAGGCAGATTGTGGAATATGGACTAAATAATATAACGGTCATTTCACTCAGGCACGGAGATGATTGAATATTAATCTGAATTAGCATTAGGAGTAATTTTAACAACGACAAGTGTACGTTATGTATTGTGGAATACGACACTTCACTTATTTAAGCTAAAACTGTGGAGCTTCAGCGAGCTTGATGAATTACACTGGGCAACATCGTGAAGTTTGAACGGAAGTTTATGAATGAAAAGGTAGCGCTAAATTCCCGAATCGTCCATTATGAGAGCAGTGATGTTTATTAACTTTATCTACACAAGAATTCGTTAGGCACTGAGACTGTGACGGTGGTATATTGTAGCTACTGGTCAGTCAAGGCCATTGTCCACTCTGTGTTGGAACAGCGACTAGAATCTTCTCCACATTTTGAGCTGCGCTAACGACGTACGGTGATTAAATCAGCAGCGACTTCACACTAGTCTACAAGTTCTTTCCTGTTGTTGCAAGCTTAAGCATTACCACTAATACAGCAACGCACACTGATTTTAAATCTTAAATATAAACTTGGTTGGTTAAATACTTGTCCTAATACTATCGTAGGAATGGCATCATATGAAACGCCATTTGCCAATGCTTCCAGTGGGAATTTTGCAGGTAAACCATGACCGAACTACGAGAAACTGAGTGTGATTACTAACAAACAACGGGAAACATACAATACAAACAGTCTTCAGATTTGGAATTACAAACTGGACTTGAAGAAGATACATTTGAAAACTATAGCACTCTGAGAGCGAATACCTCCGCCAAGCGAGGCAACGGTAGCAACAAATTCAAATTGGCTCTGAAATCTCAATTTTCTTTGTATAAACTATAAATTCTAATCATTTGTGCTTTTTGATAGAAATGACAGCTTGTGCAATTTTCTTGAAGATCCGTTCATAACATTTTGAGTTATACTGCTAACAAACGTTATGACAATCATGAGTCCAATATACAAACGAACAAACCGATCTGCACCAAATTTAATCATCTATGTCTTTTAACATTACTAACAGCGACTGTACATTTCATAAATATCCATTTATTATTTTTTGAGATATTGTGCCAACAAGCATAAAATTGAAAACAGTGACAAACGAACGAACGGATCATAACTAAAATTTTTTCATTTACTCTTTGTTATATACCTAACAATTCATGTTACTTTCATAAAAATCCATCCATAACTTTTTGAGTTATGGCATTGAGAAAAATGAGGCAGACACACAAACAAACAAACGAACGGACATATCTTCACCAAAAGTTAATCATCTATTTCTCCTAACATGCCTAACAATCCCTGTAAATTTTGTCCAAATCGGTTAATAAATTTTTGAGTTATCTTAGTAACAGACAAAGAGACAGACAAGGAGACAGACAGACAGACAAATAAACGGACAGATAAACAAGACGAAAACAACCTCCTTGGCGGAGGTAAAAATCCGCGTAGAAAAACACCCACTGACAAGTGCTATCAGAAGAATTAAAAAAAATACAACACACATTTTCTTCATCGATTAACGCTAAGGGAAACTTAATACGCGCAGAAATGGTATAAGGTCAGCTGTATTTCCGGGAATAGATATGGAGCAGCAATACTTCAGACGGCTGACTACGAGCTTCAGCAAAATGCTTTGACGGCGAAGCCATAAGGGGAGTCCGTCTTTTTTTACGAACGTGCTACAGGAAGCAATATCTCCTTCCGCGAAAAGAAAAGTCAAAAGAAGATCCGACAAAAAATGTTGGAGCTTCAACCACAAGCGCCTCCGCGTCAAAGCCCATCGGTCGACAGATGGGGAGAAGAAAGAAAATCCAACTCACATGGTGCTGGGGTGCTACGAGATGAATTAACGGGAGCTGTAGAGGTTGCAACGATGATGCGAGACGATTTAACAGGAGATATAGGGTTGGACTGATAATACGAGATGATTCAACGCGAGCTTCGGGGGTTGGACCGATGATATGAGATGATTCAACGGAATCTTCGGAGTTGGAACAACGATACGAGATGATTTAAAGGGAACTTCAGTGGTAGAACCGATGATACAAAATGATTCGCCGGAGCTTAGGGGGTTAGAGCGATGACATAAGATGATTTAAAGGGAACTATTGGGGTTGGACCGATGATGTGGGATGACGCAACAGGAGATATAGCGGTTGGACTGATGATACGAGATGATTTCACTGGTGCTTCAGGGATTAGAACGATAATACGTGACGATTCAACGGAAGTTTCAAGAGTTCGACAGATGATAGGAGATGATTGATAAAAATGGGAGCTCCAGGGGATGGAAAACCAATAATTTATCTCCATGGGTTAGAACGATGCTATAAAATGATTTCGAGAGCACTTCAAGACTCCGAAGCAATTACACGAGAGGATCATTACTATAATATTGAAAATTTCAAGCCTCTTCCACTATAATGACCATTAAAGAAACACACAGTAACTAAGAAGCATAATGTATGCCAAGAGGAAGGTGCAGCCCAGGCATAGGGGTGTTCCCATAGTGGATCAGCGCACTTTAGGAAGTCAGAGACTGGAAGAACTAAATCTAAGATACTTCAGAATTCAGGACGATGATACCAGATGATTTATTATTATTTAAGTTGTTGAAGCTTCCCTATACACAACTCTGGTGTTTCAGGAGACGAAATAGAAAGGGCATGTAGTACGACAGAAAAGTGAAACCCACGCAGGAGTATGTTCCGATACAGGATCAACGCGAATGGGAACAGCAAGTCGGGAAAGAAGAGGAAGAAAGAACAGAACAAAGCATCATCAGTAGGAGTATGGAGATGAAAGGAAGCAAAGTGGGCACAAAAGACAGATGGACCGAAGGCCTAGCTAATGGCGCTAATGGTAAGGTAAGCAACAAATTTCCCTCAGGGTCACTGCTCCCCATAACATAGAATGGGTGAACCAAACTAACCAAACCTAACGTAACCCTATGGCCCATCTTATACCCTCCAACGAGTATCAGATGATTTACAGCCATACAAATATGCTCGCATGAAATATATTAAACCAAACCAAAACAAGCGCACTGTTCTTATTATTATTGCCATTATTTATTTATTTTTTTTTTTTACTTATTTGTTGCAATGGGCAAAGCGCTGCGCTCACAGTTTTGGGATCAAACGTTCGCATCACAAGATACCTGGTAGGTTTCACTTGACGCTCTGGATTGCAGCGTCATCAGTTCTGATATTTATTGTCCAGTGCGAGTGCAATGGCGGTCTGAGGTCGCTCATGTCATTACGGTACAGCTACGAATTTTTGTGGTCGACTGAAGCCGTGCTGTTCTCTTGGATCTAGTACGTTTCGATGCAGCACAAACCAGTGAATGTGGATTTCATAGCTGAGGGTATGCGATCAAGGCAAAATTCTTACAATCACATGTGAAGCTGTGGCTGCATCTCCAATGGCTTGACCGAAAGTATCAGCATTTTTTCGTAGTCATTACACACGGGAGTTTCCATAGCTACTATATATATATATACTTAGTTTTCTGTGTAAATCTGTGAGAATTATTGAAAAGATAGAGCTTTAGTAGTAGGCAAGTTCGCAGCGCTTTAACGTATCGATTAAATTGTTACGTCACAAATGGACTCCGTGCATGAAGGTTCAAGATTTCAATACAGCGCGTTTTCACTTACGCGGATGCTTAATATGTATGGTTTTATGTTGACGATTCTTACCATTAATGCTTGCTTGCTGAGCAGAGCGACACTTACGCTGATACCGACAGAATATAATTGATCGAATATCGAGCTTGCCGCGACATGCTACTGCTCAAGCAGTAGTGAAAGGTGCTTGCATGGTGCAATACTTTAGAGCACAACTATTACAAAGTGCACAGAAAGTTTTAACACTTGTTAATCCTTGTCCGTAGTACTCACCGACCAAATGCTCGTATAGCTCGTAAACAGAATCTTTACATGTATGTTCTTCGCTGGCTACCATGCATGGCTATAATCCGAAGACAAAGCCAACTTATACTTTTAGCACATTGCGTTGGGAGTAAACTTACAAGAAAAGCGGGGGTTTTACATCGCGTGTAGCGAATAGTTAACCGGGTAAAATGCGACTGCAAGTTCCTCTGCATTACTCGAACTCGACGAACAAAATTGGTCAAGACCAATCCTGCCGAATTCGCTCCTGAAGTAACTTTCCGAGCATTTGTCGGTGAAATATCACTCGCGGTCACTTTTGCTTCCCGTCTATCCTGATCTAATGGCTGTATTTTTACACGAGTCTTCACAGGAAGGAAATTTGATGCTCCAAATCAAATTTTATGACTTATATAGCTTTGGATCTTACTATAGCTCGTAAATCAACCAATAAGTAGTTTACTTATTTCAATTACTGTTTTTTCTCAGTTAATTCTCAGACAAATAAAACAACGCAGTAACACCACAACCAGCGTACTAGAGCCCATCATAATAAATGGCAGAGTCTTTCAAATGGCTCTGGGTTTCCGATCAGCGACCATAAATTCTACCTTATGGAATGGCAGTTCCCAGAGGGGACTATATCAGATTAGATAGCTGGCAGTAGACGAACCAACAGACCCATTCCCAGTGGGCAGCTGAGACTTACGCTCCGGCCCTCTATAAGCTATTGCCATTAAGTCAGAAGCATGGTGATATCTGAGGGAAGAGAGAATAATACGGTTAAGTTAGTTGGGGCATAAAATATAATAGACTATCGTGCGGTGGCTTAGAATCTTTGGCCGGTACGAGTTTGGGAATCTAGAAGGAGGATTAGATTAGATAGGCGGCAGTAGTCGAACCAACAGGCCCATTCTCAAAGAGACACCGATACTTGCGCCCCGGCCTTCTAAGAGCTATTGCCATTAAGTGAGTAGGATATAAACGACTGGGGGAAAGAGAAGAAGAAGAAAAAAAAGAACAGGAGGGAGAAGATGATAACGAATGCACGAAATTACGATCAATAGCCGCTGATATGCGGAGTTGAAGATGTCAGACAGTGTAGTTGGAGCGGAAGAGAGAAGAAAACTGATTTAGAAAGCCCTGGAGGCTTTAGCCGTTAAGAGTGTGCGATTCCTGGAGGAGGAATCCTTAGCTGTGGGGGATGTCTCTCCCAATGTAAGTGAAGACGATTTTTAAACGCGTTGACTGATTCCGCACTAACAACGTCGGAAGGGAGTCTATTCCAAATGCTGACTGTGAAATAGGGAAAGAACTGCTGACTTAAGGTCGTTCTTCGAGCTTTGTGCTTGAGTTTTTGACCGTTGTTTCGCAAGCGATCATTTAGGTCTCTTTCAAAGAGTCCCGTTGTAGATACGTCGTTGAA
>LQNS02276769.1:11564914-11583630 GCA_001587735.2 Parhyale hawaiensis
CTGAAGAGTATGCCTGTTGATTTTTAATCCGAAATACCAATAAATAATGAATTTATTAGCAAATCATTAGGCCGAGGTACATCGCACCTCGCCTCTCCCGTTATAACTCTTCGCTAGGGGTCTCCCTTTCTAGGGTTAACCGACACATGCACACCCATCAACCGAGAATGTACGCCCGTCAAACAGAAAATGTACACCCATAAACCGACATATGCACACCCATCAACCGAAAATGTACACCAATTAACAGAAAATGTACACCCATCAACGGAAAAAGTACACCCATCAACCGACACACGCACACCCATCAACCAACACATGCACACCCACAAGCTGAAAATGTACCCCCACAAACTGAAAATGTACCCCCACAAACAGAAAATGTACCCCAACCACCTGAAAATGTACCCCATCAACAGAAAATGTACACCCATCACCAGAAAATACGCACATATCAATCGAGCAATGCCTCAACTAACTAATGCACAGTCGTCAACCGGCAAACTAAGCGTATTCACTAACCAAAAATACCAACGCAACCTTGTCCACGACCGAGTAAAAAACGCTCAAAGAGCTGAAATAGCAGAGCAAATTTGTCCACCAATAAGCCTAATGCTCGCAAAAGACACCGCACTCACGAAAACTTGTCACTGATAATCGAAATATACTTTTCACAGTAGAATTCTTGGCCGTCCTAGATGATAAAACTTCAAAGAAGCTTCTGGAGTGTCCAAAAAATCTGTTAGGCGGAAAAGTCAAAAACTATGCTATGGTAATTATAAAGTAGCTAATAAACAGAAGTCGAATAATAAAAAAAATTTGACGTTTCGGGATGAATAAATCCCATCTTCAGAAAACAGGAAAAAAACCTAAGCTACAAGCTATAAATAAAATTTTTTTTATTGCTTATCGATAAGGGGAGCGAGGATGTCGTTGGGGCAAAGTCTAAAACGCAAATGAACGGGGCTGCGTGCAGGGACCGGATCTCAGCTCCTGTACAGTCGGCTCGGCAGAATTCAGGCTAGGTATGGATAGTAAGGAGCGGTACAGCCGAGGTCATGATGTTGAGGCTAGGCTTGGTTCTGTGTATGTGGAGAGACTCTAATGTTGTGAGCTCGATGGGATTGGAAGAGTCTATGATGGAAAAATCATTCCTGCTGATGGGGTGGCTGTTTTGCTCAGCATGTAGGCGAGGGGCTGAATGTGAAGGCTTCACGAGTGGCAAACCGGTACGGCTGGATACACCTAAATGTTGGTCAATGCGGGCTTTGAAGCGTTGTCCAGAGCTACCCAACGTGTACTCATGCAAACTAGTCAATCAACCTGTCGAATCAGCTCATACTACTAATGTAGCTACTGCTGCAAACTAGACAACTGACCATCCAAAAGAGCTCATAGCACTAAACTACTGACACAATTTACTCACCCGACCAGCCAAAAAAAAAACTCATACCGCAGCACTAATCTACTGACACATATTAATCCACCGGCCAGACAAAAAAAACTCATGCCGTAGCACTAATCTACTGACAAATATTAATCAACAGACCAGCCAAAAAAACTCATACCGTAGCACTAATCTACTGACAGAAATCACTCAACCGACCAGTCAAAGAAGCTCCCAGCACTAATGTATTAAAGCAACTCGTCAACGGACGCTCAACTAAACACCCCGCATCGCTCAAGAACTTGCCGATGGTTTCGTATCTCCACCACAAGCCTCCTCACACGAAACCATTCATCACACCTTATCATTTAGGTTCTCCCGTCGCTGCCTCCCCATGTGATATTATGGTCCGCATATTTTTTTCTGCTTTAAAGCTCGGGCTCTCGGAAATTCCAGAGAGTACCGGGAAAATTTCGAAGAGCAGCGGCGAAGCTCCGGAACTTTTGCAACATTGTTTCTAAAGTGGCGGCTCGCGCGGGGAGGCCTAACTGATGCATTGTCATAGCAACCGCATATGGGACTTCCGTGGCAGTGGGGGAGGGGGGAGTAATGTAGTTAGCTTCTGAAACCGAGTTGTAATGCGAGTTGGTTAAACGCAAAAATTATCCACTTAATTCGTGTATTAGCTCAAGCCATTTCACGTTACATTAGCTCCTTAAATAGAGGACTGACTTTGATATCACTCGGTGTAATTTCCATTTTTTAGCGAGGTATTACGTGCTGCTTGACGTTCGGTAGTACTATACCAGTTTCAGCTCAAGATCGAAGTATATGTATATGTTTCAGTTTCAGATTGTGTTTCACCTCTTAACGAAAGAACCCGTGTGTATACATATGTCCGGCAGTTGTCTACTGTTGGTAAAACATTCTTTCCAGATTGAAATGATTTGGGAAAAGTTTTATATAATGGGCATCGGGTTATTTTAATTAAAATCAACAGGGAGTCAGACACGCAACTCTGAAATTCTGTCAAGAGCAGCAACAGTGGGCCAGAGGTGTGGCTGATTTTTGGTTTTCAATGAAGATTAGCTGTTTAATGGAATATTATCTGTAACCCTTCACTGCATAGGTCTGCAAAATTATACGGACCTTATAGCGCTATTACCTATATATCAAGGAGGTTATGTTTCTGTCGAGTCTGACTGTCTGTCACAGAGATAACTTAAAAAGATAAAGACGGATCTTTACGAAATTGGGTATGCTAGGAGAATCAGATGATCAACTTTTGGTGGTGAAGATCTGTCCAACCATTAAATTTTGTTTCTTGTCTGCCTATGTTTTCCTTGTAACTATCTCACTCAGTTAAGAGCGGTTCTTCATGAAATTTGCAAGAATTGTTAGAAGTGCTATGGGGCACAACTGAGCAGATTTTAGTGCTGATCTATTGATTCGTGTGTTCGTTTGATTTTATATTTGTCTTCGTGTGTGTCAGAACACAGCTGAAAAAGTTACGTATGAATCCTCAAGAAAATTATAGGACCTGTTACTAACACCTGCGCAGGCTTCAATGACCAATTTTGGTGATAATAAAATGGAAATCATAGTCTCAGGGCCAATTCAAAGTTTTCGTTAAAATTGCCTCGCCTTGTAGAGATATGAGTTCACGGAGCTCTAGTTTACTTTTGCGGCTGAGTTTCAAGTAGCAACGTCTTGCAACAAATTACTGCCTTTGTCGCGCGTAGTACCGTACCTAGAAGTAGTTACTTTAATACTGTCATTACCGCGATGCATCAAGGAGGCATTTTAGTTCCGTTTACAGCATAGCGAGTTAACAACTGTATATCAATTTTTTTTTTGCAATTCAGCTTAATCCTATTTTCACTTGAATAAACCGTGTTAAACTCTGATTCGTCAAATTCTTGAAAACAATACGGAAATAAACTCTTGTTGGGACATGAAACGGTATACTATCACAATTTGGCACGTCTTTCTAGCCGGACACGCCGGCTATCTTCAAGTTTTTCTAGATTCAAAACGGGTCATCTGTAAAAAAAAAAAATTATAAGAAACACTACAACCATTTGGGACAAAGTAGCATAAAATTTACAAAATGTATAATTGCACAGTATTAACAGGTACATTAAAAAATTTATACCAGTGGTTACAAGTATCGAGATATTAACTAGAAAAAGACATGGAGAGTACATTCCTTCGTCTAGCAAAGTAATGTTAACAAAAAATTCAAGCTAAATCTGAATCTACGATATCCGGATTATTGCTAAAATTCTATCAACTATCTCTACTAACATTTCTAGAAGTTCCTGTAAATTTTCTGAAGATCTGTTCATAACTATTTGAGTTTTGTTGCCAAAAATTGGAAAGCATACATAAAGACAAACAGAGAAGCGGACAAAAAGATCATCACATAATTTAATCATTTACTCCCCGTAACATCACAAACACTTAATTCAAAATCATCAAGATTCGTTCGCAACTGTTTGAGTTATATTGCCTAGAAAAAACAGGTTGGCAAGCAAATAAACGGTTGAACCACTCCTCATCAAATGTTAATCCTCTGTTCCTCCAACGATATTTACCAATCTCTATAAGACAGACTTAGTTTCATGATAATCTGCCAATAACTTTTTGAGCTATCTTGGTGACAGACAACCAAACTCTGACACAAATAATACCTCGATCCTGGGTGGAAGTAATGAATTGATTTTCAGGTTTAGTCATGCTTACATCGGCTATTTAATGATGTTGTGACTGATAAGTACAATTATTAAAAAGTTGTTCATTAAAGTCACTACTGGAGAACATGTATCCATATGATGCTTGCATGAGTTATATGATTCGATATTGCTTGGGCTGTACACACACTGTTTGCATCGCTCGGACAGGGCATTAAATTGGCCGTGTACGCGCAGGATCACAGCTCTTCTGTCTACAATAATTGAAACGATGCTCGACTTTTGCATCTGTCTGCGGTGCGCCTTGCGGTCTGCTTGGTCATCAGTAAAGGCTTTATAGAAGAGCGTTTCACTTACATTTATCAATTACATATAACGTCCTTGATTTGTAAATATATATATATATATAGGCGACGTAATTATGATCAAGCAAGAAAATCCGTATATTGATGCAAAGTACGATCAGAGTGTCATACTTTAAAACTATGCACAGGCAGATACTGGGTTACGATACACGATATCGCGTGGAGAGGCAGATACTGGGTTATGATACACGATATCGCGTGGAAAGGCAGATGGAATTTTAAAGGTAAATAGAAGAAATGTCTATTTTTAATACTCTCCCCACTTGCTCAGGTCATGCGACCGCCCAACAAGAGCTCTTCCTCCGAAAAGAAAACAACATGGAAAAGAACACTTGCAGCAACACAGCACAGTCTAAATAAAATAGGATGTAGGGCTGGATTAAGTACTTTCGCAATCCTCTAAGGACTATGCGATGCATGGTGATTTGAAACGGATGAGGAAGGGTGTAGAGTACGTCAAAAAGACGTTGGGAAACTTAGTTTTGTCAAGTAAAACATGAACCGATGAATGAGGATGCTCTCGCGAAGACTCACATCACATGGGAAATGCAAGTCGGCTAAGAAAAGAAGAACAGAGGAAAGCATCATCTTTAGGAGTATGATGACGGAAAGAGCAAAATGGGCACGAAAGGAAGCTATTACGACGGCCTTCTACCAAGGCTAGGCTAACCTATGAAGGCCCCCTGAGAGAAATGCTCTCCATGATAGTGTTAATATCATGCAGGGTGTCCGACACTTACGT
This sequence comes from Parhyale hawaiensis, assembly GCA_001587735.2. Taxonomy (NCBI): domain Eukaryota; kingdom Metazoa; phylum Arthropoda; class Malacostraca; order Amphipoda; family Hyalidae; genus Parhyale; species Parhyale hawaiensis. The sequence continues at coordinate 11,570,102 of LQNS02276769.1, forward strand.
TGCCAAACTTTAACATAAGGTAGCGATCGTCGAAATGAACATTTTTAACTCTGTGAAGGTATGCTCTAAAATGCTTAGTTAAAAAGTTGGAAGGCCTTTAAGTCGGACAGTTATAAAAAAAATCGTTCACTCTCTTGCGGAGACTCTTCCAAGCAGGGTCGGCAAGGGAGTTTTACCAGGGCCATGTAAAATCATGGTAAAACCTGGTGAAACTACGGTAAAAGCCTGATAAAACTATGGTAAAAGCAAGGTAATACCCTTGGTAAAACTGTTTTGTCATGCTTTTACCAGAGTTTTACCAGCACCTGGTAGAGCTCCCTGGCCAACCCTGCTTCCAAGGCGCTGAAGTGTTCGCGCTGGAACATGGCTGTTGAAACACCTTCCTGCGTAAATTCGAACAGCCTCCCTAGAATTTCCACTTGCTGCACCATGCGCTAGGTGCATATCCGCTAATTCAGCAGTGGATATTCCCTCCATTGCAGATGATACATTTGCTGCCGAAGAAGAACTAAAAGTAAACAAACTAATCTTTATCTTTGATGTCGAGGAGCACTCCAAATATCGGAGGAAAATTAATTCAACTTCCTGTCTCTTTCATGCATTTCATTTCCTTGCCACAATTTTTTTTTATAACTGTCCAACTTCAAGTCCTTGTAACTCTTTAACTAAACATTTCGACGATGGCTGCCTTAAGTAAGTAGTTTGGGAAGAACAGTGTCGGACACCCTGTATAGCATCTAGTTTACGTCTCCCTATATACCCAACTGTGGACACTGTGATCCAAAGAGAAGAGGAAATAAGGGACGTACAGAATGCCAAGACAAATGTGGAATCGATATACGAGGCCTTCCCTCACAAGATCAATGAGCATGGGCACGGCAAGTCGGGAAAGGAGAGGAAGAACAAAACAAAACAACACCATGGAGGTATGATAAGGGGGGAGGTAAAGTGCGCACGAAAGAGACGACCCGGAAGCGTAGCTAATCGCTAAGGTTATCTATGAGTTCCCCTAGGGCGCTTCCCCCATTAGATAGGATGGGCAATTAACTAATCTAACCCTAGGGTCTAACACCCATCCTATGCCCCCAAAGAGGACTTTGTGACTCCAAATCTGAGCGACCGATTTATCCATCAGGTTCTCATCTTCCAGCAGTCGCGTGATGTTTCTTACGTTTCATCAGTATTATTGCTGCAGAACGCGCGCATGGATCATATGTTATTCACAAGTTATGCGATGCTATTTTTACGATACTGTGACAAGTATCCATAAGAAACTCGATGTGCTAGCCATGTGTCAGTGTCTGCTAGCCATGTGTCAAAAATCAGCGTCTAATAGGGCATTAGAATCAGTTTCAGGTTTGTAATAACACGAATTTTGTTCTTTATTTTCAGACCACGGTTATCTTACTAACCTAATGTTCTATCGTCCATCTACTACACCTAAGGGTTAAGCTCATATTAACATACTACGCCAGACTTAAAATATAAAATATATCAAGGCGTAAAAGGTTAAAGATTTACAGTTCTTGAGGGACGTAAGGTTCTTCTATCTCAGTGAAACATATCTCTTTAGGATTGGGCAAGTCGCTTTACATCATGCAAATTCCTCATTTCGAAGTCAGGATAACGCAAACAAAGCGTTTTTCATGTAGATGACGCCGTTGAATTTTTATGTTTACAGTCACCATAAAGTTTTCTACGAGCGTTGCGTTCATATTTTCAAGGCCCAACGAAATACAAAGGCCATGTTTCCCTTTGCGTAAGAATTTGCCGTTTTTTATTCCATGTTTGGTGCCATAAAGCTGGATATCTGGGTCCCTACTGGCCCTCGAGCCCAACACTATTTGGATCCAAGCTTTCCCAGCTGGCCTCTGCTGAAGATACAAGCAAGGCAAAAACGCTGGGGCTTATGGACGAATACATCGAATATATTGAATGCATTTCTTTTTATGGTGAGACAGAAGACTCCAGAGAGGCAATCACGAGAATGCTGAGGCTATTGCTCAGTAAGTTTGCTTGGAATAAAAAGCCCGGGGCTTCGTTGAAAACTTGCCCCGAGGGGAAAAGAATGGTTGTGTAGAGAAACTTTCGACCCTGCGATGTTGGCTGTAATTCGGTGCAGGTTAGTGGCTAGAGTGGTTAAGAAAAAACTAATTTGACATGTACGTAGTACATTAATATTTCCGTAACTTTCATCGTTCAGTGAAAACGGGTTAGCCTCGCTGCAAAAGAGTCAAAGTGTGTTCGTGATTCAACCAAGCTGACAGATGAGTTCAGACAGAGGGATGAAGGGTTCATCCGTCATCAGTGAAGCACTGAGGACAGGGTTGGGAGAGGTTGAAGCCGTGGTGATTAACGAATCCAACCCTGAGGCAGAGTAAGGAGAGATAGATGGACTTTTTGTAAATCAGTAAAATTCTACAAGCGGAGTCTGGAAAGATGGACAAACTTTCGTTAATCAATAAATTTGTACCAGCGGAGTTTACGCTAATCCTGGCAGTGGAGTTTGCAAAAACTGACGGACTATTCAATTAAACATTCATTAACCAACGAAATCCGAGAGCTGAGTTCGGCAACAGTCGTGTAATGTTCAGTGTTCTTTAGGCAACATACATCGATCGATCAGGCACTGGAGCTAGGAGAGGAGCTTCATGATGTTCACTCGTATTTCCACAGACCAAATCGGTTGAGCGCAAACTTTGGTAGCATCAAAGTTGAGTGCAGTTCTACCCAAGCTTACCGAATCTAATTCACAGAAAGCTTTGTACTGGAACTGCAACACGACGTTTGCCTATTGCAATATAAAGCGATTATAGCATCGAAGCTTACCATGAATAATTAAAATATTTTGTACGATACATTTTACAGATATTAGTGATCTGTTGACCTTAATGTACAGGTTGGTGATCCCCGTCCATTCTCAAATTAACATACGGCTCTTTTCATTATTAAAGAATAGCACTTAATAATAGAGTCGGAATTTTCGTGGGTTTGGGTGATCCCTCAATCATACAGTCTTGCGAGCATAATCACACCAGTGTTTTTCTGCACTGTACTAAAAAATATAATTTCACACCATGCTAAAAACTAACCAGTTTTTGAAATTTATTGCAATTCATCACATTTTGCAATTTACTGAAATATAATCATATACTGCAATTTAGTGTTATTGGAAAATAACCAAATTTTGTAATTTACAGATGAAGCCCTAAAGATCACAATATAACTACTGTAAAATACGCTCATTGTACAATCTACTGAACTAGTTGAAACTAGTTGGTACTTCACCCTACAAAGGGAGACCCCTAGCGAAGAGTTATAACGGGAGAGGCGAGGTGCGATGTACCTCGGCCTAATGTTTTGCTAATAAATTCATTATTTATTGGTATTTCGAATTAAAAATCAACAGGCATACTCTTTCAGACATTCATATACGAGCTGAGATATAACTATAATAATAAATTCAAAGGTAAATTACTGTATAATAAAACGTCATAAAATGAACTTTTCTAAGAGAACGCTAGAAAGCATACAATCATATACATTTTGTACGATAACAGTGGCAGTTTGCTCACCAATGCAGGCAGTGTGCATATGTTGCAGGAACTGTGGGGTGCCTGCTGTATTGCAGGGACTGTACTGTCTATGTACGCAGAACAATCAATGTACTACGAGTGTACACAACACTATTCATACAATGGTACAGTATACGATGGACTGCGACTGCACTGATGTAGCCTCAAGTAGCTAAGGTGGTCATATTTATGATAAATAATGTGTATAAATCTTCGTTGTTTATCAGTAATTATAACCCTGGGGTGAAGTTACATGCAGATACACAGAATAAACACACGGTGATGCGTACGGGGCTGCCGGCCGTAAGAATGCATGGTGCAGTGCACTATCGCGCGGGTCTCCCTTTATAGGCACCATTTATCATAAAATCAATGGTATTTTCACTTGTGTATGGTATTTTCACTGAAATTTTTTCACAAAACATGAAAAATGCCATTTTATGAAAAGTCACAGGTTTCCAGCCACTCATCTGAAATTTGAAAATAATAAATATGCAAGTTTTTGCAGGGCGAGTGCAATGCACCTCGGATCTCCCTTTGTAGGGTTAAGGATAAACATGCTTTTATAAAATTCTTTTATCGTGTGAGCCTGTACCATAATTATATTGAGCGTCACAGTCAGTGTAAATGAAGCATAATGCCATTTTTCATTTAATATAATGCCAATATACTGCAAGTTACAGAAGCAAATCCCATTTTGCTAATGGAAAAACAATTCCAGCATCTTCTACAAGTTACAGCACTATAACATTTTATAACTTGCAATACTAAAAGAAAATTTTCCAGTTAAGAGAACTATATCAGCTCTTACAAATTAAGGAATTATAATAAGGCTACGAGCAAAATACACAACATTAACAATATTTCAGAATGTACGGATGTAAAGTGTTTCAAGATCTAGCTACAGATATGCAGCAAGTTTTCCACCCATATGCTATATCACAAAGCAATTTTAACTTAGTTCGACGGCATCTTTTGCTGGGTTATTAGCTTCAAGTATTTATACAATATTGTAAAATTTTATTCAACTCTTAACTGAATTTACTAGGAAAATATACCGTAAAATGTGCACTAATTATAACGTAGTGCTACACCGAGAAGGCAAATAAAAACATGACGGTAAGAAATTAGAGAGCATGAAAAGCAACTTGATGGTGTCTGCAAAATAGCTTTAATTAGAAGAAACAAGAATAAATTAATCAGCCCGTAAGCTGGGGAATAAAGAGCGGCACACTAATTTTCCATCTTTTCATGCAGACAACAACCAGTTGCGTGAATAAAAATATACCTAGGGAAGGCAGGACTTGCAGTATTTTTTAATTTCTACAATGGGTATGTTATGAACATTATCACGGTCGATGAAAAGTTAGTTTCACTTTGAAATGAATGTAATTATCTCGTGCCTTAATAAAAAATATTACCTCTCGTAAGAAAAACGCTTTTTACCGCCAACAAATGTATACAGCTGACACAAATAGGTTAACTCCACCTGAGTTAGTTTATTTTGCTATTTTTTTAAATCAAAAGTATGCCTTTGGAAGAATTGTGCACAGCTTGGCAAGTTTCCCTTCAGGATCAACACTCGGCTGGCAAGACCATTTGCTCAAAGAAAACGACTGTGTCGCCATAGAAAACGGCGGTCACGGCAACATCTCAGTATGCTCGGCTGGCCCTCATGAGGCCCAACGTGATGAGCTCTAGCCCGGAGAGGCTCTAGAAATGCTCTCTAGTTGATTGCAAGGCCCATGAAGCTGGGCCAATGTATACGGGTGATCTCCATGCGCATCGGCATCAAGGATGCATGGAATCTAAGCTTCCTCAGATCGCATTATGCGCACAGCTCTTTGGTTAAAGAGGCTTCAGACGGAGGCCTCTGTTCTTTAGCGCGCTCCGGAAGGGAAGAGGTTTCCGCTTGGTACATGGAGTAACGGGTAAGTGGGTGATGTTGAATTCACGAGAAAAGAGTAATGAAACTTCATTTTCCTTTAACATATGCAATGTAATAATAATAGGCATATGACCGATGTAAATTTCACGCAGGAAAAATACGTATCATGGGGTAGAACTTGATAAGTTGCGTGAAGGGGCAGCGGGTGAAGTAGAATCGTCATGTATATGTTTACAAGGCACATTAATTCCTTGTTCTGTTAAAATTATAAGCCTATACGCATCAATTTGCCTTCTTCAAACATGCGTATTACAGAATTACCGTCTACTAGGAAGTGAATACTACAACGCGTCGAGGGTTGTTAGTGATGCAGGAACATAAAGACGGTAATCTTTGACGTACTGATCTAATAAAGAACTAGTCCCATGAATGAAGCATTTTGATAATAAAGCCGCAACTATGAAAGTACTTAGAAGGTACAAGGCCAGCTAAAAACAAAGAACTCCTAAAAATGAGCGTTAAGTAATAAGTTGATAGGAAAATAAATTGCTTCATAACTGGATGCGAGTGGGTGAAAAGCGTGCGTTAGCGCTAATATTTGAGCATTCGCCGAGCGCGCATGGAACAAAAATATCAACAGAACAAAGCAACTGCAATCGAGAAAAAAAAAACTTCAAAACACGATACTCAAAAACAGCTAAATTTTTGCAGTCAGAAGAGGGGAAAAAATTAGAACATTATATTAAGACGAACGGATTATATACACAAGAAAAAATTAAACTAGTGAGTAAGACGAATAACAGAAATACCAAAAAGGTGAGACGAACACTACCGCTCAAAGAACAAGAACACCTGAGTGTGCAGGCCATACAAAAAAAAATAGAGTAACCACTTAAAAAAATACACAGGGTTGTGATAAGCATACCAATGCTGCAGGCATGGATAAATACGAATACATGACAGGAATAGAGAAAAATGTGAACAAGCAGTCATGGCAAAAAAATAAAAACAAACGAGCACCCTCCAAGAAAAACACGAGGACCAATTGAGTAGATACTGAAAAGAAATTAAAACGCATGAAGGCACGGAAGAAATTAAGAGAATACGAGCAGCCATGGCGAGAATTCAAGAACAAACGATGATTATTACCTACGCGAAGGAGGTTATGTTTTCGTCGTGTTTGTCTGTCACCAAGATAACTCAAAAAGTTACGAACCGATTCGGATGAAATTTGCAGGAATTGTTAGGTATGTTAGGAGGAACAGATGATTAAATTTTGGTGAAGATATATCCATCCGTTCGTTTGTTTGTTTGTCTGCCTCATTTTTCTCGATGCCATAACTCAAAAAGTTATCGATGGATTTTGATGGAATTACCAGGAGTTATTAGGTATATAACAAAGAGTAAATGACCAAAAATGACCAAATTTTGGCAATGATTTGTTTGTTCGTTCGTTTGTCACTGTTTTAATTTTATGCTGTTAGCACAATAAAAAAATAATGAATGGATCTTAATGAAATTTATAGTGGTTGTTAGTAATGTTAAAAGACATAAATGATTAAATTTTGGTGCAGATCGGGTTTTCGTTTGTATGTTTGACTCATGTTTGTCATAACGTTTGTTAGCAGTATCACTCAAAAAGTTATGAATGGATCTTCAAGAAAATTGCACAAGCTGTTATTACTATCAAAAAAAGCACAAATAATTAGATTTTGGAGTTTATACACAGAAAATTAGGGCTTCAGAACCAATTTTAAGTTTTCGCTACGGTTGCCTCGCTTGGCATAGGTATGCGCTCCTAGAGTGCTTTAGTTAGGCTATAATATACCCTCCGTAGCTGCAACTCAGGCCTTTCAACAGAGAAACTACTTGTGCAGTATGCAAATACCGCATATGGGTAGGCGTGGTGGCCACGTGCGCTACTACGGACAGGAAAACAAGGCGCACCGTATTGCTGGAGACACTCAAGTGGTCGGCCCCTTTTGTGTCCTTCCACACGAGAGAGACTAGAGATGTCCCGCGTACCAGGTCGGCAATCTCGTTCGACAGCCCACCTCATGGGACAGAAAGAGGAAAGTAAAGAACCTACCTACCTTTACAAAACTAACCTGGATCGTGTATCACTTCCTGTGGTTGATGACTTGGTAATCTTGGGTGTCAATTTTGATCCAAAGTTGACGTTTGAGCCCCGCATTCGTTCGGTTGCCTCACGTGCATCGCAGAAAATTGGTCTTATGNTTAATTGCTTTGTCTTCCCTCTTCTGGAGTACTGCTCTGTAGTTTGGGGTTCTGCTGCCGATTGCCATCTGTGTTTGCTTGACAAAGTAGTTCGTCGATGTGCGTTCATGCTGGGTGGTGTTGTGCCCTGTGATCTGGCGCACCGGCGCAGAGTTGGTGGAGTCTGTTTTTTGCATAAAATCTATTACTGCCCCAGTCATCCACTGTCTGAGTTTCTTCCAGATCCATTTGTTCGGGTGATGTATACTCGGCTGACTGGTGCTCTTCATGAGTTTGCCTTGGAACCGTTACGATGCCGTACGGGCCAGTATTCCCGTTCGTTTTTTCCATCGTGTGTTGATGTTTGGAATGGTTTTGATGGCTCTGTCTTTGCTGGTGCTGGTATTGACAGCTTTAAACGATCTGTACACAGAGCTATTCTCTGATCTTCTTTTTTTTTATTCTTTTGTTTTTTCCACCGCTGGGCTGGTTGCGTGGGGGTTTCTTAACCTCATGAAGTTTCTCCGTTCCTACGTCGCCAGTCTGGTGTGATTTAATAATAATAATATTAATAATAACCTCGTCAGCAGGAACTGCGGCAAGCTGCAACATCTCTTGCGGATAAGGCACTCGGGAACCTTGGGTGCGTGATGCCCAAATATATCGTGGCAGGGATAGGGCCCGCCAGAATATACCGTACCCCAGAGGGCCAAAAACAACTGAGTAGTCGTGGACAAACTAAAAGCAAATGAAGAAAATACAAGAAAAGACATGGTGCACAACAAGAACACCGTAGCGGACTTGGAGAAAACAAGAAAATACGAAGACAAAATTTATACCCACAAGAGAACACGAAAAGACATGAAGAAAAAATATCTACCTAGCAGAGAAAAGCGCAACAGGAGCAGCCACAACTGCACCACAAAACTAACAACACTCGAGAAGTACAAGATCCACAAAAACATCCACAGTGTGTTTTTGCCTCGTGCATTCTTTATTTTGACGTCGTCCACCAAGGTAGGCAGTATGTAAGGTAATGTTCGAGGCATAAAAGACCCTCACTTGCTATTTAATACCGTACTCGGCCGCCGTCGAGACACCATCCGTATTTGTTTTGCATGTCAGACAGGCAAAACCGAGGCACCTGTGAGGAAACCTGCAGCTGCCCAGGCAAAGGAAACATGTTGCTTTTTTTCCCTCGTGGATTTCATATTTATTATGAAAGGGTAACCTTATACACGCAGATAGGGAAGGAGTAGTGGGGTACTGGACTAAGATTTTACGTTTATCATGTATGTAGGTGCAGCATAATTATATTCTATACACGGAATATGTGATGCATGGGGTACTGGAAGTTAGAGTTTAAGTTTGTTATGTAGGAGTAACCTTATATAGACTGGAAAGTGGGTGGAGTACTAGACTAAGATTTAAGATTCATTACGTAAAGACAATGTTACTGACACATGTATGAAGGTGTGGTGCGTTATTGGACGCAGAGTATTACATGTGCAATATGAAGACAACCTTAGACGCACAGGCATATAAAAGTTGAAAATTGGTAATGGGCACTATATTTACTGTATATTTATTGTGATAGCAACCCTCTACATGCAAGGCTATTGTGTGTGCATGTATTGATTATTTATGATGGGGGAAGGGAAGTCTGGTGAGGGTGTCAAACTAGGGTTTGATATTTATTACGAGTGGGTAGCCTTAAATACGAATACTAGAAGATGTGGTAGCCTACCATCTGAAGAGTGTTGTAACCTATATACGCAGTATGAAGAAGCAATATACTTTAGCATTGATTTTATGGCTATTATTTTGAAAAAAAAAATTCAACCGGGTTCATTATTGACTGTATAGGGCATCGGTAACCTTGGACAAGAACGCAGGAACCTACGGCGCGGGGGATATTTTACCGTATATAAATTTAATATTTTTGATGCTCGGACAACCTTCTATTCATATACGCATATGTGTAGGAAGGTATGTTAAGATATTTATGAGTAGCATCGGGTTATGCGCACAGTGCTTCAATATCATAAAATGACAAACTTACGTACAAATGTGCTCAGACGAAAACATACGGTAGGCTATTGAGCATGAATGTGCAATTTAACGTATAATATACGAGCAACCTCATATACGTAGTTAAAGAGACGTCTAGTGGGTTCTTTTTTTATGAAATCTCATTCATTTTCTATTCCTCCTATCAAACAAGACCAAATAGTTTTCAAATCATTATTCCAAATTATTTATTATCAACGACCATTTTATCACTTAAAAATACTGATCACCCTTCTGCTCAACGATCGCTTAGCAATTTACAAACTGTCACCTCATTGTTCAACGTCTTCTTATTCATGTTCACATACGGTAATCGTTCCTATGCTCAAACACGCATAATCGTCAAAAAACATGTCTCAACTCAACGACGGCGTAATCACGTTGAAGAAATAATCAGCCCCATGCTCTACCTCTTAATCACGATCATATAATCATCCATACTCTCAACGACCTCTCTAGCTTTTAAGAATGTCACTTATAAGAAGTTTTTCGCGCCCTAATTTGTAGGCACTACGTCCAGATGAGAAAATAAATAATTTTAAATTTTTATTTATCTCGTTCAAACGATCATCCCATGCTCTAACTTTCTTTTAATTACTTTCAAATAATCATTTCTACGTTCTATGACCTCTCAATCATTTCCATAGAATCCATCCTATAATCAACAATTTTCTTATCACATTGGAAAAAAAATCATTCATTCGCTTATGCTCTGCAATCTATTCATCACTTCCAGAAGATCTCCAATCGTTTCAAAATAATCGTCACTGTCTTGTCAATTCGCTCTGACAACTTTTTCATTGATCTATCCTATACTGAATAACTTTAACCTCCTACGCTCAACGACCTCTCTTTAGACTGCTGAACTCGGACGATATTCAGCATGCCCCACTAGACTTCTCTTACTTCTTTTTTGTAACGAAAACATCGCAGTTGAAGCCGTCGACTTTCTGTGTCAAAGCTCGGACTAAATGGTGCTCATCAACAGCGTTTCGCAACCGTCCTCATTCTGCACTGTTATTATCGTTGCTTCCTTGTCAGTTGCCTAAAAAATTTACGCACTGACACGGATAACAGATTTTAACTGGAACTAGAACATGGTTTGTGAAATGCAAACTTAGATAGAGTTAATTACCAGCGCCAAAGTGGTTTGGGTATTTTTTATCCACGCCTGTTTGTACAACTCAAAAAGTAGAGCTGGGATTCGGTAGATTTTTCTACCGTCGGTATCGGTATTCGGTAGATGAAAACGGGCCATTCGATTCGGTATTTTGGTTGATTTCTAAAAAATCTACCGAATGATTTGGCATTTTGATTTGGTAGATTTGAAGAACTCCTTTTATATATATGTATATAATAGTTTTAAAAGCCTTTTAATACATTTTAGAGCCCATAAAATACCTATTTCAAGCCTTTAATTACATCACCCACTGGCAGTTCACGCTACACTAAGCTCGGCGGCACGTGACAGTTAAGTGAGCGAAACATTGCGACACACTATGCCCATTTCTCAAAGTGCAACGCCTCTTCTCTACAATGAAGTACAATACAGCTTGAAAAAGCTCAACTGACTGAAAATCAATGGGATGTTTCTAATGTCTTCCAGAAAGGACTGTGGGTAATAGAGGGATAAGAAGATTCTTTTGTCGGCGCGGGAAATTCAATTCTACCGAAAAAAAAAGTCATTCGATAGATCCATTCGGTATCGGTAGAGCATTTGGTAAAGATTCGGTAGTTCGATAGATGAATCTACCGTAGATAGTCCCAGCTCTATGAATAAGTGATGGATGGATGTCAATGAAATTTACAGGGATTGTTTAGTATATCAGGATGAACAGATAATCGACTTTGATGATACTCCTTCTAACGTTGTTTTCATTTTCTACCCATAGACCACACCATACATTGACTGGACATTGGCCCCTAAGGTAGATTTCGGTCCCGCAATTGGGCCTGACTGCACGGTGCCGCAGATGAATTTTTATATGTTTTCCCATTACCTTTTCGTACTTTGTTCCGCTATTTAACTTAATTCTTTTGTATTCAGTAACGACTGGAAAACCTGTACATACTTCTAAACTTCTATACGCAACAAATTGAGAAAAATATTAGGGCTTGAAGTGTAATTACGTAGAGCAACTGTTTATGACATCCTTTGATATTTGCAAGCTTCTCAAATTGTGTGTGTTCAATTTGTAATGAGATGCCAAGTAAACAACTGATGAAAATGTTAATGAAATTTATTTGGTACATTGAATAAACGAGATCATCAGAACAGACAGCAGAGCTGAAGAGTGAGTCGGAGCAGCTTGCAGACATGAAGTGATGAAGCCCTGGCAGCAATGAAGTGATGAAGCCCTGGCAGCAGTGAAGTGATGAAGCCCTGGTATCAGTGAAGTGATGACGCACTCTCTGCCACGAAGTGATCTAGCATTGGAAGCAGTGAAGCAATATAGCAATGGTAGCGATGAAGTGGTATAGCACTGGCGGCCTTGAAGTGATGTAGCATTGGAAGCAGTGAAGTGATATAGCAATGGTTGCGGTGAAGTGATCTAAATGATGTTGCACTGGCCGCCATGAAGTGGTGTAGCATTGGAAGCAGTGAAGTGATATAGCAATGGTAGCGGTGAAGTGATATAGCAGTAGCGGCCCTGAAGTGATCTGAATGATGATGCACTGGCCGCCATGAAGTGGTGTAGCATTGAGCATTGACAGCAGTGAAGTGGTACATGGATTGTTAAACACGTTGGCAGAAACGTTGGCATTACTTTCGGTGGAGATTCATCCAACCTTTTGTTTGTCAGCCTCTTTTTTGTTAAAAAAAACCTTAAAAACTATTCACGGATCTTCATAAAATTTCAACGAATTGTTAGCAATGTTTGAAGAGCAAATGATCAAATTCTTTCGATGATTCGTTAGTCCGTTTGTTTGTTTGTTTCTTCCTAAGTTTGATTTCATGTGTGTCAGCAACGTAACCCAGAAAGTTATGGACAGATCTTGTTACAAACGTTGAAAGGTGATAAGGTGAGGTGATAAATTTATCCGTCTGTGGGTGTTCATGTTTCTCTAAGTATAACTCAAGACGTTATGAAGGTTATTCATGAAATTTGTAGGGATTCTTAGAGACACAAGTGATCAAGTTCTGGTGATGATCAGACTGTCAGGTTCTGTGTTCGACTAATGTTTGTCTCAGTGTTAGTCAAAACATAACTCATGAACTTACGGAAGGATCTTCGGGAAAATTACATAAACTGTTATTAATGGCAGAGAGCCCAAATAAACAAATACAGGTGATAATGAAATGGAAATCCCGGTTTCAGGAAATTTTTTTTTGTTAACAATGCATTACTGGGCGGAGGTAGTGGCATTCAATAGTGCTGTAGTTTTCTAATCTTATGCACAAGCACATATGTCACAGGAGCGAAATCAGAGTAAGACACACGAAATGCTTATGGAACTATATACCCTAGCAGAATACATGGGCACCAAAGAAACTCACGTCACGAAACAGCGTCTGCGACGGCTAAATATTCAAACTAGGTCTCATGCAAAGAAACATAATTCAGAAGCAATTATTTTTAACATTACCCTATCCATATCGTGTTTAACTTTGGCTGTGGCAATAATTAAACTAAAAAAATAAACCTACAGCAACGTTACCCAGTCGGAAATTATGGTTGTGATTATAGTAGAATATAGTAGTGTATGAGAGATTAAAGTCGATTATGGATGATGAAACAATATGGTCGATATGTCGACCATAACATAACGTTGATTTT